>CM056376.1:117847905-118323657 GCA_029718625.1 Synaphobranchus kaupii
TGGCAACACACAGGTGTGAGAGAGACAGGGCGTGACAGTGCGCAGGTAAGAGAGACAGGGTATGGCAACACACAGGTGAGAGAGAGACAAGGCGTGTCAGTGCGCAGGTAAGAGAGAGACAGGGTATGGCAACACACAGGTGCGAGAGAGACAAGGCGTGTCAGTGCGCAGGTAAGAGAGAGACAGGGTATGGCAACACACAGGTGAGAGAGAGACAGGGCGTGACAGTGCGCAGGTAAGAGAGACAGGGTATGGCAACACACAGGTGCGAGAGAGACAAGGCGTGTCAGTGCGCAGGTAAGAGAGAGACAGGGTATGGCAACACACAGGTGCGAGAGAGACAGGGCGTGACAGTGCGCAGGTAAGAGAGAGACAGGGTATGGCAACACACAGGTGCGAGAGAGACAGGGCGTGGCAGTGCTCAGGTAAGAGAGACAGGGTATGGCAACACACAGGTGTGAGAGAGACAGGGCGTGACAGTGCGCAGGTAAGAGAGACAGGGTATGGCAACACACAGGTGCGAGAGAGACAAGGCGTGTCAGTGCGCAGGTAAGAGAGAGACAGGGTATGGCAACACACAGGTGTGAGAGAGACAGGGCGTGACAGTGCGCAGGTAAGAGAGAGACAGGGTATGGCAACACACAGGTGCGAGAGAGGCAGGGCGTGGCAGTGCGCAGGTAAGTGAGAGACAGGGCATGGCCACACAGGTGAGAGAGAGACAGGGCGTGGCAGTGCGCAGGTAAGAGAGAGACAGGGCATGGCCACACACAGGTGAGAGAGAGACAGGGTGTGGCAGTGCGCAGGTAAGAGAGAGACAGGGCATGGCCAAACACAGGTGAGAGAGAGACAGGGCGTGTCAATGCACAGGTGAGAGAGATGAGCGTTAGGAGAGGAGGAAGAGAGAAAAGGAGAGAGAATGAGAAATGCACTACAGTAGAACCTACCTGTGCTTACGCAGTTCTGTCAGACCTGGGCCCTGGAAGCCAACTAAATCAATGCTCATATTATACATTAGAAACTGTGACCTCATAATCTGCTACCATGACAACCACGTTTGTGAAATAGTCTTCTTAGTGTCAGAATTATGTTATAAAGGTGTGTTGAAGTGAAAGTTCACTTTATGGGGTTTTAAAATTTTATTTCAGTTGTGTGAAATTCATATTGGCCCAGTTTCTGTGTGCTATGAAAGATATTTTAAATACAGTAGTTTCTGTTGACCAACCGGCTTTACAACTGCAGGTATGGGAAGGGGGGGGTCCGTGTTCTAAAGTAAAAAAATTAGATGCTATGTTTCCATAGGTTTTACATATTAACAGATACATTTTTATGGTGTCATAAACAATCAAAAACATAAATACAAGTTATATATGGTGCCAGAACGACTTCTGTCTCCGTTTGCATGCACCATAAGAAATAGTTCAAAACCAAAATTAAGATTAAACATAATTTTTAATAATAATAATAATCATGTTATATACACACCTACAACCTCTGGAGGCATGTTGTCACTGTACAAAGAGTTATTACCTCTGCCAAGGAGGTTATGCAATGACTT
Organism: Synaphobranchus kaupii; assembly: GCA_029718625.1. Classification (NCBI taxonomy): domain Eukaryota; kingdom Metazoa; phylum Chordata; class Actinopteri; order Anguilliformes; family Synaphobranchidae; genus Synaphobranchus; species Synaphobranchus kaupii. Next base: position 117,849,461 of record CM056376.1, read on the forward strand.
GTCCGTCCCTCCGTCCCTCCGTCTGTGACAGACATATCTGGAAAGTAATGGCCGGATCATTAAATTTGTTGTGTACATTCATGTTCCCAGGAGGAAGAAACCTATTTATTTTGGTGACCTGATGACCTTTCCTCTAGTGCCACCATCAGGCCAACTTTCAAATTGTGATTGACATATCTCTAAAAGTAATGGCCGGATTGCCGTGGAATTTGCTGTGCACATTCATGCTCCCAAGAAGAAAAAATCTATCGATTTTGGTGACCACATTACTGTTCCTGTAGTGCCTCCTGACCTGTAAGTTGTACAGACAAAATTTACTGTGCACATTCCTGCGAGGGGACATTGTTGTGCCTTGGCGGAGGTCTGAAGTCTACTGAGTGCATTCTTTCTAGTTGGAAGTGTATCTTCTTGCTTCAGGCCATGAAGCCTGAATGTTGCTATACTAGCCATTATAAAGTCAACAGGGCTTCAGAGACTTCTGTAGGTATCTAAAATATCCTTCACTGTACATAAAAACGAAATGGAAAACATAGACTAGACAAGGACTTTTAAAAGCCAGGAAGTAAACTGTAAAAATCTGTTTAAAAGCCTCTAGCCTGTTTATGTACTGAACTGCTCCAAATTCATCATAGAGCTGTATCAGAGTAAGTTCCCCTGCTCTCCATCTCTCAGCAAGTCAAACCAGCTGGGCTGCAGGCTGCTCAGCGCAGAGAGGCAGTACGTGGCTGTCCTGAAGGGGGTGGAGGAGAACTACCTGCCCCTGCTGGACAGTGTGGACACACCTGCCCCCCTGAGGGGGCAGGGTGATGCCCTTTTCTCTAACTGGCCAGGCCTGAGTTCCTTCCACTCACAGTACCCTCCTCCCCACCATGGAAGGCACTCTCACGCAGACGCTACTGCTGCAGGATTGCTTCAGCAAATACGTACGTCTGCATGCATGCGTGTGCATCCAGGTGTGCGTGTGCGCGTGTCTAAGCATGTGTTCATCTGTGTGTGCACAATCTGTGCATGCAGCTACATGTGTGGACATATGTATATGCTTCTGTATGCGCGCATGTGTCTGCATGTGTGTGTGTCTGTGTCTGTCCATGTGCCTGTGTGTGTGTGTGTGTGTGTGTCCATGTTCATGTGCTTTGTAAAAACCATGACCATTATTCGCTCTGTAAACCACAATCTAACATGACTGTTTTTGTGCACATTTAAAGTAAGAACCTGGTGCATAAGCTCTTCACAGAACCGACATAAAAAAACAATCTGTTTCTCTCATTTATATAACACCTGTTTCCATAGCGAATAAAACTTACGTATGATACATAGAGAGTAATTACATTTGAATTAACAGTTACACTTTACACACACTATTTTACTATTCAATTTACTCAATTCTCTCTCTCTCTCTCTCTCTCTCTCTCTCTCTCTCTCTCTCTCTCTCTCTCTCTCTCTCTCTCTCTCTCTCTCTCTCTCTCTCATGTAGAAGACACAGTTCCTTCAGTACTCTCACTACATCAGAACCAAACCAGAAACAGACTCTCTGCTACTCAGTCAGGCAGCAGAATTCTTCAAGGTAAGAATTAAATATGGACACAACTGGACTTGCACTGTGTGCATGTGTATTAAATGTGACAGCTCATAGATATTAATATAGCTGAATAATGTGAGTGTGTGTGCATGTGCGAGTAAAGTAAAAATAGATATTATAACAGCTCACAGGTATTATAATAGCTCATAGATATTATAACAGCCCACAGGTATTATAACAGCTCATAGATAATATAACAGTGCTTAGATATTATAACAGCTCACAGGTATCATAACAGCTCATATATATTATAGGCAGTCAGGATCTAAGGTGTAGCTGCTTATGCGCTCTCCACCTTTCCTACACCTTCCCAGATGAAGCTCCCACGCCTGGCTCCGCCCTCCCCACTAGCCTTCCCAAACTGTCTGCAGGCCCCCATTCAGCAGCTAGCCCACTACTGCCACATACTGGAGGAGCTGGCTAGCCTAAGCCCTGCGCCCGACGCCACCCTCTCCACCCTCCAGCACATTCAGCAGCAGGGCGAGGACCTGAGGGCTAGTGACCTCATCGTAGGGTGTCCGGTGAGAATGCCAAATTTCCTGGTCAGTGTGTTGTCTCCACTCCCTTTAACTTCCTACAGGGTACTCACAGGATCGTCACAGTGCACAGAATTACACACACACATACTGTACATGCACATATATACATACATGCTGTACACACACACTGTACATGCACGCACACACATAATGTAAATGCACACATAAACATACATACACACACATACAGTTGAAGTCGGAAGTTTACATACACTTAGGTTGAAGTCATTAAAACCTCTGTTGGTAAGTCAGTTAGAACATCTACTTTGTGCATGACACAAGTAATTTTTCCAACAATTGTTTACAGACAGATTATTTCACTATATCACAATTCCAGTGGGTCAGGTTTACATACACTAAGTTGACTGTGTCTTTAAACAGCTTGGAAAATTCCAGAAAAGAATGTCATGGCTTTAGAAACTTCTGATAGGCTAATTGACATTATTTGAGTCAATTGGAGGTGTACCTGTGGATGTATTTTAAGGCCTACCTTCAAACTCAGTGCCTCTTTGCTTGACATCATGGGAAAATCTAAATAAATCAGCCAAGACCTCAGAAGGAAAATTGTGGACCTCCACAAGTCTGGTTCATCATTGGGAGCAATTTCCAAATGCCTGATGGTACCTACGTTCATCTGTACAAATAATAGTATGCAAGTATAAACACCATGGGACCACGCAGCCGTCATACCGCTCAGGAAGGAGATGCATTCTGTCTCCTAGAGATGAATGTGCTTTAGTGCGAAAAGTGCAAATCAATCCCAGAACAACAGCAAAGGACCTTGTGAAGATGCTAGAGGGAACAGGTACAAAAGTATCTATATCCACAGTAAAACGAGTCCTATATCGACATAACCTGAAAGGCTGATCAGCAAGGAAGAAGCCACTACTCCAAAACTGCCATAAAAAAGCCAGACTACAGTTTGCAACTGCACATGGGGACAAAGATCTTACTTTTTGGAGAAATGTCCTCTGGTCTGATGAAACAAAAATTTAACTGTTTGGCCATAATGACCATCGTTATGTTTGGAGGAAAAAGGGTGAGGCCTGCAAGCCGAAGAACACCATCCCAACCGTGAAGCACGGGGGTGGCAGCATCATGTTATGAGGGTGCTGTCATGGTTATTTTTTGCCTTTGCTGGTCTGCATGTTGGTTTCTTTTTTGACGTCGACAGAACGCTCTATCGGATTTTTTCCGCCTCCGTTCTGGTGTTTGTAGCTTACCCGACAATTATTCCTTACACCTGTTTTGCGTTTCCTGCCTGCTATAAATAGTCCAGGACTTCCGCATTTCCGACACTTTGTGTCTTTGCTACGTTGACAAACGAAGTCGGTAAAGGTATAGGAATTTCGGTCGCTGCATTTCTGGTTCATACTAATAGGAAACAAAGCAAGTCCGGTTATAAGATTTAGGATTAGATTGGTTTTCTCTTTCCTTTCCAATCTTTCTTTATCCTTTATTCTTTTCACCTGTTGCCAGTTGTGTTCAGCTCTTTTACCACAAGAGCTCTGGCTAACAGATCCTTTCTATTCTTTTCCCTCGCTCATTTTTATCGAGTTTTGTTTTGTTTCACCACCTCTTGTTACGCCTAATTATTTAGTGTGTGAGGTGCTTTTGTTAGTTATTCTCGCGGTTTATTGAGATCGCCTCACTTTTTGGAGGTTGCTTTGTTTTGCCTTGTGCTAGGGAAGTTTTGCTTCCGATCCTGTGTTTCTCAGTCCTGGTGCGGCTACCCTGCGCGTTTTTGTGGCGTATCTCTCTAGAGATTTTAGAAATCCTTATTGGTCGCGTTTGGTTCTCCGAACCTTACACTCCCCCTCACAGGTGCTTTGCTGCAGGAGGGACTGGTGCACTTCATAAAATAGATAGCATCATGAGGAAGGAAAATTATGTGGATTTCTTGAAGCAACATCTCAAGACATCAGCCAGGAAGTTAAAGCTTAGTCGCAAATGGCTCTTCCAAATGGACAAATGACCCAAAGCATACTTCCAAAGTTGTGGCAAAATGGCTTAAGGACAACAACGTGAAGGTATTGGAGTGGCTATCACAAAGTCCTGACCTCAATACAATCGAAAATTTGTGGGCAGAACTGAAAAAAGCAAGGAGGCCTACAAACCTGAATTCCAGCAACTTATTGTGAGAAACTTGTGGAAGGCTACCCGAAACATTTGACCCAAGTTAAACAATTTAAAAGCAATGCTACCAAATACTAACAGAGTGTATGTAAACTTCTGACCCACTGGGAATGTGATGAAATAAATAAAAGCTGAAATAAATCATTCTCTCTACTATTATTCTGACATTTCACATTCTTAAAATAAAGTCGTGACCCTAACTGACCTAAGACAGGGAATCTTTACTAGGATTAAATGTCAGGAATTGTAAAAGAGTTTAACTCTATAAACTTCACCCCTAGTGGTTGAGACGTATCCGTCTCAATTACAGTATTCAGGTTTGTCTGAAATTATAAACTGCAGCTTTAAGAAAACCCCGTAAATTTTGACGCAGTATTTTTTAAAAGGGTAGCCTCTTGCGAAAACCTCAGCTTCTCCAGGTATACTGCAGTGCAATAAATTAGGAGGGTGCTATTAATAGCCCAAAGCACTTACGACCCTCCTCTGGCTACAGCCACAGACTGTAAAATGCATAAAATGCACCGTTTATACACGCTAAGAAAATCATGTTCACGTATAGTAACAATAATTTTTTTTTTAAACGTTGTACAAATGAGCATTCGCCATTTTCCCTTGCTTACTGTACTATATACAGTACCTGATGCACTTTCGGTTTAGAAGACACCTCATTTTTTTTCTCCAAAATCTCTCGTATAAATATGTTTAAGAAACCAAGTACTTACCAGTATATTCAGCTACAGCTGTTTTCTGATGAACCCTGAAGAGTTTTATCTTGTTATATTTCGCCAAAGTCCCGTACAGTCGACATTTCCACAGCGACCACCCATCGCACTTAGGGCTGAAATATGTTGCTGTTCTTGTGTAAATACACACGCGCTTTCGTACATTCTATTTTAAACGTATTTAAATACATTAGGCAACGTATGTTATGGTTATTATATATATACTGTATGTGACTATTCTGAAATAAATGTATTCTGTAGCAAATTTCTGAATGATAGCTTCTTCTTCAGTTCGAACTTAAAACCATTGATGTGCAGGGAATATTTTTTTAGTTATTGACATTTAAATAAAACTAGTAGAAACCAGGTGGAAATTGCCTCTGAAGGGCCAAAGTAAATAGAGTGAAATCGATTTGGCTAAGGTGTATGTAAACTTTCGAGTTCAACTGTACATACACAAACATAGTGTACAAAACACAAACATACACATACTGTGCACACACACATACACACGGATGGATCCATGGATTCATGTTGTTTACACCAAATTCTGACCCTACCAAGATTTATCAAACCAGTTTTCATTTTTCAATCTTCAGTCCAATCTTCATTTGTCCAGTTTTGGTGGTCACATGCCCACTCTAGCCCCATCTTCCTGTTCTTAGCTGACAGGAGTGGAACCCGGTATGAACCTTCTGCTGCTGTAGCCAATCCGCTTCAAAGGTTTGATGTGTTGTGTATTCAGAGATGCCCTTCTGCACAACACTGTTGTAAACAGCTGTTATTTGAGCATTTGTGGCCTTTCTGTTAGCTTAAACGAGTCTGTTCATTCTTCTCTGTCCTCTGTCATTAACACAGTGTTTTCAGCCACAGAACGGCCGCTCACTGGGTGTTTTTTTTGTCTATCGCACTATTCTCTGTAAACTAGAGACTGCAGTGTGTGAAAACCCTGGGGGGCAGCTGTTCCAGAGATGATGGAACCACCACATCTGGCACCATCAATTATACCATGATCAAAGACGCTTAGATCATGTGTCTTTCCCATTCTAAAAAAAATAAACCTCCTCACCATGTATGCATGCTTTATATATTGAGTTTCAGCCACATGATTCACTCTTTGGAGGAGCAGGCTATTTGCATTAACGAGCAGTTGTATTTCTAAGTCATTATTCAATCAAGTGAAATGCTGACTCTCTCTCCCCCTCTCCTTCTCTCTCTCTCTCTCTCTCTCTCAGGTGCCTGTGTCAGAGAGGGGTGAGTTGGTGAGGCAGGGGGAGCTGCTTGTGTTTGGGGGGGCCAGACTGAGGAAGAGTGGTGTGCGGAGGGTCTTTCTATACCAGCACATCCTCATCTTCACCAAACCAAAAACCTCTAGCGCTGCACGCACTGTCTACAACTACAAACACGGTGTTAAGGTGAGCTACAGAACACACACTGTACACACACACACAGTATATACACACACACTGTAGACACACACAAACACCTCCTTAGTTACTGTGCTCTCTCTCAGACAGGGGAGATGGGTCTGACGCAGAGTGTGGGGGAGGATGGCGTAAGGTTTGAGGTGTGGGTGCGGCACATCTCTCGTACCCGCGACTGTCTGACCCTGCAGGCCCCTTCTCGTGAGGAGCGCAGCGCCTGGACACACCAAATTGCCCAGCTTCTGTGGGCTCATGCCATCCACAACACTGGTAACCTCTGCCCTCTGACCTTTAGCCTCACCCCAACCGTGTGTGTGGGTGGATTCCAGTCGCTTATTTTATCCGTCCTCTTCTCCTTGGTCCTCGACTGACCCGGAAATCGACCGAGGTTCGCCATCTTTACGGACATTCTAAATGCTCCTCGGAGGAGCGAGGAGTGGGGAACGAGCTGGCTCCCGGAGGGTGCTTCAGCAAGGAAACACAAGTGTAGCCTTTGCGGAAGCCTTTTCTCGGAACGTGTGACGTGTATGAATTATCCACCACTCTCCACATCTGCCACATTGAAGGCACACCCCTACACAAATGCCTTTTTACTGTTCCTTTCAATTTATTATAAAGCACTACATGAACATGTACGTGAGCATAATATGACGCTGACGCTTGATTGAGCACGTACGTTCCATTTGCCTAATGCATGTTGCCTCGTTTCCTCCATCCTTGTATCTGATCCTTGCATCCTTTCCTCGCGTCCTCCGTTGGGCAGAGCTAATGAGTGAGGAAAGGACACGAGGAAAGGATGCAAGGAGTGAAAATAAGCGATTGGAATGAACCCTGTGAGTGTGTGGCTGTGTCCGAATACGACCCCTACACCCTTTTGAGGGCGCATATTTGAGTCCAGTTCGTCAAAAAGCTTTTGAGTGGGCGACTTTTTCTCGCAAATGGGGGCACTTAAAATACCAGGATGAACCCCTTATTTCAGGGTTTTGTTGAGGGAATTCAGGAGCACACTCATCTGCAGAACTGCACTCATCCGACAATTTCTGTAAATAACCCGGAAGTAAAAACGTAAAAGACATAGAGTCTCATTCATGATGCGTTCCTATGCACGTACAAAAAATGTACGCCGGATTCATCAAACCGTGTGAAAAAGGCAGATTTTTTCGTATTCACGTATGAAGCGCGTCCACTGTAGTTTGTGATTAGCATAAATCCACGCCCATGAATTGCCTTATATGGAGGCTGTCACTTCCATTTAAAGGTCCATACCTAGTCAAAATGGCAACGGAAAGAATTATTCCGACACTGAAATCGAAGTTTTATTAGCAGATGTTCAATCAAGGGAAAAAAAGTTTAGTATTGTCAGCACCTGTGTAATGAACTGGGAAAGTAAAGGCCTAGCAGGAGATAACATGTACCATCAATGCATGAGATTAAATTACATTACAGGCATTTAGCAGACGCTCTTATCCAGAGCGACTTACACAACTTTTTTTTTTTTTAGAATTTTTTACATATTATCCATTTATACAGCTGGATATATACTGAAGCAATTCAGGTTAAGTACCTTGCTCAAGGATACAACGGCAGTGTCCTACCTGGGAATCAAACCTGCAACCTTTCAGTTACAAGGCCAGTACCATAACCATTATACTACACTGACCATCCCTCACACGAACTGTTAAAGTAGTAAAATAAAAACAATAAATGGATTGACTGACATTAAATTGGAGGCGAAGAAACGCATAGCTGCTCATCTACGTCTGCATGTTGTGGTTTGTAATCGGGTAATCGCATAGGCTACCTTATTTTAGAAGCTCTCTGGCGTGTTCTAATTGTGGTCACATTGATGCGCGTGTCCCACTGAGCAAAAGCCAGACTCAAGCTCAGGTTTTACCGGGATATAGCCTGGCTACATTCTAACCGGTTTAAAAAACTTTCACTTTTAAATCAAGTTTATCGGGGTTTACACCTGAACGCAAGATGGCGTTTCACCGACTTTTCAACAAAAACGTTCACTAACTGTGTGTTTGAATTAGCATAGCCTACCTATGTAAAGGTCATGTAGGATAAAATTTTTAGCAATTTAGAAAAAATAGTAGGCTACTGGGAGCATTCATTAGCCTACTTTATGGGTCTAATTAAACAGCCTACAATTGATTAATAGGCGTAATCTAAAGTGTTTGCTTTTTACAATCATAATTTATTATGTTCGCAATGTGTATTTCAAAGGCTACATTTAGTCTTGTGAATTTAACAGAAAATACAATAAATTCATATTCTAATTATCACTCAGAAGCTACATTTAGCGACATTCTGAATTTATGAACGTGGTAGCCTACACGTGGTCGCGAGCAGGTGTAAAATTTGTTAGTACGTGCGAACAAATTTCAGATACGAAAACGTTGATGAATGCCAAAATATGGCCAAATTTGCTAATATGAATGATTTACGTACAAATTCTCCTCACGTTTCATGAATGAGGCCCATAGAGCGTGCATATCTATGGTACAAGAGCGGGTCATATTACGAACTATTCTCTTTTTATTTTTGTTAATTCAATCTTCATTCATAATCTACACTTTGTGACCATTGTCATATGTTAACTGATTTATATTCTCAATAAATATATATATATATATATATATATATACATATATATATTAAAAACTACTTCCTTACTAGTTTGGAAAGAGTTTTGCTGGATTTCTTTCGCAGACTGCTTGCAAAGTGAGGGGGCGGCATTTAGTAGACAGGGGTCTGAGTGGACAGGGAACAGGGGTCGTATTCGGACACAGCCTGTGTGTTTGTGTGTGTGTGCGCCAACTGAGGTAATTACAATAGAGGGCATCCTGTTCTATGGATCTCATCCCTCTCTCTCTCTTTCTCTCTCTCTCTCTCTCTCTCTCTCTCTCAGAGCTGTGTCTAAAAGAGTCTCTATGCATGGGGGTGTCCAGTAAGCTGCTGCTTGATGTAACAGGAATACACGGTGTGTCTGACCAGGAGTCCTTCTGTTTCTCTGATCGAGGTACAAACACCCTCTCGTACACTAACAGACACCCTCACTCACATGCACACACACACTCTCATGCACGCACACACACACTTACTCGTGCACATACTGTCACACACACACACACACACACTCTCACTCATGCAGACACACTCTCACTCACACACTCACACTCACACAAACTCATACTCTCTTACACACACTCTCTCTTTCACACACACACACACACACACACACACACACACACACTCACACACACTCTCGTTCACACACACACAGTAGTTTTATTACAGCAAAAATAACATAACATAATGTAACTTAATGACGAGAACAGGCCATTCAGCTCAACAATGCTCGCCATCTTCCTACCACTAAAGGGTACCTAGTGTTCCCGTACAATCTAAATAGTATCCAGCACCATATCAAGCCTGGTCTTGAAAACACAAAATAATGGTATATAAGGTAGCTGTATGCCTTAAAGGGCTGATTCAGGAGAACAAAGAACTGCATCTAATAATTAACAGTTTTTTTTATTACACTTTTATCATTGGAGTTATTTCTAAAGCTGTAATATATGTCTTGTCCACCAGAGGGCTCTCAATTGCTTTTTGACTTGTTTAGAATTTGTCACCATTGACCCCCACACCTCTGTCTCCCCCTCTCTCTCTCCCTCCACCTCCCCTCTCTCTCTCTCTCTCTCTCTCTCTCTCTCTCTCTCTCTCTCTCTCTCTCAGTTCAAAGCAGTTGTTCTGATTCCTCCTCTGTTGGAAGTCAGAAAGAAGGAGGCTCCCCAACATTAGGAAGACATTCCCAAAAACATACACAGGTAACACACTCCACTCCACTCTGGAGCACTTCTCAGGGTGACCAAACTTCGAAAAAGAAAGATGTGACAAAATTATTGTTATTACCAATCAGCAGGGTGGAAATATTTCGTAAAAACAGGTCCCAGTCGGGAAAAAACAGAATTACTGCTGCAGGAGATGTTCAAACCTTGCGAGGGAAGTGAGCGAGGGTGTGTTAAATTGGATTTGAATGCAGCCCCGGTCAACTTAGTGCATGCCGGGCGCTGGAGGTTTTACCCCAACGATGGCTTTCTCACCCTAGCACAATAAGTAGGCTAGGCTATTCTGTTAGTGGTGCCATGTGTGACAACGGTGTTCCTGCCTGGGAAGTGCTTGTGTGGAAATATCACGTAGGCTATACACAGGAGGGTGCACACGTGTCAACAATGCAGTCAGGGTCAATGTTTGTGTTCGTTCGGTAAGTAAGGCAATCAGAATAAAGCGTCCTAACTTTAGGATAACCCTGTTTATGTCGTAACTTCATTGTTGTTAGCCGTTGGAATTACAAATATAACGTTCACTAGCAGTAGCTAGCTGGCTAACTCCATAACGTTGATGGCTGCTCTTTTATTACTTTTGGAGAGCGAGAGAAATGTCAATAAGCGGCATTTAATTGTGGAAAGGCGTATGGCAGACCCGAACAATGAGTGGGTTTGATTTAGTGAACCGTTGCGCCGTTACGCCCACATTGATTGGTGACGCTCCCCGGTGAAGGAGGGGCTTTAACCCAGTCCATGCCTGGGCGCTTAATCGAGCCCTCTCTATGTGTTGTGGTTTAGTGACAAAACACTTAGGCTATAGCACCCATCACACTTCTTATTCGTCAGGGTTGAAATTGAAAGCTCGTCGTTTTTGCACCATTTTTAGGATAGCCTCGGACTCAAAGAACGTAAGACGTCTGCTAGAACGTTAATGAACTAACATCGGTTTTTTTATTTACCCAACCAAACAGCTGTGCGCGATATGAAAAAAGTGGCGTCGGTTGTTAGGTAACAGACATGAAAATTGATCAGTGATTTCTGATTGAGTATTTAGATTTTCCTAACCTGAGATAAGATAGGATGGAGTGAGATAAGATATGATTAATAACGTTAGTTAGTTGGTTGAAATATACATCATTTACTGCCTAGGTATTCACGCCACTTCTCACGCAACTTCCAACAAGGGGGACTGACTCACTCAGTTAGCTACTTTCACTGATCTAGGCTGGCCTGGCGCCCAGCAGAAATCACATAGTTAATTATTAGGTGCAGTTTTTTGTTCCCCTGAATCAGCCCTTTAAGGCCAACCGCTATCTTATTTACCATTATTGCTGTATTAAAACTACTGTGTGTGTGTGTGTGTGTGTGTGTGTGTGTGTGGGAATTCACGCCACTTCTCGCGCGACTTTCAACAAGGGGGACTCACTCAGTTAGCTACTTTCACTGTTTTAGTCCGGCCTGGCGGCTTTTTGCCTCACGTCATATTTATGTGACCAAAATGTTTGTGTACTTCTTGAAAAGTGTGCTCCCGAATGTGCTCAGCAAAACCTTGGAAATGTGTCATCCGGGTGTTTGAAGTATACTGCAATTTGAAAGATTTTTGCGTACTCTACGACTTTACTCACCAAGGCTACTCAACAGTGTGGAAGAGTGCTGATTCGGACACGGCCATAGTTCTCCCATTGTCAGTCATTGTTCAATTCGTGAGAGCTCACATTTTCCCCCTTTATTTGTACTAAAACACTGATTGCTGATTGAATAATTAAAGCAACCAGTGTTTTACCTGGGAAGAGTGAGTGTGTTCAATTGATAATTGGAGTTTATCATTTTTAATGGCAGTGTTTTCCATGTGAACACTAGAGATATACTTTATGGAAATTGTACCTAAAGAGAAGAATTGTGTGAAGTGCATTGGAAATGTGTTGAAGAGACTGAAACTTGTGTGAAAACAAGCAAAATCTGTTTACAGTTTTGAAAACAAAAATATCTATCTAAACTGTCTTTCTTTTTTCACATTAACTTGACATTTTGTTAATTGTGTTCATAGCACTCATTTTAGTGTGTAAACGATCAAGAAAAACTGTAAAAACAACTTTTTTTAAAATTTACTTTTAAAGTGTCCTTTTCTACACTGATTGTCATTGGCTCGTGTTAAACAGTAGAGTGCTGCTCTGGTATCTGTTTTTGACATTGAGTGAGGTTGTGATGGGAACATGGGAAACATGGGAAATATGGGAAACATGGGAAATATGGGAAATATGGGAAATATGTTTCTTCATCAGCTCTCAAGTGATAACGTAGGTGTCTGCTTGCAAACGCAGATTTTAAAAAAGGCACAATTTGATGATATAGTGGCCTACAAAATCCAATTAGGTTGTAATGGTTTGGTTATAAGGTTACACTAGTAAATGCTACAGCTCCCTACCATTTTCACCTGGTGACAGCTAAACAACTGCTGAAGCAACCACACTAAAGTTTAGTTCTAAACTTTACATTCCAGTTTGATTTTTTGGGGGGTTTTTTTTTACACAATACCTGGTTTAAACATGTACACAATACCTGTTCTAAACCTCTAAAATATTAACCCCATAAGAAATTGGTTACTTGGTAAAAAAAAAAAAAAAACTGAAACTAAACTAAAACTAGCAAACTAGTTAAAACTAAAACTAAATTGAAATTGAAATCAAAATAAAAAATTATAATAACTGTGACACACACACACACACACACACACACATGCGCACAAACACTGAATATGAGTGTGAACACACTGAGCACAAACACACAGGCTACAAACATTCTGCAGTACACTGAGAACAAGGAAACGTGCGTGTGTGTTAGTGTTTGTGATTGTGTGTGTGTGTGTGTTTGATGTTCTCTCTCTCTCTCTGCAGAGCTCATCTCCCTCCACCGCTGTGTAACCTTCATCTCCACCGTGAGCTGCATTCTACTCCTCCCTCTCTCTCTCCTCTTCACTCTCCTCCCTCTCTCTCTCTTCACTCCTCCCTCTCTCTCTCCTCTTCACTCCTCCCCCTCTCTCTCCTTTTCACTCTCCTCCCTCTCTCTCTCTTCACTCCTCCCTCTCTCTCCTTTTCACTCTCCTCCCTCTCTCTCCTCTTCACTCTCCTCCCTCTCTCTCTCCTTTTCACTCTCCTCCCTCTCTCTCCTCTTCACTCCTCCCCCTCTCTCTCCTTTTCACTCTCCTCCCTCTCTCTCTCTTCACTCCTCCCTCTCTCTCCTTTTCACTCTCCTCCCTCTCTCTCCTCTTCACTCCTCCCTCTCTCCGCTTTACTCTCTCCTCCCCCTCTCTCCTCTTCACTCTCCTCCCTCTCTCTCCTCTTCACTCTCCTCCCTCTCTCTCTCCCTCTCTCTCCTCTTCACTGTCCTCCCTCTCTCTCTTCTTCACTCTCCTCCCTCTTTCTCTCCTCTTCACTCCTCCCTCTCTCTCTGCTTTACTCTCTCCTCCCCCTCTCTCCTCTTCACTCTCCTCCCTCTCTCTCCTTTTCACTCTCCTCCCTCTCTCTCCTTTTCACTCTCCTCCCTCTCTCTCCTTTTCACTCTCCTCCCTCTCTCTCTCCTCTTCACTCTCCTCCCTCTCTCCTCTTCAGTGTCCTCCCTGTCTCTCCTCTTCACTCTCCTCCCTCTCTCTCCTTTTCACTCTCCTCCCTCTCTCTCCTTTTCACTCTCCTCCCTCTCTCTCTCCTCTTCACTCTCTCTCCCTCTCTCTCCTCTTCAGTGTCCTCCCTCTCTCTCTTCTTCACTCTCCTCCCTCTCTCTCTCTGCTTCACTCTTTCCTCCCTCTCTCTCTCCTCTTCTGTCCTCCCTCTCTCCTCTTCACTCTCCTCCCTGTCTCTCCTCTTTACTCTCATCCTTCTCTCTCTCCTCTTCACTCTCCTCCCTCTATCTCTGCTTCACTCTTTCCTCCCTCTCTCCTCTTCTGTCCTCCCCCTCTCTCCTCTTCACCTCTCCTCCCTCTCTCTCTCCTCTTCACTCTCCTCCCTGTCTCTCCTCTTTACTCTCATCCTTCTCTCTCTCCTCTTCACCTCTCCTCCCTCTCTCTCCTTTTCACTCTCCTCCCTCTCTCTCTCCTCTTCACTCTCCTCCCTTATTCACCTCAGCATGTGTATTTCCACAGATAGTAAATCTGCTTTCCTGCAGAACCAGTCCATTTAAACTTCTAAAAACCTAAAATCAAAGTTGCACTTCCTCCATGGTCTGTCCATATTCATTTCTCCTCTTTTTCACTTTTTTTCTGCTTTCTAGGAGCTGGTCTTTCGTTCTGTGGATGCAAGGAAACTGGGTCTCAGTGATCAGCAGGCAGAGCCAGACCACAATGGACACAACTGGAAATCCACACAGGACTCTGTTCCGCATGGACCTCCAGCTTGGCTCTGAGTGACACAGTCGCTCACTATTTGATCTGTAAAATGACACCACTACACCAGTGTGAGAAGCTGGATCGATGGTGTCAGGTGGAGCAGCTTGCAACATCTCCTGCTGGCCACTGGGGGCAGCGTGCTAACAGGGACCTGTGCGGCCTGACAGCTCCCTGTGGGCGAAGAGAAACTAAATAATTCTATAATCAGTATTTTTATCTTTAATGCTGTAAATACAAGCTACTCTCTGACCTAAGTAGAGTCCCTCACTTAGGCAGTTTATAACCGTTTAGAGGGAGGCATTTTATTGGAGGATAAGATCTCACTAAGCCACAACTACTCTGCGTTAAGCCCTGCCCACTTATTTTGTAAAGCGGAGAGTTTTAATGGCAGGATCTCTCTGTATCTGATAGTGTGTGTGTGTGTGTGTGTGTGTGTGTGTGTGTGTGTGTGTGTGTGTGTGTGTGTGTGTGTGTGTGTGTGTGTGTGTGTGTGTGTGTGTGTGTGTGTGTGTGTGTCAGGTGGCATTGTCTAGGTGAGCACCCCTATGTATCATTATAATTAGTGCTGAACATAAAGCAGTAAAGCCGCCTTCACATAGACTTGTCATCATGAATTTCAATGAAGAGACTGTTCCCAGTGAGAGGCTAGCTAATGATGACGATCATGATGATGATAATATAAAAAAATTTATATTCAGTGATGTAGATCATATTCGAAGATCAAACATTTTTTTGTTATTGCTGTAGCTAACTGATTTGTTAGCTGAATTGGTAAGCCTACTATCGTTTTTAAACCACCCAGACTTAATTATTAAGCAATACACTATAGGTAGCAAAACAGAAAATTATACTAGGCTTTATATTATTTTTACTTTTTACATTTAAATGTCCAGGTGCTCAGACACTGCAAGAATGAACTTCTCCCCATGGTGCTTGATAACGACTCGATACAGCAACTGCCTGCATGTACCACGACGGCCGCGAGAGGGCATATTGCGACAATCGGATGCAGAGGTTGGATTCTGTGTGAAGATGGCTTTAGTAGCTGTTTATGCTTTAGAGTGTGTGTCGTGGGGAGCACCATGGGGTTAACGGGGGTGTGAGAGGTGATGGGTGGGATTTAAAAATAACCACACCACTAAGCCACACCCATGGTCAAACCATACTTACTAAGCCACACCTCCCAGCAAAGGAAGCTTCACTGCATGTTTTTGAATGTACAAATATGGTTAATCCCATTCAATGTAAATACTACGATTCTATTAAAGAAATTAATTGTGTTGTATCAGTGTTACCTTTAATATCAGTGTTTATGGTTTTGGGCAGGACCACATGCCTTAGTTACTGCACTTTCCTTATGCCTTAAACTGTAGAGAATCCATCAACTTCAATAAAAAAGAAAAGAGTGCCATCACTGCTGGATCAGGTGCTCATCAGGAACTACAGCAGTTTCATAGGGAAGGCTTCCATCTGCACACAAAAAAGCAGTGGAAATGGGTGCTTCAGATGTGAAGGTGAATGGCTTGTAGCAGGTAGCAGTGCTAGACAGTGACTATTTTACACACTACAGGAGAGCCATTGACTATTTTACACCCTACAGGCCACACACAAAACTACGACAGGTAGTGTCTACCTGTCTCTTTCCGTCACCCTCTCTGCTTTCTACCCATCTCTATCTGTTACCCTCTTTGCTTTCTGCCTGTCTGAATAAAGCAGAAATATGAAGAGGACAAACTGTCTTGCTCTCCTTTAAATAAACATGTAAATTATTATTACTGTTAATAATCATAATGATATATTCGCACTGAATTTCTTGTACTGAAAATAAACTTGTATGTATTACATACATATATATGATGCAGTCATTGATGATTCTGATCTAATGGAAATGATTGCTTTTGGCAATACTGTACCTATGTGTGGTCATACCAATAAAGCTTCACTTGAATTTGAATTTGAGAGGGAGAGGAAGGGGGGTAAAGGGGAGATAGTGTGGAGAGAGAAGAGGAAGAGTACAGAGAAGGAAAGTGGATTGAGGGAGAGAAAGAGGGATAAAGGGTAGGGAGAGGGAGGGAGAGAGGGGTAAGGGGGATGTTGACAGAGCAGTGTGAATCTGGAGAACAAAGAGAACGTGGGGAGAATGAGCCGGGTGAAACATCAAAGGGATTTTTCAGGACTGGTTACCGGGACAACAGACATTTGCATGCGATTAGCTTTTTACATCATATTAAGAAGGGGGAGGGAAAGAAGCAAGGAGCTGTGTCTGTTATCTGCACTATGTGTGTGTGCGTGCGTGTGTGTGAGTGTGCTTGTGTGTATGCACTGCAAAAAAAACAAATCTTGACAAGCATTTTAATCTCATATTTAGACTTTAGAATCTTATTTCTGTTACTTTTTTGCTAAATAAAACAAACTATCTGCCATTGGGGTGAGATATTTTTATTTTACTCATTTCAAGATCTGCCAGTAGGGTAGGATAATTTCACTTGTCAAGTAAAAATGAACTTAAAACAAGCTAATATTTTCCACTTTTGAGAGAAAAAATATGATTTTAATTCTCATTACAAGACTAAAACATTGGGTAAGAGAGACATTTTTTTCAGTGTGTGTATTGTGAGAGTGTGTATGTGTGTGTGTGTTTCTGTGTGTATACTGAGTGAAGTGTGTGTATAACAGTGGCGTACCGTGGGAGTAGAACTAGGCCTTCTGTAAACTTAGCTTTAACGGATGATCACTCTCAATCTGTTTCCGTTTACTATGCCTGATTGTCAATCAAATAATCGATTCACTCAATAACCAAGAACAATAATTAAATTATTAGGCTACCAAGTTATTTTGAGATAGCATTATTGTTCTGTGCATCATAAACTTGTGTTGCATTTTTCTATGTCCACATTTATGATGATGTGTTATCATGTGAAGATTCTGACTTTTAAAAGCTCCATGTTTAAATGTTCAACGTTTCATAGATTTTCGTAAATTATTTTTTTTACCTGAATTATGCGTTGCTCTCAATGGTTCAAGACACTTAAGAAGCTGTCCTATTAAAATTTATGCTTTCTAATGTTTAAATCGCTTTGATTAATTTGAGTACCGAAGCCACCCCTACATGGAGCAAATACAGGAGAACCTGTCCCCTCTGCAGCTCAGAGTAGCTAAGCATCTTACCAGCCTTACTGTACTGCAGACATGAGCTCCACACACAGGCACACACACATGCACATACACACAGAAACACATATACACACTCACATGTGCACACACTTGCACACACACACACACACACACACACACACACAAAAGATAGACCAGAGCAGCTCACATGTGTTGTCATATGGGACAATGTGAGTTTCCACCGTGATGCTCTGTTTCAAAGTTGGTTCAATGAAACCATTGCCTTTTCATTTCTCAGTCATGCCAAGGGTGGCTGTGTCATTCAAAAAGACACTTCTCCCACTGCTTGGCCAGAAAAAATATAATGTGTGATGTACATGAGAATATGTGGCCTGATCATGAGCCGACACCAGCCAGACTAATTTATTTTTGGTTTTACTTTTACATTTTTTGTTTACTCCCAGTTTTTTCTTTTCTGTTTTCTCCTGTTTGTTTTTATTTTACTCTCTACTACATTTTTGTAATTTGTAAAAATAAAAAATAACAATATTTGAGTTGGCCAGTACACTCAAACAATACTGAAGCCTAACTACAGGCTTTCTCAATTGTTTAGACACTAAAATTGGTATTATGACCCTATAAATAAAACATTAAGTTTATGCTGCAACCGATAGACAATATTTTCAAAATTATAAGCACTATTTTGCTTCTTTTAACACAAATTTCAATCTCTTTTTGAATACATTTCACACAATTCTCCTGTTTTAGGCACAATTTTCAAAAAGTATATCTCTTGTTTTCACATGAAAAACACTGCCATTAAAAACTACAAACTCCAATATCAATTAACACACACATTCTTCACAGGTAAAACACTAGTTGATTTAATTATTCAATCAGCAATCAGAGCTTTAGCACAAATAAAAGGGCAAAATGTGAGCTCTCCTGTATGTGGAGAACAATGGCTGACGAACATTTAGAAATGCAAATAGGTAGAGCTGTTCTATTGTTATTTACTGTAACATATCAATACTCAGTGATTCCTGTTCTGCAGAGTACCTAATGTATACTACTACAAGGGGACATTACATTACATTACATTACATTTATTTAGCAGACGCTTTTATCCAAAGCGACGTACAGTAAGTGCGTACAGAGACATCATCATTACAGAACAGACGAGGCAAAGCACATCCTTTGCATAATGTAGCAGCTATCCCTAGCAATGAACGTTGACTGTAGTTCACAGTAAGCTGTGGGCAAATCAGCAACACCACACTTCCATTCCAAATACTATTATAAACTATACTATTATAAACCATTCCAAATACTATTATAAACTATGCTATTATAAACCATTCCAAATACTATTATAAACTATACTATGATAAAACATTCCAAATACTATTATAAACTATAATAAACAGACAGGAAAACACAGGGAACAGGGAACTGATATTCCTAGGTGAGGATATCAGTCAAGGTGGAGTCTGAAGAGGTGTGTCTTCAGGCCTCGACGGAATGCAGGCAGGGTTGGAGTAGAACGTAGGGGAATGGGAAGTTCATTCCACCACTGAGGTGCTAATGTGGAAAAACTCCGCAGTCGGGACAAGCGAGAGCCTTTGACACGGAGGGGGGGAAGTGCCAGTCGCCCTGCTGTAGAAGAGCGAAGTGGTCGAGCAGGAACATAGTTCTGGACTAAGTCCTGCAGGTAGGCGTGGCCTGTCCTATTGGCTGCAGTGTAGGCCAGGGTCAGAACTTTGAACCTGATCCTGGCTGCAACTGGCAGCCAGTGGAGAGACCTCAGCAGGGGGGTTACGTGGGAAAATTTCGGGAGGTTGAACACAAGCCGGGCAGCTGCATTCTGGATGAGTTGAAGAGGCAGAATGGCGCAGGCCGGTAGGCTTGCGAGCAGGGAGTTGCAGTAGTCCAGGCGTGAGGTGACCATGGTCTGGACAAGAAGCTGGGTGGAGTAGGTGGTCAGGTACGGTCGAATCCTCCTGATGTTGTACAGGAGGAACCTGCAGGACCGTGCCGTCGCCCTGATGTGCTCTTTGAAGTCCAGCCGGTCATCCAGGACCATCCCCAGGTTCCTTGCAGAGCGGGAGGCAGCCACCACGGTCCCATCAACGGTGATGGAGAGGTCATGTAGTGGGGAGGTCTTGTACGGCATGAAGAGGAGCTCTGTCTTGTCAAGGTTGAGCTTCAGGTGATGGGTAGCCATCCACTCAGAGATGTCAGTCAGACAAGCAGATATCCTCTCCTTAACCTGTGGGGTAGAGGGAGGGAAAGAGAGGAAGAGTTGAGTATCGTCAGCATAGCTATGGTATGAGAAGCCATGTGAATGGATTACTGAGCCAAGAGACTTAGTATACATAGAGAACAGCAGAGGACCCAGTACAGATCCATGCGGGACTCCTGTAGACAGGGGACGGGGAGCAGAGACGGAACCCTTCCAGGAGACTTGGTAGGATCTATCAGTGAGATACGATACAAACCAAGAGAGGGCAGTTCCAGAAATGCCCATCTCAGCGAGTGTGGAGATCAGGAGTTTGTGGTTGACCGTGTCGAATGCCGCAGACAGGTCAAGGAGAATCAGAACAGAGGAGAGGGAGGAGGCTCTAGCAGTGGCGAGTGCCTCAGTCACAGCCAGGAGAGCAGTTTCGGTGGAATGGCCGGTTCTGAAGCCAGACTGATGCGGGTCAAGCAGGTTGTTCTGGTGGAGAAAAACAGACAGTTGGTTAAGGACAGCACGTTCAATTGTTTTGGACAGGAAGGGCAAGAGAGATACAGGACGGTAGTTCCTGACATCAGCGGGATCTAAGCTAGGTTTTTTAAGGAGTGGGGTTACACGGGCAGTTTTAAAGGCAGCAGGAACATGGCCACAGATTAGGGAGGTGTTAATAACGGAGGACAGATATGGAAGGAGCTCAGCAGATATAGACTGGAGGACTGCTGAAGGTATGGGGTCTAGTGGACAGGTGGTTGCGCGCTGGCGCGTCACCAGCTCGAGCACATCGGAGTCCTTCAGAGTCTTGAAGGACGACAGTGTAGCGATGGGTTCAGTATGGGGGATGTGGGGGGACCACATTATGGACAGCATAGTGTGCACAAGCTAAGCTGGCAGTATCCCTTGTGTGCATACCGAAGCCACCCCTACATGAAGTATATACGAGAGCTCTGCAGCTGAGAGTAGCTTATCTTACCAGCCTTAAAGAGGACCTGAAACATGGGGGAAATATGCCTTTCACAGTGCTGCAGAAATGAGCTCCAGCTCCACACACACTCACTCAGACACACACACACGTGCACACAGAAACACACACATATACACACTCACAAGTGTGCACACACACACACACACAAGATAGCGTGCCAGAGAAAATATAATGTGTGATGTACATCAGAATATGTGGCCTGATCAAGAGCAGAATTTATTTTTGGTTCTACTTTTATATTTTTTGTTTACTCCCAGTACAGTAGTTTTTTTTTATTTAATTGTTTATTGTGTCCTGTTTTTTCTTATTTTACTTTATCTACTCCCAACATTTTTGTAATTTGTTGACTAGTGTTTATTATTTGAAGGAAAAATGTCATTTTTGGATGAGAGTGTATGGTTTTGAAAATAGTGCTTGATTTTGACAAGAGATATATGAGGTTTTGCAGAAAGAGTTGACCGTGTGGGTTTTGTGTTTATAATTTTGAGAAATTCGTTTCAATTTCAGAAAATGTGTCTAAACAATTGAGAATTGTCTGTCGTTGTCACGTCCCGTGCCTCCACATCCTAGTCCAGTTCTGGTTTTTCCGTTTATACGTATTTTCTATCTTGCAGTCTGTTCCGTGTTTTCCCTTTCTCCCTCCGTTTTGTGTCTCTGCTTCCCCGCACCTTAATTGTGTTTCCTCATTATGTTTCGTCTCACATGTTCCTCATTGTTTCTTCATTAGTCTGGCATATAGTCTCCCTGTTTCTGTGTTTTGTGCCAGATTGTCTTGTGCCCTGCGCTTGCGTCTCATTACTTTCCAGCAATTTATGCCTGCCTGCTCCTCGTGCCTGTGTCCAGTTCCTGTTCTTACGCCTGTCCAGCCCTGCTCCTGTCCAGCCCTGCTCCTGTCCAGCCCTGCTCCAGCCCTCCCCCGTCCTAGCCCTGCTCCTGCCCTTCGCCCTCCTGATCCCCTGCTCTGATGGATTTCCCGGTTCTGACCCCTGCCTGTTCCTGGACTTCTCTTTTGCTCATCCTGTATTGCCCTGTTCGCTGGACATTGACCCCTGCCTGGAACTGACCATGAGCCTGCCTTACCTGTATTGTTCTGTTTGCTGGATATTGACCCTTTTCTGTCGACTACGAATAAAGCCTATTCCTACTACTTTTGGCGTCTGCAAGTGGTTCCGATCAGTTCACATAACAGTCGTTATTTCTAAATCATTATAGGCTACACATTGGTCTTGATTATTCAGCGAATTAATTGTTTGATTGTTAGGCTACTCAAGCAAAATAAACGGAAACAAGTAATCCGATACACCCCACTTTTTCCAATGCACCGGCTGTCGCTACATATATTTAAGTGCTACCCATTTTATGACACAAAGAAAAATACTAGCACAGAAAATCTTGATATTAATTGATATTTGTTATTCAGTAAATGAATTGCTTGATTGATAATTAAGAACAATAAGTAGAAACAGAGAGAGTAATATCCGTATAAAGGTAAGGTTACCGAAGGCCTATTTTACATCCAACGTTACCCCACTGGTGTATAGCTTACAGTGTGTTTGATTGTGTATAGTGTGTGTGTGTGTGTGCTTGTGAGTGTTTGTGTGTATTGTGAGCGTATGCACAAGTACTTGTGCGGTTCTGTGTATGTGAGTGTGTGTATACTGAGTGAAGTGTGTGTATAGCTTACACTGTGTTTGATTGTGTATAGTGTGTGTGTTTTTGTGTGTATATGTGTGTTTGTGTTTATAGTGTGTATATTGTGTTTGTGTGTTTGGATGTGTGTGGTTGTATGTGTCTATAGTGTGTGTGAGTACTGTGTGTGATTGTCTGTGTACTATGTGTGTTTGATTGTGTATAGTGTATGTATAGTCTATGTTTCAGTGTGGGTGTGTACCAACCCCAATTCCAAAAAAGTTGGTACAGTGATAAATACAGTTGGTAAAGTTGGTACCTTTTTCACTTGTATTCAATTGAAAACAGTACAAAGACAAGATATTTAATGTTTTTAATCAACTTTTTTTTGTAGATATACGCTCATTCTAAATTTGATGCCTGCAACATATCCCAAAAAAGTTGGGACAGGGCATGTTTACCACTGTGTTACATCACCTTTCCTTTTAACAACACACAGTAATCTCTTGGGAACTGAGGAAACTAATTGTTGTAGTTTTGAAAGCGGAATTGTTTCCCATTCTTGCTTAATATAAGACTTCTGCTGCTCAACAGTCTGGGGTCTCCATTGTTGTATTTTGCGCTTCTTAATTCACCACACATTTTCAATGGGAGACAGGTCTGGACTGCAGGCAGGTAAGTCTAGCACCCACACTCTCTGACTACAAAGCCACGATGTTGTAACACGTGCATAATGTGGCTTGGCATTGTCTTGCTGAAATAAGCAGGGACGTCCCTGAAAAAGTCGAGATGACAGCATATGTTGCTCCAAAATGGATGTACCCTTCAGCGTTAATGGTGCCTTCACAGATGTGCAAGTTACCCATCTAATGGGCACTAACACACCCCCATACCATGACAGACAGTGGCTTTTGAACCTTGCCTTGGTCCTTTTCCTCTTTGGCCCGGAGAATATGATGTCCATTATTTCTGAAAACAATTAGAAAGGTGGACTCGTTAGGCCACAGCATGTTTCCACTTTGCGTCAGTCCATCTCAGATGAGCTTGAGCCCAGAGAAGTCGACATTGTTTCTGGATATTGTTGATATATGGCTTACGCTTTGCATAGTAGAGTCTTAACTTGCATTTGTAGATGCAGCGACAAACTATGTTTACTGATAACGGTTTTCCGAAGCATTCCCAAGCCCATGTGGTTATATTCATTACAGAAGCATGTCGGTTTTTAATGCAGTGCCGTCTTAGGTCACAGGCGTTCAATATTGGTTCAATAAGGGCCTTGCCCTTTACCCACAGGGACTTCTCCAGATTCTCTGAATCTTTTAATAACATTATGGACTGTAGATGGTGAAATCCCTAAATTCCTTGCAATTGTCCATTGAGAAACATTGTTCTTAAACTGTTGGACTATATGCTCACAGTTTTTTTTGCAAAGTGGCAAACCTCGACCCATCCTTGCTCGTAAATGCCTGAACATTCACGGATGCTCCTTTTATACCCAGATGATGCGGATGCTCCTTTTATACCCATGATAGCATCACCTGTGACCTATTCACCTGTCTACCTGTGGAATGTTCAAAATAGGTGTTTTTTGAACATTCCACAACCTTCCCAGTATATATACAGTATATTCATGCTGACTGCACACTACAGTACATTAACACTGAGAGTGAGGGTTAATACAGTATATTCATGCTGACTGCACACTACAGTACATTAACACTGAGAGTGAGGGTTAATACAGTATATTCATGCTGACTGCACACTACAGTACATTAACACTGAGAGTGAGGGTTAATACAGTATATTCATGCTGACTGCACACTACAGTACATTAACACTGAGAGTGAGGGTTAATACAGTATATTCATGCTGACTGCACACTACAGTACATTAACACTGAGAGTGAGGGTTAATACAGTATATTCATGCTGACTGCACACTACAGTACATTAACACTGAGAGTGAGGGTTAATACAGTATATTCATGCTGACTGCACACTACAGTACATTAACACTGAGAGTGAGGGTTAATACAGTATATTCATGCTGACTGCACACTACAGTACATTAACACTGAGAGTGAGGGTTAATACAGTATATTCATGCTGACTGCACACTACAGTACATTAACACTGAGAGTGAGGGTTAATACAGTATATTCATGCTGACTGCACACTACAGTACATTAACACTGAGAGTGAGGGTTAATACAGTATATTCATGCTGACTGCACACTACAGTACATTAACACTGAGAGTGAGGGTTAATACAGTATATTCATGCTGACTGCACACTACAGTACATTAACACTGAGAGTGAGGGTTAATACAGTATATTCATGCTGACTGCACACTACAGTACATTAACACTGAGAGTGAGGGTTAATACAGTATATTCATGCTGACTGCACACTACAGTACATTAACACTGAGAGTGAGGGTTAATACAGTATATTCATGCTGACTGCACACTACAGTACATTAACACTGAGAGTGAGGGTTAATACAGTATATTCATGCTGACTGCACACTACAGTACATTAACACTGAGAGTGAGGGTTAATACAGTATATTCATGCTGACTGCACACTACAGTACATTAACACTGAGAGTGAGGGATAATACAGTATATTCATGCTGACTGCACACCACAGTACATTAACACTGAGAGTGAGGGATAATACAGTATATACACACTGCATTGAGAGAGAGAATGTTAATACAGTGAAACTACTAAAAAATTTTAAAAAATTAACAGAAACTATTATTATGAACAGAAACAGTCAAACAGGTTTTGCACTGGGTGTTGCTTCCATTTCTCAATCGAGGAAGTGACAATTAAGTAAAAAAAACATTTTTATCTCCTGAATCCAACAGTTCCAGCACTCAATGCCCTAAAAGAGTAAATACACCCACTGTCTCAGCCTGTCTCCGCCTACTACACAATTTTGAAAAATACTTTGTGGAGTGAGCGAGGGAGAGGGGTGGGGACAGAGGAGCTGTGTCCATCGTCATTTGCATAAATTATAAATGTATGCTTATGATAAATATGATAAATACATTTTTTAAAAAGTGATCTAGATTGTACTTACCCTTTAAAATGCCCAGCACTCTGAATACTGAACACAAGCGGTACTGCCTGCTAAAACCCCTCTCAACCTACATTTAATTATATTTAATGGATTTAAGTTAATTATTATTATTTAAAATGACAATCATCAATTAAATCACCAAATTCATTGATAGGTTAGTCGAACAGTAACCTGGTGGATCAACCAACAAGTCAAAACAAAGTGTAAATCAAGTCTTAAGGTTAAATCATTTTATTACAGAAAAAACCTTAAATTAGAATAATGAATTGGAATCATACATTCATTAATGAACATATAATTTACAGAAAAGGAGGCATTAAACCAGACGTAAAATTGGAATTACCAGTAAAGAGAGAGAGAGACCGATAAGCCAGACCTTGCAATATTCCAGTTTCAGTGCAGGAGAAACAAAAGAAAAGCCCTGATTGGGTGAGGCCGGGGTAAGGTGTGGAAGAAGGGGGTGGGGTTGTCAGGCTACTTTATGCCAAGGGCTGGCTCATCTGAAAGTTGACAACTTTAATTAATAAATAAACAATTTGATGTTGTTGAAAGCAAGAGAGTGAGAGTGAGAGAGAGAGAGAGATATTTGAAAAAATAAATAAACAAGAAACAGAAAGGTGATGACAAACATGATTTTTTACACAGAAAAAACTGAAACCTGGCATAGTACACTGTGTGAAGAATTCAACCATATACAAAAGAATGGGATCTCTGAAGGCAGACAGATAGGTGAGGAGGAGGATTCAGACTGTTATCCCCTCACCATAAACATTTACCACAATGGCACAGTCTTAGTGCAGGGAAATGAGGAGGGTCATTCCGTGTCAAATCAACCAGTTTTCTAAAAAGTTCCTGTATGACCCTCTCAGGTTCATCATTTTGATGAAACTCCATCATAATAATCCATTGTGTAAAAAATTAACACACACAAAAAAGTAGCCTCATACGACATGTCGTTTCCGAGATATGGCCTCCTGAAATTTGCTCAAAACCTCCGTCTTTCGCGCTGCTTCCAAAATAAGTGCTATTGCATTGTAGGCCTAGGAAACAAAACTATGCATGGTACAGTAACAGCAGCAGACGCATGTTTCGCAGTTAGTAAATAAATATAGTTGGGATGTATTCTGTAATCGGCGAGGCTCACTGATGGGATCTCAATTCTTGAATGATAGAGCTAGAATGAAATTGACCAAATATTGTTGCCTGATAATGGGAAATCCCATCATTGCGTAATGGGTTATCCCTGTATTTACCTGACAAGGGAAAATCCCACATCTAACCTTAGCTCTAGGCCCTATGGGGCATCTTAACTTTATTTAACCTATCTCCTGTGATAAATATGCATGTTGTGATCAGACCTTACGCACATAGATCGGCCGATTTCAAGTTTTGTATCCCCGGAATTGTGCAGTTTGTATTTTTCAAAATGTGGTCTAACCATGAAGGAGTTGAGTACCAAAGCTGAAATTTAGTTGATGAGTAGATCTAATATATCTGTTTAACTGGTGTAAATTTCATAAAACGTCTTAACTGTCCACATGGTGATCCATTGACAAGACAGACAGTTGTGTTTTTGACTTTTTTTCACCCGGACCCAACTTTGAATGGATGTCCTTCCTTCACAAATGAATTGATTAGCCTGTACTTGCTTGTGACCATAGACATATACCTATAGATAATACATCTGTGATATAGGATGTATATGTCCACTTGTATGGGCACAGGGTGACCTCGAAAATCACCAAAAACATGTGCGACTGAACAAAGTGGCTATTTTGGGTGCATATAACTTGAAAAGGGAAGGGGGTACTGAGGCCAGATTACAAGTAATCTGAGGCCAGATTCGTGCAAGACGGAAGAAAGTAAGTTAGGATACCAAGTTTCAGCTCTATAGCTGTTACCAATCCCAAGTTATAAGCTTCCAAAGTCTGAAATGACTCGCGAGCGCGAAAGACGGAGGTTTTGAGCAAATTTCAGGAGGCCATATCCCGGAAACGACATATCGTATGAGGCAAATTTTTTGTGTGTGTTCATTTTTCATACAATGGATTAGTATGATGGAGTTTCATCAAAATCTGAGAGGGTCATGCAGGGACCACTGGTTGATTTGACACGGAATGACCCAGGAGACTCTTTTGGAATTTGAGAAAAGGTTTCCAATATTAAAAGAAAAGGCTGAAATCACAGCTTCTCCAGAAAAAAATCATAACCTGTGACCCTCCAAGCCTCTTGGTCCCCAGTACCCCAGACCCTGGTCCAGCTAGCAAAGTGCTGACTTCCACCCAGCCCTCCTGCTCCCCCAGAGTCACACACGGCATGCAGCAGCTGAGAGAGAGCTTGTCCCTGCTAGAACTTGAGTTTATCGAGTTCAGAGAGAACACCAGGACCAGCACTACAGAGCGAGGCTTGGAAGAGCAGCTGAGAGAGGAGCTTCACCAGCTCAGGCAGGAGCACACGGCTGCACTGAAACACCTACAGGAGGAGGTGAGCACTCTACACAAAGCAGCTGCACAAAGAGCTAGCCAGGATCAGAGAGGAAACGCAACACACGACCCCTTCAGATGACCTGGACCTGAACCATGGAGCAACTGGGAAACAGCGAACCCCAATACCACCTACTGCCTCTGCAGCCACCACATACACAACACACCCCTCCACAAGAAAGGCCATGCCCACTCCCTCCCCCAGACAAGCCATGCCCACTCCCTCCCCTAGACAAGCCATGCCCACCCCCTCCCCCAGAAAGGCCTCACCCACGCCCACCCCCAGACAGACAATGCCCCCCCCCCCCCTTTGCCAGAAAGGCCATGACCACTCCCATTCCCACCCATAGACGAGGCACAGCCACGCCCGTACCTAGACATACCACTCACACAGTACCCTCCCCAGTCACACAGGTCCACCCAAACACACTGCCCCACCCAGACCCACAGCAACCCCGTCCACAGACACAGCCTTCCTGAGTGACTCCAACGAAAAACATGTGGACATGAGGCGCATGTTCCCTGGTAGGAGGGTGTGTAAGCTGTGGTGCCCCATGACAAAGTCTGCCCCACAGCTGCCTTCAGACAGCACCCTGGGAAACCCCGGCACCATCATCATCCACACTGGGACCAATGACCTGGCCTCTCAGTGGGAGGGGGTGGCTCTGTGATTAGAGTGGCTGAGAGAACCACACAGCGCTTCTCCAGGGCAAAAATAGTTATCTCCACCCTGCTGGCCCCTGCCGACGTACCCCAGCACACCATAAACAACATCAACAGCCAGCTGACTAGGGGATGTTCACATCTGGCAAATGTGCACCTCGACCACCACCCCAACCTGAGAGCACAACACCTATGTGACCGTGTGCACCTTAATGTGCAGGGGGTCAAAATATTTGCAAAGTCCCTGAAAGACACTGCTTTGGGTCGCCAGCCAGCCAGCCACAGCCCTTTACCCAAGCACAGCCATCATGGGACACAGCGGAGTAATGTGCCCCGGAGAAATGGCCCCCCACAGCCCACCCTGCGCCCCCAGCCCCCCCACAACCCAGCGCACAGCGTCGCAGTCCCGCCCCCCCCAACCTGGAATCACCAATGCTGCAGACACACAGGGCCCTGCTGGCTCTGACATGAGAGAAATATGCCACCTCCTAGGCCTGATTTGTAATAAATTAATGACCTAGAGAGGAGTAAGTAAAAAAAATTATGATAAATATGTGAGTGATTATCTATGAGGTTTCAAAACATGTTGTTTGTAATTTGTAGTTTATTTAATGTATCTATGAATTCACATAAGATAAGATTACATTAAAAATCTGTAGCTGGAACATTCAGGGTCTGTGGTCTTCATCGTTCGGGCTGAAGAGCACAGATCCTGAATTTGTAAATAGTTTTAAAAATATGGATATTGTGCTACTTAGTGAAACCTGGTGTCGTGCTGATGTGTCCTCAGAATTAAAACAATACAAGAACACTCTAAAACAAAAAAAGGAGAATCAGCTTTACAAAACTCTCACAAACATTGAAAAATCAATTGATCAAAACAAATTCTGGGAAATGTGGAATAACTTCAGTTCGGCACAAAAACCTGCATTAACTTTAAAAAATGGTTCAATTTGGAAACAATATTTTGAAAACGTATATAGGGACATTGAACAAGACAAATTAACAAAAGCCCAAAATGAAATCAAAGAAAAACGAACATTACTAAAACAATCAAGCAAAGATAACCAGAACCCAATTGACACACCAATTGAAGACCCTAGTGCTAAAAGTACTGAAGTCACAAAATGTCTATTTTGAGAAAATCAAATCCGAAAATATCATTGATCCATAAAATCAGCCATAACCTGTTGTTTCCATAGTGGAGAAAAGAGCACCTTTTCTGTTAACAATATTTATAGGGTGGACTTATCTAAACAAATACAACATGTTTCTACGCTCAACTTGAATTGTCTAAAAATGTGACTTTAGCACCCAGGTCTTCAATTACAATGCAGGAATTATCTTGAACATCTCAGAACACTAAAACCAAGGAAGGCCTGTGGTTTTGACCAGATAAATAACCAGATGTTGAAAAGCAGCAACCAGTTAATACAAGAAGTCCTACTGAAATTATTCAACATGTCACTACATACTGGCTGCTTCCCTGACACCTGGAACCAAGGGCTTATATCCCGGATTTACAGTACCAGTTAAAGGTTTGGACACACCTACTCATAAGTTTTTTTTACTTTATTCCACATTTTAGAATAGTAAAGTCATAAAAACAATGAGATAACACATTAAATTATGCAAACAAATCAAAAAAAGTGTTATATTTTAGATTCTTCAAAGTAGCCACCCTTTGCCTTGATAACGGCTTTGCACATTCTTGCCATTCTCTCAACCAACTTCTGTGGTAAACAGGTATTCCACAGGTAAACAGGTGATGCTATCATGACTCTGTATAAAAGGATATCGAAAGACTCTTGGTACCTTATTTCCAGGTAGAATGTGTAAAGCTGTTATCAAGGCAAAGGGTGGCTACTTTGAAGAATCTAAAATATGACGTTTTTTATTTGTTTTACACTTTTTTTTTGGTCTTTGCATAATTCCATTTGTGTTATCTGATAGTGTTGATGTCTTTACTTTTTCTAAAATGTGGAAAACAGTAAAAATAACGGAAAAAAAACTTTCTACGAGTAGGTGTGTCCAAACTTTTGACTGGTACTGTACATGAGTGGAGATAAATTCGACCCCAAAAACTACAGAGGCATCTGTGTAAGCAGTAATGTGGGGAAGTTATTTTGCAGCATCCTTAATTCAAGAATTATAAACTTCCTTATCAAGCACAATGTCTTGAGTACGAGTCAAATTGGCTTCCTCCCAAAACACTGCACAACTGATTATATTTACACCCTATACACACTTATAGATAAAAATAATTCACCAAATTAAAAAAGGCAAAATCTTTGCATGCTTTATTGACTTTAAGAAGGCATTTGACTATCTGGCACCAGGGATTAAATTATAAAATACTTCAAAGTGGTATAGGGGGCAATGTATATGACATTATTAAATCAATGTATTCAGAAAACAAATGTGCGGTGAAAATTGACAATCAAAGAACAGAAATCTTCACTCATGGTCGTGGAGTGAGACAGGGCTGCAGCTTGAGTCCAACATTATTTAATATTTACATTAATGAATTGGCCAAATGCTGGAACAATCTGCAGCTCCTGGACTCACTCTACATGACACCGAAATTAAATTCTTATCATATGCAGACGACCTGGTTCTGCCGTCACCCACAGAACAAGGTCTGCACCTGGCTGTCTTAGAATTTTGCCAGTCCTGGGACCTGGCAGTAAACTTCAAAAAGACCAAAATAAATATTTTCCAGAAAAAGGCCAGGTCTCAGAGAAGCAGATACAGTTTCACCCTCTGTAACACAATTTTGGAACATACCACAAATTACACATATCTAGGTCTGAAAATCAATGCATCATGGAGCTTTAACCTAGCAGTGAATGCACTAAATGACAAAGCCAAAAGGGCATTTTATGCCATCAAAAGAAAGTTTTACAATATTACAATTCCTGTAAGAATTTGGTTAAAAATAATTGACAGCACATTACAGCCGATTGTGCTATATGGAAGCGAGGTATGGGGTCCACTTAGCCATCAAGACTATTTACAATGGGACAAAAACCCAATGGAAACCCTGCATGCTGAATTCTACAAAAACATACTCCGGGTCCACCGAAACACAACAAACAATGCATGCAGGGCAGAATTAGGCCGTTATCCTTTAATTATTAACATTCAAAAAAGAGCATTACAATTTTGGACTCATCTAAAACAAAGCAAACCAAATTCCCTCCAATATAAGGCCTTCCTATCCCATGAGCTAAGCCCCAATAGAAGTCCTCTCAGTCAGCTGGCCCTGAAACTAACAAACCAAACAAAAACTAACCATACTAACTATGGCCAGTTTCAGACCAGCACTGTTTCAATTAAAATCAACCAATTAATTAATCAAACAAAATATTCTTATTTGGAACATTGGAAGATAATGACACAACTGCAAAACAAACTAAATTGTTACAATATGTTAAAAAGAAATGACAAATTGGCAGAATATCTCTCCACTGTCAGAGATATAAAGCAGACAGATCCTTACCAAATACAGTCTAAGTGATCATAGCCTGGCCATTGAAACAGGAAGACACAAACCTGGCGCCCAAAAGAGGAGAGGACATGTGATCACTGTGAGACAGGTGAGGTTGAGACAGAAATGCACTTCCTTCTACACTGCAATAAATATAGGGAAATTCCGAATTTATTTTTTGAAAAAACAACAATACATCCAAATTTTGCTAAACTTTCGGATGAAGAAAGGTTATTCTACTGGGTGAAGGACACACAGCCCCACTAGCTGCTTTATATATTGCAACCTGTCATCGACACAGAAGTACAATAATTGACAACACCTGCAGTTAGTTAATAAGTTAAGAGTATTGTATATCATAAGTCATACATATGACAGTATGTGTATGTTGTTTATGTTTTATGCATGTTATGTGTACGTATATTTGCTAACAGGTTGTTGAGTTCATTCTTATTTATTGATTATTGTTATTGTTATTATTATTATTGTTGTTGTTTGTAACATTTGCTTTGGCAACACAGTACATGTCATGCCAATAAAGCACCTTGAAAATTGAAATTGAGATTAAGAGAGCGAGACAGAGAGAGAGAGAGAGAGAGAGAGAACTGTAAAAATTTTGTCATGCCAATAAAGCATACTGAATTGAATTGAATTGAGAGAGAGAGAGAGAGAGAGAGAGAGAGAGAGAGAGAGAGAGAGAGAGAAAGATACTTTTTTTTTTATTTTTACTTTTAAAACCCCGTTTTTTTACTTTTAAAACCCCATTATTGACAGGATAATGTTCGCGTTTGGTACAGTTAGCCAGCGTTATTGACAGCATGTTAATGTTTGGTACAGTTAGCCTGTGTTATTGACAGGATAGTGTTTGGTACAGTTAGCCAGCATTATTGACAGCATGTTAATGTTTGGTACAGTTATCCTGTGTTATTGACAGGATAGTGTTTGGTACAGTTAGCCAGCGTTATTGACAGCATGTTAATGTTTGGTACAGTTAGCCTGTGTTATTGCAGGATAATGTTTGGTACAGTTAGCCTGTGTTACTGACAGGATAGTGTTTGGTACAGTTAGCCAGCGTCACATCTTGCTCTATGTGACAGGAAAAGGGCTGAACTCTCCAGAGAGCTGCACATCCTGCAGCCTAGGTGTGAGAATGTGAAACTCTGAGCCTGAAGTAGCAAACCTCAAACACACACACACACACACACACACACACACACACAACACATACACACCAGTCTGCTTTTCTGAAGCTGATGCAATCTGTGTTGTTGCTGTGTACATGTGCCCAATGAGGTATATACTGTAGTGCATCTGTGTGTTTTTGTATTGTGTGTGTGCTCTACCTCACTGGCTTCAAAACACATGTGCACGCACACCCACATACACACAGGGCAGGTTGAAGCCCACAGATTCCCTCCAAGCCTCAGCTAGTCAACGACACAAGGTCCTGAACACCCCTGAGCACCACAGCCCTGAGCACCCCAGCCCTGAGCCCCACAGCCCTGAGCCCCACACCCCTGAGCCCCACAGCCCTGAGCCCCACAGCCCTGAGCCCCACACCCCTGAGCCCCACAGCCCTGAGCACCAGACCCCTGAGCCCCACAGCCCTGAGCACCCCACCCCTGAGCCCCACAGCCCTGAGCCCCACACCCCTGAGCCCCACAGCCCTGAGCACCAGACCCCTGAGCCCCACAGCCCTGAGCACCCCAGCCCTGAGCCCCACACCCCTGAGCCCCACACCCCTGAGCCCCACAGCCCTGAGCACCAGACCCCTGAGCCCCACAGCCCTGAGCACCCCAGCCCTGAGCCCCACAGCCCTGAGCACCAGACCCCTGAGCCCCACAGCCCTGAGCACCCCAGCCCTGAGCACCCCAGCCCTGAGCCCCACACCCCTGAGCACCCCAGCCCTGAGCCCCACAGCCCTGAGCCCCACAGCCCTGAACACCCCAGCCCTGAGCCCCACACCCCTGAGCACCCCAGCCCTGAGCACCCCAGCCCTGAGCCCCCCAGCCCTGAGCACCCCAGCCCTGAGCCCCACAGCCCTGAGCACCCCAGCCCTGAGCCCCACAGCCCTGAGCCCCACAGCCCTGAGCCCCACAGCCCTGAGCACCCCAGCCCTGAGCCCCACAGCCCTGAGCACCCCAGCCCTGAGCCCCACAGCCCTGAGCACCCCAGCCCTGAGCCCCACAGCCCTGAGCACCCCAGCCCTGAGCCCCACAGCCCTGAGCACCAGACCCCTGAGCCCCACAGCCCTGAGCACCCCAGCCCTGAGCGCCACAGCCCTGAGCCCCACAGCCCTGAGCACCCCAGCCCTGAGCCCCACAGCCCTGCAGGCCTCCAAAGGTGGTTAAATGAAACATATCCTCTGCTCAGATTTACAACACAGGTTCAGACAGGTGTGTACAGGTGGGGCTCACTCCATGGGTTCTTTGATAAGTAACAAAGATTTTGAATACTTTCCGCAGCCCACCAGAAGTCATGCAGGCTTTTACCTATGACTAAGTACAGGAGGAGAAACACACAGTGACTTTCTTTCCAACATTCCTCAGCATTGACAAAATCCCTGTCCTGTCTTAGGTTTATCATCTGTGTGTGTGTGTGTGTGTGTGTGTGTGTGCGCGCGTCACAAACCGGATGTGTTGAAACGAAATACAAATCACATACTCCTATAGCTTTCATGTGAAACTTTGAAGCCGTGCGCTTCCGGGCTCGCTCATCAAAACACGCTCGGAAACCACACCTAAAACTGTCACTTCTGTCGCACTTTAGTTGAAAAAATGCGCCGAATTGTGTACAACATGATAGCATTCTGTGTGTGAGAAGAACAGTCGGCTGGGTTTTAGCGTGGTTTCATCTGAGCGCCGCTTCACAGCGCGTGCGACAGCTCAGAAAAGGTGCTCCGAATGTGGGAACGGTCTAAAATGGTGCTCGGGAGATTATAATTACATTTGCAACCTACATCACTCTCCCACCCTCTCTCATCGCTCCCTCTCTCTCTCTCATTCACTCACTCACGACTGCACAATAAAGGGATCTTTGAAAAAATTCAAGGGAGAGAGACGTGCGAGAGAGAAGGGGAGGAGGAGAGAGAGGGGAGGGGGGAACGGCGTATGCTTGTATACAACAACCCCGATTTCCATTTTTTTCCCAACTCGTAATGTATTTAATTCAAGTGAAACGTAATCATGACGTGTCGCGTCATTAATCTCCTCGCCGCCTCTCCCGTAAGTACACTGAGCCTTACTTTCATCACAAAAATTCTTTTATATAAAAAATACTTATGAATACATATAGATGTGCACATTTATAGGCGATTATACGTAACTGCAGTGTTTTTGCATTCCGGCAAAATATTACTCAAAATATTATTTTATTACGAACAGTCTATTGTTTCTAAAACAACTATCTGACGACGACTTTTGAAAATATGGCAAATTATCTAGACTATATATATATTTTTTTTAAATGTACGTACATTATCCGCATCTATTTTACTGCCATTTCTTTTGCATGTGTTGCAGTAGCGGGTGGTCGCAGTGATTGGCGGTTTTGCATACATGTCGCTGTGTTCACTTCAGTAGTTCTGGCTGTACGAAGCCAGTGTAGCCCTATATGTAGCCTACGCGGGTGTCTAGTTGTATCCTGTTAAAGTCAGAATTAGACAGAACATCAGTACTGAAATTTTGCAACTTAGATGAGGGCCTCAAATACTAGCAAGTACCTACAACAGATATGCTATGCAAGTGTAACAGACCTCGACAAATTATTAAGTAAGAAAAAAGTAGCCCAAAGTAAATCCACAAGCACATGTAAGACATAAAATATTGATACGTTAACTTTTGCAAAGTTTTCGGAAAGAATACACATCGTATTTGAAAAGTGTATTATATCCGATTATGATATAGCCTATTTAATTAAATTATGCAAAAATGTTGCGTTTGTTCTTGTAGCTATATTTGTAGGCTATTTATTAATCGTCAGAATAGCTTTAGGGAACAACTTATAGGTCTACATATCAGAACATTAAATAGACAAGACTAAAATATGAAAAAAGTAAGATACAAAACGCGAAACTGTCCAATTTCTGTCATTTTGGACAATTGCTTTTTAGTCACCAAATAGGCTATAAACGGGCAACATATCCCGCGATTCGAGGAAACCACTATCGTCGGTAAACACTAGGTGGGTAGTTGATTAGCTCATTCTTTTGTCAGGAACGTAGGAAGGAATTATTTGGATTAAGCAGCGGTTCGACTACATGACTGTCATCGGGAACTTGGGTCGTAAACAGCCATTATCACATTTCTGCTGCTATACTGCTACTAGCCTACTCACTACTACAAACATTACTATTACGGCCGGACTGCTTGTCCTAACGTCACCTCTTTGGAGTAACTAGCTCCGGCATTCACCCCACTCTTAGCTACGTAGCTTTCAACAAAAGTAGCAAACCTGTAAATGTAACCTTTAAAAAGCCAGTCTTTGTGAGGAAAATCTCTCAAGTGTAACATTTAGTTTGGTAGGCTATCTATTTGTGACCAAGCAGGGCAGAGTGTGAAAGGAGCGCAGTAATTTTGAGAGGGCGGAGAGATTGGCAGAGAAATTCAAAATGAAATCCATGATGGCACTTCGTGCACTCGTTTCTTCCCCCTTCCACTAATCTTTTGTTGTAAATTTTAGAGAAAAAGGAGAGGGGAGACGCCTGCGAGAGCAATGGCACGAAGTGATTGGCCTGTTACCCGTAAAACCAGATAACAGCAATGATATTATTAAGATATAAACAACATTTATTAGCTATTGTGTTCGTGATAATATGGGACAGTGTATTAAATTACGGTTTAATTGTACGCGTATTATACTAAACTACGCGAAGGGACCCGTGTTTGAGGGGGGTTTCTGCAACGCTATAGCCTACGTTTGTGTGTGTGTGTATTGGCAGTTATTTATTTCATTAATGTGGCTTTTTAATTGAGATGGCCGCGGGAGAAGCGAAGAGCGACTGAAAATGGTTGCGCGTTATTGACGCACATCTTGCAGTGAGAGGAAATTCCTCTCGAGATAAGAAACAGACATGTCATCCGCGTACGTCTCCAGCACTCCCATGGCATGTTATAAACCTGTTCACCACAGAATCGCTCACTTTTACAACTTTAACGTTAAATTAGAATGTGTTATTACAAACGACACTATATATATATGTGTGTGTGTGTGTGTGTGTGTGTGTGTGTGTGTGTGTGTGGGGGGGGGGGGGTGTTTGATGGATTTGAATTTACTTTGTTTCCCTTCAGAACAGGACCACTACGTGTAACTCTATCAAGGGTGGTGGGCCCATGAACCCAGTCCAGTTTCTTGTATTTTTCTGTTAAATTCATAGATTGTATTGTGTGTGAATGTGTGTGTGTCATACACATTTACACACAGACACATACAGTGTCCTACACTATTATTGGCACCCCTGGTAAAGATGAGTAAAAATGGTTATAAAAAATTCACCGTTTGGTGAATTAGCTTAATGTCACACTGAAAAAATGAGAAAATCCATCCTTTAATTGAATTAAATTTATTATGAGAAAAAATAATCCCTCATCAAGAAATTATTTTTTAACAATACCATGTGTGCCACAATTATTGGCACCCCTGTATTTATATATAGAACAAAGTAATAATTTTTTATTTGGTTGCATATCCTTTGCATGCCATGACTTCCTGATGTCTGTGACCCAACAACATCGAAAGACTCTTGATAACTTATTTTCTGGTACTCTTACAAGCGATACTATAACATCTCTGCATTTGAATGGATCTCTATGAGAATTGGGGGTGGGACTAAATTTACTGCCAGATATGCAGTAGATATTGATGTAAAAAAATAAGTCAGGAGAAGAAACCCTTCAGGTTATCCATCCAGATCTACTGTATTTCTGGCAGCAGAGTGATGATTTAAGGCTTGTTTGATACGCCAGACCCTTGGTGACTTAGAGCCATTTAGCCAACCATGTGTTCCATACTGTTCCAGTGTAATTTACAGCTAAATCTAGTCCCACTCCCCAATTCCCATAGAGATCCATTCAAATGCAGAGACATTATAGTATCGCTTGTAAGTCTTTTGATGTTGTTGGGTCTGCAAAGGATATACGACCAAATATAAAAAATGATTACTGTATTCTATATATAAATGCAGGGGTGCCAATAATTGTGGCACACGTGGTTTTGTTAAAAATAATAATTTCTTGATGAGGGATTTTTTTTTCCTTTAATAAATTTACTTCAATTATAGGTTGGATCTTTCTCATTTTTTCAGTGTGAGATTAAGCTAATTCACCAAACGGTGAATTTTTTATAACCCTTTTTACTCATCTTTACCAGGGGTGCCAATAATAGTGGATGGTACTGTATAGTCTGTTTATTACAGGGTGTTATAATTGTGTTATAATGGACTGTATATGTACCTGTAAAGTGGCCACTGAAAAGTCCCTGCACTGTGGCTGTTTTCCATTATGCATACTTGTGTTCTACGTAATGGTATACTGGATAGTACATTCTTTCTTCGACGTATACTTAAGCAATAAGGTACGAGACGCAGTACTATATCATCAATATAGTCACAGTTAAAGGGTGTTGTTACACCCTGTTGTTACAGGGTGTTGTTGTACAGCGTCGAGTTGCCTTATTGCTTTTATAAAACGGTTGCCAGCTATATTGTAAATAATATATAAGGACAAGGTACACTTTCAATAAAACAATTTTTAATTAACGTTATGAATTTAATTTCAGCAGCAGAGAAAATAGTCCCCAGTGTAGCTGTTGCCATGCAACACAGAAACAATGCTAGGAATGGAATGCTAGCTAGCAAACGGACTAATAGCTAGCGTTATGTGCTAATAACATAACATAATAATAATAACATAATGTAATAGTTAAAACGTTAGCTAAAACAGTTATCTATATATAGCCTATACAGATGTGAAGTAACGTTAACTTGCTTTCACACAACCAGGCTATGTTTCTCACGTTAACTTACAGCTAGGTAATTACTAAGCCTAGCTAGCTAAATTCCTACTAAATTCGTATTTCCAAACTGAATAAATACTGCACCGCTAACCACAAAAATGGTTTGCTAGATTAAAGTTGCTGTAACGTGCCGAATACAAACTTTTTTTATCTGCAGATTTAATGTTTTAACCGGTTTCATGAATCAGCTGTAAGCCTAAACTGTTGCTATCGTTACTAGCATAAAAGAGACAAATCTGTGGCTCTCCAGTGAGAATGTCACTCCACCGTTAATTTCCTTTCCAGTGGATTTGGTTTCCAGTAGCTTTCGATTTTATGTCCACTCACGGACATGATTTCTCTAGCCTCCAGCCCAGCATCAGAAAGTTTTTGCTGCGGACGTGCGGAGTGATATTAATTTAAACGTCCAGGTAAACAGGTGTATTATTGCATCATAGGGGTACTATATCACAAATATAGACACAGCTTTGAACGCCTCTCAACCAATCATAATGCGTGGTCAGAATTACCCGTTTTATAATAGCTAGAACGTACTTCATAGTATGCAAGAGCACAAGTACGCTTCAATGTTGGAACACACTTGATGACATAGTCAGCGTCAGAATACCTTTGACCTTACAGGAAAAACAATGGTATCACCTCCACTTTTAACGTCTCTGAAATTAACTTACTGGATAACTATGGTAGCCTACAGTTAGCACCATTAACCCCTTCACGCAGATGCCTAGTGACCAGGATGCTGGCACTAAGATTTTGCCCAACTGAGACATTCATTGCTCCTGCAGCCAAACTATGAGTGGAAACAACAAACTGTGTTTTATCTTTATTAGTACACAATTTGTGACAACTCTGCAGAATATGGATCTTCTAAGTGTCATTATTTTCCCGTAGCAAGTCCATTTAACAAGCAACCCCCCACCCAGTCTCGCCTGCAACTATGCCTACCCATGCATGACATAGTGGAATAGCGTCTATGTGTGAGTTCATAAATATATTTCTTCATCATATAAAATTAGTATTCTGTCATAGCAACAAGATAAACCCAACAATACCCTAATCGTATATCAAAAAAGCTGTGAAAAGCCCTGCTCATTCAAATTCAAAATAAACATTTGAAATTATTGTGTCATTATACCATGTCATTTTACTGTCAGTATCTGCTCCTAAATATGAAATAAATATACAATCCTACCATTGGTTTTACGCATAGAGATGTTCCTTTCAAAATTCAGTGGTCTTGATCTGTTTGAGAAATACACACCAGTTTAAAACGTTATTACACTATCAGGAATGTCTGTGGGCAGAACCCCATATGCTCTACCTGCAGCTCTGAAGTATTTCACGTCATTCTGGATTTATTCACAATTGTTTTATCCGATAGAGCAGCGGTGCGCAAACTGTGGGTGGCGACCCAAACTTGGGTAGCAGGAGATATCTCTTGGGTTGCAGAATCTTCTAGGCTACAGCAACATTCCAATGCAATTAGGCCTATATGAACAAAGTATTCATTACTGTTATTCTGCATTTGTACAAATAAATAGAAAAAAAAATTACTTAAACCACATTTTTTACATTTGACTGTGTTTCATATGATCACGTAAATGCCTATTTTATTTAATCTTGACTTTGGTGCATCATTACTACACTCACTGCACTCCACAAGACAACGCTGATTCGCTAAAATG
Source organism: Synaphobranchus kaupii (assembly GCA_029718625.1). Taxonomy (NCBI): domain Eukaryota; kingdom Metazoa; phylum Chordata; class Actinopteri; order Anguilliformes; family Synaphobranchidae; genus Synaphobranchus; species Synaphobranchus kaupii. The sequence continues at coordinate 117,890,459 of CM056376.1, forward strand.
CTGGTAACAGTGTCCTTGATGCTCTTCATTACAAGCTAGCTAATTACTTCTTTACAACATAAGATAGTTAAAGGTTGTATCAGCGATTTTGGGTGGAAACATAAATGATCACATTCATCTGATTTTTCCTCACGATCCGCTAGCTGCCCGCCCCATAAGCAGGCCGTCAAAAAACCGCGTCTCTGTAGGCAGCCTATGCTCCGAGATCGTACACAAAAACAAATGGTACTACCAACCACTCAAAACCAAAATAAACAGTATTCCAACCAATCACAATGATCTGCACAAACGCTAATACTATTATCTCGCTGAAATCTTGACGGATTTACAAACGGTTTGGTTTCTTACAAACGTTATTAACGTGGTTATAATTCTGGATGCTTGAACACTATTTTTTAAAACATAACATAATTATTCATAAGTATGTTTGTTTGGGATTTCGCTTCAGAAGTGACGTCACATTTGTGCAGATCATTGTGATTGGTTGGAATACTGTTTATTTTGGTTTTGAGTGGTTGGTAGTATCATTTGTTTTTGTGTACGATCTCGGAGCATAGGCTGCCTACAGAGACGCGGTTTTTTGACGGCCTGCTTATGGGCGGGCAGCTAGCGGATCGTGAGGAAAAATTAGATGAATGTGATCATTTATGTTTCCACCCAAAATCGCTGATACAACCTTTAATGGCTTTAGCTAATCATGGCAATCCAGTCTTTTTGGGCTTTTGACATCAAAAAAAATCTAGGCTATAGAAATATTGGCTGCATTGAAATATTAGCTAATTTGTTTTTAAGTTTCCTATTGTGAAATGGTGGCTAATTGGCAACATCCCAGCAAAACCAGATGCACTGACGGTGAGTGTAACATTAATGATAAGAAATGTTTTGTTTTTATCCTACGGTTGTCTGGCAGTTTAGATCACTTTCCCCCTACTATGCTTCATTGATAAAGCCCAATGCCCTATTCACACTGGACTAGTAGCCTATTACCTGGGACCTTGTGTGATTTCTAATAATTGCAGAGGTCTGTGATCTTAATCCTGTGCGAATCTGCCAAGTCCGTAATTTGTAAAGTAAAAACTCTGATAATATTAATCCCGTGTGAATCAGCATATCAGTAATTTGACGAGATATTTTTTTCTCTCGCTGAAAAATAAATTTTTTTCACGTATTTTTCTGCATCTTTCGAGGTCGAGAAATATGGAGGCTGCGGTGGAAATTATTCATGTGAATTTTGACGTCATTTTGGGTGTGGTTCCTATGCCAAACATTTTTAAAAGTAAGCCTACTCCTAACTTTACTAAATTGAAAGTGAAGTGTATCCAACCCTGTAGCCAGGTGTGTGGGCCACATGTGGTCTCCACGTAATACAAGTCCAGTGCGAATATGGCATAAAATTCTGTTCATTTCACTATGATTTTTGTGATGAATTTCCTTAGCTATTAGGTATTAAAAAATGGCTATGGGCAGCAGTTTAACAATAAATTGTTAATTAACAAAAGAAAATTACATTAGTTTGGGTCGCGAAAAGTATGGATTGATATTCTTGGGTCATCGCTGAAAAAGTTTGTACACCCCTGCGATAGAGGACAGTATATCCTTCTCAACAGTGTTTGCAATTTCTTATTGGATGCTTTGAACAATAAACTACAGCCCAGCGTAACAGCATTTTTAATTGTATCAATGTAATATGATGCAACCAGCTACAGAAAAGTTTTTAGTCCTCGAAATGAAAGTAGTACTGCTTGTAATATGCGGTTCTTCTTGCTGGCTACATAAGTACAGTAGTTTTTCCACTCGATCACTGTCTTGTCCAGTAGGCTAGGTTAGATATTATTTTTGCATTTTGAGGGCATTTCATACACTGTTTTGTAAGCGTTCATTGGTGGCTCAGTCATGTTTTATGTTTGATGTAATGATTTTCAATAAAGCTAGAACATTTGGCAGCATTGTTCTGTTGGTGGAATATTATTTTATTGTAATGTTATCTTACATAATATAGACTATAGACTTAGTATCTTCCTGGGTTATACTTGGAAAATACTCATTCCAATTTACTGTGCGCTGATATGTGCTAGATGAATGTAAAATTTTCTTTGCAGTCATTATGAATGGGAAAAAATTTTTTTTTTAAACTATGGAAAAATGCAATCCCAGGGCAAAAGAATACATGCTGTAGGGTACAGGGAAAAGTGATGTTTTATTGAGGTACAAGAGTGAATGATTAGGCTACATATTTAGGTATGTGTAACAGTGTGATTTCAATGTTTTCATCTTAAACCATCAGAAGGGGCAAATGTATACGCTTTATAATGGACAAAACTAATTTTATTCATTTTATGAGATGTTTTGGATAGGGTTTTGGACCCATAGATATCTACACCCCCCCCCCCCCCCCCCCCATACTGATGAAAAGATCACTTTAATTCCACATTTTGTGGAGCCTACGCCATTATATATGCATAGCGTATCAGCTGTATCAGCTGTCCCTGCTGACCGTTAATGGCATCCCCGGTAGTCCCGGTTGTCAGGCTCCCCATTTACTCCCATTAATTTTTGGGACCTCACCAAAATGAATCGTTTTAAAGCACAAACTAACTTCCCACAGATACAAATTTGCCATCTGCGCGAAGGGGTTAAGCATTTGAAATTAACTAACATTACAAATGTTATGGTACAGTGCATGACATTATTGACAATAAATATTGTTTCCATTGTTTAATACATTACTGCCATGGTGAAACTAGCTACTTAACTTTGTGTAAACCATTGAGGCAATTGTATATTTTACCTCAGGTCTGTTACGTTACAGTTACTGACAGCACAACCTAAGCAGTGGTGGTGTAGAATCAAGCCAGATCATCTCATACCAGCAGTAAAACAGAATAGTAAAATTCCTTAAATATAATACACATGTCCCAGTGAACATTTTTGTGTTGAAAAGTTGGTGAAACGCTGTCTGGAGGCTAGGTGAAAAACCGACTAAATTTGGTTGAAAAGTGAACGTTTTTTAACCGGCTAGGATGTAAAACCTGGTCTAAATTAGAGCTGAATTTAGCTAAATTGACACGTTTATTTCAAGATGTGTGAAAACGCCTCTCAGTCTGAGATTTCCACCCCTCTAGACGTCTAGATTCCGGCTTTTGCTCGCTGGGGTAGGCTATTGTATTTATACTGCTTAGGTAATGCTGTCAGTAACTGTGACAAGCTGAGTTTCAGTTAACAGTACAGTTTCCTCTGTGAAATTTCTGTTTATTTAACTAGGTAGTTGCCGCAGCAATTTGGGTCGTGGTGTTTTACATTTCAAATGAGCGAAGCTGCAGTTGTTATGTGTCGTGTTGCGCTATTTTTCTACAATCTATGGTTAGCGCAATGATCTCTGGATATGAAAAACGCATACTATGTGCATCAATGTGTAGGCTATTTGAAATTCTGGGTCCTGTCAAGTACGGAAGTACAGATCCGGGGATTTTAGTATGTACTTGATTTTTGCATAGGCATAGCCTATATACTTGTGGTCCGGAACGCACTAATGACAAAGAAAATGGTGCTATGAGTACTAACTAGTATGCAAGTATGCATAATGGAACATAGCCTGTGTTCTGTACCCTAGGTTATACTAACTCAAGTTCTGTGTCATAGAGTAGGCTGGCTCAGTTCTGTACCACAGGCTAGGCTGGCTCAGCTGTGTGCCACAGGCTAGCTTAGTTCTGTGCCACAGGCTAGGTTAGCTTAGTTCTGTGCCACAGGCTAAGCTAGCTTAGTTCTGTAACACAGGATAGGCTGACTCAGTTTTGTGCCACATGCTAGGTGTTCTGGATCACAAGACAGGCTAGCTCAGTTCCGTGCCCTAGGATAGCAGATTATGTGCTACAGGCTACGTTAGCTCAGCTGCGTGCCACAGGCTAGGCTAGGTTAGTTCTGGGTCACAGGCTAGGATAGCTCAGTTCTGTGCCCTAGAATAGGCTAGCTTAGTTATGTGCCACAGTCTAGGGTAGCTCAATTGTATGCCACAGGCTAAGATAGATTAGTTCTGGATCACAGGCTAGGCTAGCTCAGTTCAGTACCCTAGGGTAGGCTAGCTTAATTCTGTGCCACAGGCTACAATAGAGTTATGTACCATAGGATAGGCTAGCTCAGTTCTGTGACACAGGCTAGGTGAGAATAGTTCTGTGCCACAGGCTAAGCTAGCTCAGTTCTATGCCACAGGCTAGGCTCGCACAGTTTTGTGCCACAGGCTTGCTCAGGTCTTTGCTTCAGTTGTGGGTCGCAGGCTAGGCTAGCTGAGTTCTGTGCCACAGGCTAGGCTAGCTCAGTACCCAATGCAGCCATGTAGATATAACAAGACTGGACTGTTTCAACACACAAAAATACATCTCATAATGCAGATGTTACTGTTGGACCAGGTCCACCCATAAGTGTTTGTAATTAAGCATTTTGCCTCATCATGTATAATAACACACCTTGGTTGTCCCTGTGGCATCCTGAAAAAATGTACACAGCGGACATAATTAGCAAGCCAACTATATCATCCAACAGTGTTAATAATCGCCAAATCACATCTGACATAAGAGATGCGTCCAGCCTATGCCAACTCAAGCATAGTCAGCTTGATGTCCATGAATGACTGTAGAGATGTTACTGTTGGTAGTTATAGTTTGACTACTTTTATAGTTTTGCCTCTGTTTTGATTGTAATTCAAAAGTTAGCTAGCTAGCTATCCGCTGTGTATAGGGTTTGGGATATTTGCTGGAATACTTAAGTAGCATTTCCATTGCAATAGAATCACATATTTTGAAACGCATGACTTGATTACAATTATTCTTTTTGTTGGTAAGCCGTTGTTTTAGCGGGATAATAACCGGACTGAGGGACTGGGCAGCATGCAGTTTGAATGCATAATTCATTGCAAGAAGGAATGCCATAGGGACAATCAAGGTGTGTTATTATACATAATGGGGCAAAATGCATAATTATAACACATATGGGTGGACCTGGTTCAATAACAGTAACACCTACTTTCAAAGATTATGAGATGTATTTTTATGTGTTGAAACAAAATCTTTTCTCATTATGGGCTCTATTTTCAAACCGGCGCAAACCAGCGCAAGGGGACGGTATAGTCAAACGCAAGCTTGTTGACAGCATCAACGTCTTAAAACTGGCGCTATGGCGTTTCTCAGCAATACCGCTAGGATCAACAAATTCTCAACATAACATCCTTTCGCTTGCGCTGCAGTGGGATGGGTGGCGCTGTCTGGGGCGTGTTCTAAAATACTTTCGGCTCAGTGACAATTTGAACCAACGAAAACCCATTGCGTTATGATCAGCTGGAACCACCTCTTAGCGGCAACGCAATAGACTCTGGCAATTTGGCAACTTTATTAGTCATGTAGTTCTATGTAGTGTCTATAGGTGATGCCAACATTACACTTCCATTTAATGAACAAATAGCCTATAATTATTATTAATTAATTAATTTTAATTTAAACTACTAGAATAAAACAGGACAGCTTACAAGAAACTTGCGATCATGTAGGCCAATAGCCTATAATATATAAATTACACATTGACACAGTTGAATCATAAGCCTACCATTTGAATCATAATTATGCCTATACATCACCTAATGTAGGCTAATTAATGCATTCGCCACCTCCTCCCGTGCCTTCCGAACTTCTGGGAGACGAGGTGGTGTGGATTGTGTTCCATAAATTACTACAGTCCTAGCCTGTACTTCTGTTGCAAGTATGTCTGATTCATGTGCGGAAAATCGCTCTTGACGTTGACGGTCCAGTACGTTTGGGTTGCTCATTATGAAATTGCATGGAGCGATTGCGTTCCAACTGGCTTTTTTTAAAGCATGAGAACAACAATTTGATTGGCTACCATAGAGACACACCTTGGACATTTAAACCCAGCCTTTTAGCAATACCGCCATCAGATGCGCCAAGATTGCCGTCATGAAATTACCAAATTTCTCGCCGACACACCCTCAGAGCGATACCGCCAAGCGCTTACTCTTGTGTTCACCATTGCGTTTGGTTTATTAAAATAGAGCCCTATATCTACATTACTGCATTGTTGGCTTTTTGCATCAACAAAAGAACTGCAGAGTCTCTTGTCTTGTGAAGTTTAAATAGCTATCTTCAGCCGTGATCAGAGTTATTTGCCAGTTGAGCGCTGCTAGACAAATACAAGAATATTTCTCCATGCACACATTTAGGCTTCTGGTTCTGAGAAATGTCATGGCTAGTTTTAGCCAGGCAGCACGAAGAAGAATACATTTCATGCCTCTTCACTCATTTGACTTTGACTGGGTGGCTGGCACGCACACTGTAAAATCAACATAAACCAACAGACCAATCATAACGAGTAAATTCCACACAAGCACAGATGACCATCCTCTGCTTCAGTGGCAACTAGCCATCACTCAACATACAGTTGAAGTTGGAAGTTTACATTTACATACACAAGGTTGAAGTCATTAAAACTCATTTTTAACCACTCCACAGATTCCATGTTAGCAAACTATAGTGTTGGCAAGTCAGTTAGGACATCTAATTTGTGCATGACACAAGTAATGTTTCCAACAATTGTTTACAGACAGATTATTTCACTTTTAATACACTATATCACAATTCCAGTGGGTCAAACGTTTACATACACTAAGTTGACTGTGCCTTTAAACAGCTTTGAAAATTCCAGAAAATGATGTCATGGCTTTAGAAACTTCTGATAGGCTAATTTACATTATGTGAGTCAATTGGAGGTGTACCTGTGGATGTATTTTAAGGCCTACCTTCAAACTCAGTGCCTCTTTGACTGGCAAGTTGACTGTGCCTTTAAATTTTTTATATTTGGTCACATATCCTTTGCATGCCATGACTTCCTGATGTCTGTGACCCAACAACATCAAAAGACTCTTGATATCTTATTTTCTGGTACTCTTACAAGTGCTACTATAACGTCTCTGCATTTGAATGGATCTCTATGGGAATTGGGGGGTGGGACTAGATTTAGCTGTAAATTATGCTGGAACAGTATGGAATACATGATTGGTAAAATGGCTCTAAGTCATCAAGGGTCTGAGGTATCAAACAAGCCTCAAACAATCACTCTGCTGCCAGATATGCAGTAGGTATGGATGGATAGTTGCACAGTCGACTTAGTGTATGTAAACTTCTGACCCACTGGAATTGAGATATAGTGAATTAAAAGTGAAATAATCTGTCTGTAAACAATTGTTGGAAAAATTACTTGTGTCATGCACAAAGTAGATGTCCTAACTGACTTGCCAACACTATAGTTTGCTAACATGAAATCTGTGGAGTGGTTAAAAATTAGTTTTAATGACTTCGACCTAAGTGTATGTAAACTTCCGACTTCAGCTGTACATGGGGTTCATTCCAATGGCTTATTTTCACTCCTTGCATCTTCCTCGCGCCTTAGTTCCACCCAATGCAGGATCTGAGGAAGAGATGCAAGGCTCATAGTACTGTAAGGTTATAAGCAGCCTGGTCAGGCTCATAGTACTGTACGATTATGACTAGCCTGGTCAGGCAAATAGTACTGTAAGGTTCAGACATCACTGACACACAGGTACAGACAGTACAGACACACTGGCACAGACAGCACTGACACCGTGGTACAGACAGCACTGACACACACTGGTGCACACAGCACTGACAGACTTGTACAGACAGCACTTACAATGGCACGGACAGCACTTAAACACACTGGTGCAGACAGCACTGACAGTCTGGTACAGACCGCACATACACACACTGGTACAGACAGCACTGATCCACTGGTACAGACCGCACATAAACACACTGGTACAGACAGCACTGACACACACTGGCACAGACAACACTTACACAAATTGTTACAGACAGCACTGACCCACTGGTACAAACAGCACATACACACACTGGTCCAGACAGCACTGACACGCACTCGTACAGAAAGCACTGACATACACTACTGCAGACAGCACTGACCCATTGGTGCACACAGCACTGACACACTGGTACAGACAGTACTGACACACTGTTGCAAACTGCACTGACACAGACTGCTACAGACAGCACTGACACACACTGGCGCAAATAGTACTGACAGACTGGTACAGACAGCACTGATACACACTGGCACAGACAGCACTGACACGCACTTCTACAGACAGCACTGACCCATTGGGGCACACAGCACTGACACACACTGGTGCAGACAGCACTGACCCATTGGTGCACAAAGCACTGACCCACTGGTACATACAGCACCAACACACACTTGCAGACAGCACTGACACACACTTGTACAGATAGTACTGACAGACTGGTACAGACAGCACTGAAACACACTGGCACATACAACACTTACACACACTGGTACAGACAGCACTGACCCGCTGGTACAAACAGCATTGACCCACTGGTACAGACAGCACATACACACACTGGTCCGGACAGCACTGACACACACTCGTACAGAAAGCACTGACACACTACTACAGACAGCACTGACCCATTGGTGCACACAGCACAGACCCACTGGTAAATATAGCACCAACACAAACACTCGCAGACAGCACTGACACACACTGGTACAGATAGTACTGACAGACTGGTACAGACAGCACTGAAACACACTGGCACAGACAACACTTACACACACTGGTACAAACAGCACTGACCCGCTGGTACAGACAGCACATACACACACTGATCCAGACCGCACTGACACACATGCGTACAGAAAGCACTGACACACACTACTACAGACAGCACTGACCCATTGGTGCATACAGCACTGACACACTGGTACAGACAATACTGACACTCTGTCGCAAACTGCACTGACACTGCTACAGACAGCACTGACACACACTGGTGCAAATAGTACTGACAGACTGGTACAGACAGCACTGACACACACTTCTACAGACAGCACTGACCCATTGGTGCACACAGCACTGACACACTAGTATAGCCTGCACTGGCACGCACTGGTGCAGACAGCACTGACACACTGGTACAGACAGTACCAACAGTCGACACACTGGTGCAGACAGCACTGACACACTGGTATCAGCAGTACTGACACACTGGTGCAGACAGCACTGACACACACTACTACACACAGTACTGACCCACTGGTACAGACAGCACTGACCCACTGCCACAGACAGCACATACACACATTGGTCCAGACAGCACTGACACACACTCATACAGAAAGCACTGACACACACTAGTACACACAGCACTGAAAAACACGGGTGCAGACAGCACTGACACACTGGTACAGACAGTACCAACACACTGGTGCAGACAGCACTGACACACATTGGTGCACACAGCACTGACACACTGGTACCGACAGCACTGACACAAATTGGTACAGACAGCACTGACACACACTGATACAAACAGCACTGATACACAATAATACAGACAGCACTGACACACACTGGTGCCGACAGCACTGACACACTGGTACAGACAGTACCTACACACTGGTACTGACACACTGGTGCAGACAGCACTGACACAAACTGGTACAGAAAGCACTGATACAAACTCGTACAGACATCACTGACACACTGGTACAGACAGCACCGACACACACTGTGTACAGACAGCACTGACACACTCTGGTGCACACAGCACTGATACACTAGTATAGCCTGCACTGGCATGCACTGGTGCAGACAGCACTGACACACTGGTACAGACAGTACCAACAGTCGACACACTGGTGCAGACAGCACTGACACACTGGTGCACACAGCACTGACACACTGGTATCAGCAGTACTGACACACTGGTGCAGACAGCACTGACCCACTGGTACAGACAGCATTGACCCACTGCCACAGACAGCACATACACACATTGGTCCAGACAGCACTGACACACACTCATACAGAAAGCACTCACACACACTAGTACAGACAGCACTGAAACACACTGGTGCAGACAGCACTGACACACTGGTACAGACAGTACCAACACACTGGTGTCAACAGCACTGACACAAACTGGTACAGAAAGCACTCATACCAACTGGTACATACATCACTGACACACACTCTACAGACATCACTGACACACTCTGGTGCACACAGCACTGACACTGGTACCGACAGCACTGACACAAATTGGTACAGACAGCACTGACACACACTGATACAAACAGCACTGATACACACTAATACAGACAGCACTGACACACACTGGTGCTGACAGCACTGACACACTGGTACAGACAGTACCTACACACTGGTACCGACAGTATTGACACACTGGTGCAGACAGCACTGACACAAACTGGTACAGAAAGCACTGATACAAACTGGTACATACATCACTGACACACTGGTACAGACAGCACTGTACAGACAGCACTGACACACTCTGGTGCACACAGCACTGATACACTGGTACCGACAGTACTGACACACTGGTGCAGACAGCACTGACGCAAACTGGTACAGACAGCACTGACGCAGACTGGTACAGACAGCACTGGCACACACTGGTACAGACAGCACTGACACACACTGGTACAGACAGCACTGGCTATTTCACATAAAACAGAAAAAACATTTAAAGCACTTCATTCCTCTCTGTCGCTATGTGTCTGTCTCTCTCTCCCTGTACTCTGTGTGTCTCTCTTTCTCCCAGTACTCATTCTTTCTTTCTGTATCTCTGTCTCCTCATCCCTTTCTGTTTCTGCCTTTCTTCCTCCCTCCTCTAATTTTCCATGTTGGTGGCAGGGCCAGTCTACCAGCTGATATCAGCATTCACTGGCAGAGAGCCAGCTGGCAGCTGAGAGAGAGTGTGAGAGGGAGGGAGAGAGAGAATGAAGGGAAACCAGTGAAAAGAGAGAGGGAGGGAGGAGGAGGGAATGAGAGAGGGGGGAGGGGAAGTGTGTGAATAAGGGAGGGAGAGACTGTGGAAAAGAGGGAACAATAATGCCAGATGCAGAAAATACAGAGTAGAGAGAGAGAGAAAGAGAAAGAATGAGAGAGAGAGGCTGTGCTATCCATGAATCATGACTGAATCAAAATGTCAGCCGCCACATTAGAGTGCGTGTTGGTGGCTATGTCTCCATCAGTAGGCAGCTTGGCAGTTTACGGCATCCAGTCCTGGCTTTCTGTCACTCGCCTCAATGGCACCAGGACTAAGCACATAAAAATGTAAATTAGCTCTAGAAAAATGGCATATGTTAACATATTTTCTACTATTGTGACAGCTGAGTAAAATGTGAAATAGCTGGATGTAAATGTGCTTTAAGGCACATGGAACCCTCTTTATTTATAAAGTACCCCCGCAACACATCAGCTGCTCTGAATGAGCCCCACTCTCTGCTGTGAATGATTCATTCAGTTATCTCCCACTCTCTGCTGTGAATGATTCATTCAGTCATCTCCAACTCTCTGTTGTGAATGATTCATTCAGTCATCTACACTCTCTGCTGTGAATGGTTAATTCAGTCATCTCCAACTCTCTGTTGTGAATGGCTCATTCATTCATCCCAAATTGCTGAAATCACTCAAATATAACAGAAAGAGCAGCTTGAAAAACCCCTGTGACAGCTACAGGTAAACCTCTACAGGGGTTGTAATTTCCATAAAATTATGAATATTGTATAAAATTATTTATATTCTATAAAATGATATATTCTATTACATTATATATTTCTAGAATTACTTCTAGAACAAAAAAAACACTGCTAGTCTGAGTCTATAAAAACCACACCCACTACTCTGAATCTATAAAAAAGATACCCGCTAGTCTGAGTCTATAAAAAACACACCTGCTAGTCTGAGTCTATAAAAACCACATCCGCTACTGAGTCTATAAAAAACACACCGCTAGTCTGAGTATGCATTTGTTTGCATATATGTGTACATGCTGTGATAGCCTAGCTTTGCTGTGTGGAGGTCTTGCTGTGGTATGTGGGGTGAATCTGTGCTGTGTGGCTGTAGCTGTGCTATGTGTGGGTGTAGCTGTGCTGTGTGGGGGTGTAGGTGTGCTATGTGGAGGTGCAGTAGTGATGTGTGGGGGTGTAGCTCTGTGCTATGTGGGGGTATAGCTGTGCTGTGTGGGGGTGTAGCTGTTCTGTGTGGGGGTGTAGCTGTGCTATGTGTGGGTGTAGCTGTTCTGTGTGGGGGTGTAGCTGTGATGTGTGTGGGTGTAGTTGTGCTGTGTGGGGGTGTAGCTGTGCTATGTAGGTGTTGCTCTGCTATGTGTGGGTGTAGCTCTGCTATGTGGGGGTATAGCTGTGCTGTGTGGGTGTGTAGCTGTGCTATGCGGCTGTAGCTGTGCTATGTAGATGTAGCTCTGCTGAGGGGGGTGCAGCTGTGATGTGGGGTGTAGCTCTGCTGTGGGGGGTGTAGCTGTGCTATGTGGGGGTGTAGCTATGCTGTGTGGGGGTGTAGCTATGCTCTGTGGGGGTGTAGCTGTGCTATGTTGGCGCGTAGCTGTGCTATGTGGGGGTGTAGCTGTGCTGTTTGAGCATGCTGTAAGTCGCAGTGTGAGCACAGGAAGGGTGGGAAGGACTGCATCCTGTTTGGGACTGTCCCACACTGCTCTCATGCACTCTGGTCTTTTAGGACTCATTTTGATTCAGGTGAAGTGTGATAATCATGTGTACAACCTGGCAGTCACTGAAAGCTAGTACTTTCACTTGCAGTAGTTTCCCATAGGGTGCGTCCCAATACTCGAAAAATGCATCCTCCTTTCTTCCACTACCACCTCGTCTCCTCCTTGTGCCCTCCCTCCTCTCCACGGTCCCAATATTGCAGACGAGACGAGCAAAGCGGCTTCAAACTCACTCCTCCTCTCCTCTGGTGCAGGATACAAGCCGCTTCGCTGGTCTCCTCCAATATTGGGACAGTGGAGGCAGGGAGGACACAAAGATGGGCTTCCAGGGCACTGAGGAGACGAGGTGGCAGTGGAGGAAAGGAAAATGCATTTTTCGAGTATTGCGACGCACCCCTCGTGATTCTTTCAGAGTCATTCGCTCTAAGAGTGATTCATTCTTAGTGTTTACTTCACTTGGTCATTTTCTTAGTTTTTCCTGTCTTCCGTGGGTCTGTCAGTGCGTCTGTCCGTGGGTCTGTCAGTGCGTCTGTCGGTGCGTCTGTCAGGATCACTGCTATATCCTGACTTTGAAGGTAGGCCTTATCCTAAGTGATAAATCAAGGCAGCTTTTTTCTGCATGAAGAGCACAGGGAATCTTGCTGTGGGGATATTGAAGGTCTGCACAGCTAAGAGAGGTGTAGGTATAGGGGGATAATGTCACATTTCCGTACCCATTGAGCAATACCTAATATATTCATTACATATTTGTGCATTAGCTGTGTGTCTGGTATTACAAATACTGAAGTCTCATGATACATTTTTTCCAAAATCACCAAAAATATCAAATCTTGTCCCAATGCATATTATGCCTGCAAAGGGGGATCTTTGAGGTAAATGTAGCAACTTTACAAAAAGGGATTTGAGGTAAATTTAGTGACTTTGTGATTTGAACAGAATAGTGTCTGTTATGGGCACCGTGCCGTCATACCTTCAAAAGATTATAAAACTGTACTCACCAGCCAGACCCCTCCTTTCCATAACCTCAGGATGTCTGGCTCCTCCCACACTTGTCTGGTTCCTCCCCCATTCTGAGTCTGCACTTCCTGGTCACATCTGCTGTGATGGAATAAGCTTCCCACAGCAGTCAGATCAGCAGACACTTTGGCCATCTTGTGATGCAGTCTGAAGATCCACCTCTTCAGACTGCACCTCGACTCCTCCAACCTGACCCTCTCTAGCACCTTTACCAGCCCTGATTAGGTGTAACTTCTTTTCTTTTTCTTTCAGAGTCCGCGGTTCTTTGCTGTTGTTCATTTCATGTAGTTTTATGCTCATTTTGGTAGCTTTTCCTTCTTGTTTGTAGAACTTATTTTAATGCTCAACAAGGTATTTGACACGTTGTCAATGGAGTCTGTACTTGTTGCACTTGCTATCTCTCTTGGGATTATTACCCCCCGACCCCTCTGGGGAAATATTGGGTCATTCCGTGAAAAGGGTACCCTTTGTGTCCCCAAGAAACAATTGACAAAAAACAGTGATAACAATACATAAACTCTCAATTTTTAAATATATTACTACTGTGTCTGTTCCCCTCAACATAAAACCAATATAAACCATGTAAAAATTATTCTATAGAATTAAAAGTACTTTTATACAGAACGGGTAAGGAATTTAGCCTGTCCCTTGCTATGATCTTTCAAATTCAATTGTACTTTTAATTTGTTAAAAACAGACATTATGTTTAAAACTCCACGTTTGCATAAAGTTCAAAGCTTCTTCTTATTGATACTTTTACCAAATCAATATATCAATTGTTAAAAAATCTATAAATTTTAACCTTAATATAAAATTAAACCTTAATTCCACATCAACCCTGTTATCCTCACTAAAATTCTCTTGCAAAATAATGGAACATTCCTCAAGTCACATGATTCACAGGAACTTGCATAATCTCTGTCAGAAAGACAATGGTTCAAGACCAACTTTCTAATTTATTATTTTTGATGTTTGACCAAGGGAGGACAATCATAAGATGTCAACTCTGTTGCCCTAAAATGTATAAATTATTATCATTGTTTATTTTTCACAATATGATCAATATCAACAAACAACTTTTTACTGCATACCATGTGTGACCTTTATCAGATAGATAGCAATGAACAGATTTGCATTAAATGGTCAACCCTGTTGCTTTTTTCAGTGTAACAGGGTTGACATGTATACTGGAATGCTTATCTTAAAACTAGTCCTGAAAAATAAAAATGAATAATAGCTTGAATTCTGACCTTTACATTGAAAATTACATTGAGGGCCAGATTTATGAAGGAAATAGTCGCAGCGCGAAAACATTTGTTATGTTGCGACTCTGTTGCGGTCGTAGATACTGACACATTAACAACCAATATACCCATTTTTAAGACTGGTTCTAATTATGCTATGAAATAAATGAAATGCCCTCATTCATAATTTTGCGGTAGGAGACACCCATAAAAAAGGGCAGAAATAATATGGCAAGCTTACACGATCAGATTACAAGGCCCAGATACAGAGCAACCAGGCACAATTAGCCAGGGAACCACAAGAAAAAGAAAACTTAAATTTACAGATCAGGAAATAGAGGTAATGGTCAACGAGGCACAGCTTCACAACGCCATATTATAGCAAAGGAATACAACACCAACGGGATAGGAGAAAAATTTGGAGTGACATCACATACAAAATGAATTCATTAGGTATAAAAAAAATGAACAGTAGAGGATGTAAAGAAAAGATGGTATGATGTTACAAAAGAAAACATTTTCTACAGCATAATGTGGTTGACCACAGGTGGTGTTCCAACTAAGGAAAGAATATGCAGTCCACAAGGGAAGCCAATTTGCCTGCTGAGGACGTGTGTGATGACACAAACCTGCATGTCTTAGAGACTCTGGATGGTTTCAGAGCTACTGACACAACCCTGCACATCTTACAGCCTCTCTGAACATTATAAGAGCTACTGACACAAACCTGCACGTCATACAGACTCTCTGAACGCTGTCAGAGCTACTGACACAAATCTGCACGTCTTAGACTCTCTGAATGGTTTCAGAGATACTGACACATACCTGCACATCTTACAGCCACTCTGAATACAGCCAAACCTACACGTCTTACAGACTCTGAACGCTATCAGAGATACTGACACAAACCTGCACGTCTAACAGACTCTGAATGCTATAAGAGCTACTGACACAAACCTGCGCGTCTTAGACTCTCTGAATGCCATCAGAGCTACAGACACAAACCTGCTTGCCTTACAGACTCTTTGAACACCGTCAGTGATACGGATAAAAACCTGCACATCTAACAGACTCTTTAAACACCATCAGACCTACTGACACAAACCTGCACGTCTTACAGACTCTCTGAACACTATAGGAGCTTCTGACACAAACCTGTACATCTTACAGACGCTCTGAACACTAGAAGCGCTACTGACACCAACCTGCATGACTTACAGACTCTCTGAATGCTATTAGAGATACTGACACAAACCTGCACATCTTAAAGGCTGTATGAACGCTATCAGAGATACTGACACAAACCTGCACGTCTTACAGGCTCTCTGCATGCTATTAGAGTGACCCAAACCAGAAGGTCTTATAGCCTGTATGAATGCTATCAGAGCTACTGACACAAACCTGCATGTCTTACAGACTCTCAACACTATCAGAGCGACGGACGCAAATCTGCACATCTTACATATTCTCTGAATGCTATCAGATCTACCGACACAAACCTGCATGTGTTACAGACTCTGACCACGATCAGAGCTACTGACACAAACATGCAGGTCTTCCAGATTCTTTGAACGCTATCCGAGCTATGGACACAAACCTGCACCTCTTACAGACTCTCTGGACGCTATCAGGCATACTGACAGAAAACTGCATGTCTTACAGCCTGTCTGAGCACTATCAGAGCTACTGACACAAACCTGCACGTCTTAGACACTCTCTGAGCACTGTAAGAGCTACTGACACAACCCTGCATGTCTTACAGCCTGTATGAGCACTATAAGAGCTACTGACACAAACCTGCATGTCTTATAGCCTCTCTGAACACTATCAGAGCTACTGACACAAACCTGCATGTCTTACAGCCTGTCTGAGTACTATAAGAGCTACTGACACAAACCTGCATGTCTTATAGCCTCTCTGAACACTATCCGAGCTACTGACACAAACCTGTATGTCTTACAGCCTCTCTGAACACTATCAGAGCTACTAACACAAACCTGCATGTCTTACACACTCTCTGAACACTATCAGAGTTACTGACACAAACCTGCACGTCTTACACACTCTCTGAACACTATCAGAGCTACTGACACAAACCTGCATGTCTTACAGTCTCAGTGAACGCTACAAGAGTTACTGACACAAACATGCACATCTTACAGACTTTCTGAGCACTATAAGAGCTACTGACACAAACCTGCACGTCTTACAGACTCTCTGAGCACTATAAGAGCTACTGACACAAACCTGCACGTCTTACAGACTGATCTTACGGACGGTGAAGGTGGAGATGAAGGTGCTGGTGATGATGATGATGGTGGTGATAATAATGATGGTGGCAAGGATAGTGATGGTGATGGTGTTTTTCAGGGAGCTGTAGGAGGGGGTCTGAAGGACTGGTTTCGCAGTATCTGTCCCTCCCTCTGCACAAAGTCCGGAGCATGTCACACTCACTCTAAAGGTGAGACCATGCAGATGTACTATTCCAGAGAGACCATGCGCCTGTGCCACAAGCACCTTCACTCAGAGTAACACAAGGGCTGCAGAATGCCACACTGCAAAGTCTTAACACAACACAAGCTGACAAGTTGAGCTCAAATATGTACCATTCTCAGCCCTATTTCACATAAAAACAACACAGAAAAACTTATAAGGCACTTAATTCCTCTCTTGTCTCTCTCTCATTCTGATTCTCTCTCTGTCAGAGTATGGATTCCCCTCCGGAGTGTGTGCTGGTTCTGTCCTGTGACCCACCCCAGACGCCCCCCCCCCCTCCCCTCTCTGAACCACAGCCCCCTCCCCCTGCAGAACAGCCCCCTCTCCCCCCAACAGCATCATAACCATGAGGATGAACAGGAGGATGAGGAGGAAGAAGAGGAAACGTCAGCCCCTCTGTCACCTACTCCAGCTGTGGCCCTCTTTCCTGGCACTGGGCTAGGTTTCGGGGCCCTGGAACAGGCGCTCTCCTCCAGCCAGGACCCCCAGTGCAGCGCCGAGCTGGACCTGCAGCTGTTCCATAATGGCCGGCCGGGCGGGGCTGGGCAGGAGGGGGCGGGGCTGCAGCTCAGGTTCCCCTGTAAGGTGTGTGGGAAGAGGTTCCGCTTTAACAGCATACTGTCCCTGCACGCCCGCGCACACAGTCTGGATCGGGACCGAGACCGGCAGAACCAGAACCAGAATCCGGCACTGGAGCTGGCTGCCCTTAGCCCGCCCCCTGTAAGCATGGATACCACGCCCCTAACCCCGCCCCTCACAGAGGAGACCTTTCCCACCACCCCTGCTGAAGACCCCACCTCCCCGGTGGCATCCTCGTTCCGCTGCCACGCCTGTAAGGGGAAGTTCCGCACACCGAGCGAGCTGTCGCGGCACGTCCGCATTCTGCACAACCCCTACAAGTGCAGCATGTGCGCTTTCTCCGCCAGCCAGGAGGAGGCGCTGGCTGCACACCTGCAGGAGAGCCACCCCCCAGAGAGCCCAGCCCTTGGCCCCACCCCCAGCCCCGCCCCCAGCCCCATCCCAGCCCCCACGCCGCTCCCCCTGCCCGCGTTCCGCTGCGAGACCTGTGGCCAGCGCTTCACGCAGTCCTGGTTCCTGAAGGGTCACATGCGCAAACACAAAGCCTCCCTGGACCATAAGTGCCAGGTGTGTGGGCGGGGCTTCAAGGAGCCCTGGTTCCTGAAGAACCACATGAAGGTGCACCTCAACAAGCTGGGCCTGAAAGTGGGCGGGGCCTCAGGAGGTGGGGCCGGGGAGCAGAGCAAGGCCCCCCCCAGTAGCCAGGCATTTGGGGCGCTGTATTCCAGCCTGCTCCTGTCACGGGGAGCTGGGGGCGGGGCCCGGGCGGGGCCTGGGGAGGCGGGAGAGCCCAGTAAGACCTCGCTGCTGAGATACCTGGGGTTGCCAGGCGATGGGGGCGGCAGCTGCATGGAGAGGTTGCAGGCAGTGGCACAGGTGGCAGAGAGGGGCGGGGCCAGTGCTGGGGGCGGGGCCAGCATGGGTGTGGGGGGAGCGGCCGTCTGGCAGCTGGTGGCACGCAGTTTAGCCTCCAGCCAGCAAGGGCAGCAGCGTACGCAGAAGAGCTCGGTGGCAGGAGAGGCAGAGCAGGTTCGAGCGTACCTGGAGGGCCTGCTGTCGCGGGCCGACGCCCCGACAACGCCCTGGGAGTGCCCAGACTGTGGGAAGCTGTTTGGAACGCTGCCACAGGCTGTAGCACACGCACGCGTGCATACACAGAGACCCCACAGGGAGGAGCCCAGGAAACCCAGCCACACCCCCAAACTCCCCAACGCACCCCACACACCAAAAACAACAACCCCTTTACAGCAACCACCTGGAGGATTACACTCCGCCATCGGCCACAGCCAAGGTAACACAGACACGCACAAACATACCCCACAATTACAACACACACACAGACACACCACTGTACAAATACAACACACAGGCACACAGCGGCACTTTCTCTCTTATCGTTTCTCCTGCTCATCATTTCTCACTCTGTTCCTCTCTCTCTCTCAGGTGAGAATGGGCTAAGGGGAGGCTCTGTCAGAGAGAGGGTGAGAGGAACAGGTGTGAAAGACTGCCCATACTGCGGTAAAGCATTCCGCTCCTCTCATCACCTGAAGGTACACCTGCGAGTGCATACAGGTACGTCATAGCTGATCTCTCCATATCTGACTATTGTACAGGAATTACAGCATCACAGTTATAAATATCATACCAGTTTATATATGCGGATTGTCAGGATTAGGTTTTGGTCGTCACAATGTATGAATGGGTGGAAATACATTTGAAACATGACACAATACTGCCATCTTCTGTTCATACGCAATTGTTTGTGTTTTTATCTGTTGCAGCAGTTGTACTTATGAGAATGTGTGTGTTAGTAGCTGATTCTGTGTGTGTGTTTCAGGTGAGAGGCCCTATAAGTGTCCTCACTGCGACTATGCCGGCACTCAGTCTGGGTCCCTGAAGTACCACCTGCAGAGACACCACCGAGAGCAGAGGAACTCTGCCCCCTCCTTACCCCTGCCCCCCCTGCCCCCCAGCCCCCGCCACCACGCCCCTCAGGAAGGCCCCTTCAGTAGGGCGGATAACAGTGCAGACTCCACCCCCAGACACGCCCAGGTGTGGTCCCGGGAGCGCAAGGCTGCTGGCCCCCACAGGGGCGGTTCCGATCTGGATGGCTTCCCTTATTCCATGGGGGCGATGGTAGGGGGGTTCCCCAGTGGGGGGCAGAGGGGCTGGGGCAGGGTGCCCAAAGCATCACGCCGCAAGCCCCCCACCCCCACTCGGCTGCCCCCTCACGAGCCCCTGGACCTGTCCCGTCGACCCCCCCTGGAGGGAGGGGGCGGGGTCACCCTCAACCAGTGCCTGTTCTGCCCCTTCCGCACATCCTCGGCCGAGCTCATGGCCATGCACCTGCAGGTCAACCACACCAGCAAATCCCGCCGCAAGCGCGTTTCACCTGGCAATGCACCCCCGCCACTACCCCACCCCCTGGCCCTTTGGACCTCCTGCAGTAACTGGGCTGCCAGCAGGGCAGCGACAGCCAATGGCTTCTCACTGCAGGAAGACGGTCCCAAAAGCTTGGATCCCCCCACAAACACCTCCGGCACAGGGGCCAGCCAGTGCCGAGAAGAGGAGGAGGAGGAGGAGGAGGAGCAGGAGGAGGAAGAGGAAATGGAGGAGGGGGAGAGGAGCATTAGTTCCCCTGGTGATCCCCCTGAGCAAGAAATTAGGGTCTTGGCCCCCCTTCCCTCCCCGGGGATGTGTGAGGAGGCTGAGTGAGGGATGAGGGGGGGGGGGGGGGGGTTAGAGCTCTTCAAGAGGCACATGGACCATAGCAGTACCCCCCCAGTCTAGTGGCGTGGTTGCCCTCCCTGATTGGTTGCTCTTCACAAGCAGAGGCAGATCTCCAGTGTTTGATTGGTCTTCACTGTAAACTCCAGCACACTCCCCACAGTATTGCTGTGGAAACCAATGTCTTCAGCCAGGAGCCTCTGTTTCCCCAGTACACCAACAATCACCAGTGCATCATGGGAAACAGGAAGTATACAATGTAAGGGCAATACTTATTAGGGCCTCTATGTATGTGTGTGTAGTGTGTGTATGTATGTGCGTGTGTGAGTGTGTGTGTGCATGTGTGAGTTAGCGTGTGTGTGTGTGTCTGAATGTGTGTGCAAGTATGTGTGCGTGTGTACAGTTAGGCTGTTCCTCAGCTCAAAGGGCTTCCATTCTCTCAAACTGTGAAACAGCATTTCCCCAACAAAGCGGAAACAAAACCCAGTATCCCTGGCAACGCTGCGTATCCCTATGTAAACATGGCAACCCTGCGCATCTGTGTGAGCACGCTGCTGGGGTCAGCATCAGCACGCCTTCAGCATGGGCTGTGTCTCACAGAGTGGGGAACGCGTGTTTGGCCCAACAGAACTGGGACCACGTGTTTGGTCCCAACAGAATGGGGACAGCGCATTTGGCACCAAGCAGCATCTGAGGATTTTTCTGTGTAACTGATGAGTAAGGGAGGGCATGTTTCTGTGTAACTGTTGAGTAAGGGAGGGAATGTTTCCGTGCAACTGTTGCTGTGTTTACATCAAGAGTGCCAGTATTTGGAGTGAGCCCATATCCCAGCATGCTCTCTGACCATACCTGGGGGAAGTTTTACCCTCCTACAGACCAATGCTCTTGGACATTTCCTCCAAATACAAATGTTTGAGCAGTTGGATAGAAAAACAGGCAAAGAAACAAGCAGGACTCTTGATTATTCTGTTTTAGGTCAGTAGATTTTTTTTTAAGATAAATTAATTAACTATGAGAAACACTAACAAATTGATAGGATACCCAGTAGGAAATATGTAGCTTTTATAAAGACAAAAAAACAAACAAACAAAAAACTGTTATTTTATTATTTGAGAAAAAAAAGAAAGGAAATGGATATTAATATTAGTAAAAAAAAACAATTCTGAAAGAAGGCTGGACTGAGAAGTCAACACTGTGTGAGAAGTAATTTTCCTAAAAGACATTTTATTTTTCATTGTTATTAGTAGGACCAAACCTAGCAAGAAATAAACTGAGTTTGTGTTAGAGTACAGCTGTACAGAGCAGACAGCCAACCTGGCAACCCTCTTCCTGTGCTATCAGCATAATATGTGGCCAACCTGGCAACCTTGTTGTACAGGGATTAACCAAGCGAGGGGCAGGGCCAGGAGAGAGGGGCAGAGGCAGGGCCAGGTGAGGGCCAGGGCCAGGAGAGAGGGGTAGAGGCAGGGCCAGGTGAGGGCCAGGGCCAGGAGAGAGGGGTAGAGGCAGGGCCAGGAGAGAGGGGTAGAGGCAGGGCCAGGAGAGAGGGGCAGGGCCAGGCGAGAGGGGCAGAGGCAGGGCCAGGTGAGGTCCAGGAGAGAGTGGTAGAGGCAGGGCCAGGTGAGGGACTGGGCCAGCTGTTTGCTCTGTGCAGCATCAGTATGTGCAGTACTGTATATGACTTTATTGTTGCAGCACCTTGTGAGTCGTGCAGCCCCAGTGCTGGGCCTTAAAGAAGACAATGTGTTAGTCAGTGCCATAGTGCCTTCTGTCTCCAACTCACCAAGAGCACTTAGCCTATACCCCCCTCCCCTCCCCCAAATTCTACATGACCTCCTCTACCCTATCTCTCCCACTCCCCTGCCCATTCTACATCACCTCCTCTAGCCTATATCTCTCCCACCCCCCCCCCCCCCCCCAATTCTACATGACATCCTGTAGCCTATATCTCCCTCCACTGGCCCTCCTCTGCACTGTTCCTGCCCCATTCTCCCTCCGTTCCCCATGTCTCTTCCTGTGCGCTCATATTTCTACTGTAGCTCTGATCTCATCCCGTCCTGTGATGTCATTACAGATCTTTGTATCAGTCAGTGATGATGTGTCTTTATTACTGTCAGTAGTGAGCCCATTGTTCCCTCTCCCCCCTTACAGCACTAAGGGAAGGTAACAGAACTGATATTGGGGCCTTTTTTACTCTTCCATTTTCACATGTGATGTTTGAGATGGGCTCCTCTTCTCATAGTTATCAATTTTTAGGATAATAAAACTTGTCTTTTGAATGTTGTACAGATAGCACTAGAAGCCTTGTGTTTGAATGAGATTAGAAACCCAGCCACTGCACCCTGCTGACCCCGCTCAGCTGACTCCACCCCCAGGTGTGTGGCGTTCCTGGGCGACTCCGGCCCCTGGCGTGGGGCGTTCCCAGGGTATTATGATAAGTATAATCACTGTGCTTACATTATATTTTACAGCAAAGCAATATTGTTTATACAGAAACAGAAAAATGAGTCATTTATTTTATATGATATATTTTACGATGCGTCACTTATTTTTTCGATTGCAGAAGACAATTTATAATACACTCTAGGATATTTGCATACATTAGTGGAGTGAAAGTGATGAATGGATGTGGTTATATGACATATTTGGTCATGGATAGAGAAACATGTGATGTTTTAATAAGGCGTAGGAGATGTGTTAAGAGGCCGGTGGTTTGGGCGGGGCAGGGACAGTGTGCTGGGTTTAGGGTCTTGTGTAGCTGACTGCTGTTGCAGTATTGGATCTAATCTAACATGTAGTGATTAACATGAAACTGTGGCCAGAACCAATAAAGATTTTCTGAAAGTGTCTTTGGTGAGTTTCTCCCCTGCCTCATTTCTCTCTCACGCACGGCTCACTCCGCACTCACATGAGTAATTAAACACTTTTTCAATGATTCTGATGATTTTTCCATGATGTCAAGCGAAGAGGCACTGAGTTTGAAAGTAGGCCTTAAAATACATCCACAGGTACACCTCCAATTGACTCAAATAATCAGCCTCAATTAGCCTATGAAAAGTTTCTAAAGCCATGACATCATTTCCTGGAATTTTCCAAGCTGGTTACAGGCACAGTCAACTTAATGTATGTAAACTTCTGACCCACTGGAATTGTGATAGTGAATTAAAATTGAAATAATCCGTCTGTAAACAATTGTTGGAAGAATTACTTGTGTCATGCACAAAGTAGATGTCCTAACTGACTTGCCAATACTATAGTTTGCTAACATGAAATCTGTGGAGTGGTTCAAAATTAGTTTTAATGACTTCAACCTAAGTGTATGTAAACTTCCGACTTCAACCTAAGTGTATGTAAACTTCCAACTTCAACTGTATATTGCTGTGTACTCTGTGGTTGATTACGTAAAGCTGTAACAACACAACAAAACTTGCTGTTGCGCTCTGCCGTCATTTATTGTTCTAAGCATCCAATGAGACATGCCATACACTATTGGAAAGTTTATAATGTCCTCAGTTGGATAAAAGAGTTGTCAAATGAAAATGAACTGGAAAGCGTTACAATAGCAGGCATGATTTTATGCGATGTGTCATATTGTACTCGTGTTACTCAGTGCGCATTTCTCAAACGGATTGTCTAAGACTAAATGAGCACCATCTTGAAAGGGACATGTCTGCATAAAACCAATGGTAGGATTATATATTTATTTCATATTTAGTAGCAGATATTGATAGTAGAATAACATGGTATAATTATACAAGAATTTCACTTGATAATTTTGCTATTGAGTGAGCAGCGCTTTTCACCACTGTATTGGCATACTTTTTTGCTATTGCTGGCTTTATCTTATTATGACGGAATACAAATTTTTGGTGGTGAAAGAATATTTTTTATGAACTCCCAGATGGACGTTATTGTTATTGTAAATGGACGACCTATGCGACAATGGTGGCACTTAGAAACTCTGTATTTGGCATTTACGTCATGTGTTGTGTACTAATTAAGCTAGAAGTTTGTCGTTTCCACTCCTAGTTTGGTTGCAGGAGCAATGAATGTCTGAGTTGAGCAATCTCACATCGCCGGCCATGGCCACTAGGGTGTCTGCGCGGGGTTAAATAATGTACACATTAAATGCTTACAAATTAAAAAGGACAACAGTAAGAAAAGGAGGGCATGTGACCTGTTAAATTGTTGATATCTCCCCTCACTCAGTGAACAGAAGGAAGAGGCTGGACACAGTCTTTAGCATCTCTCGTTTACTGCACCAATCACACATTTCAACAGAAGAGCAGAACACTGTCAGCCGCAAAAACAATGGAAAAAAAACTAGAAAAGGGAGAGAAACAAGGTTGTGGCCGAACATAAAGTGTCCCAGACTGATTAAATACTGTAGATGTCAACAAAATGCCAAATGCACAAAAAGATTATTTTTTCTTTTCTCACCTTAGAACGTTTCGATGAAATATAAACCTTTTTTTTTCTTTTTTTTTTTTTTACATTAATATCAATCTGAAATACTTTTTTTCTAACTTTGTTAAACAGCTATTTTTTCTATACAACTATACACTTATATAGCTGTAGAGAAAAATATATATATAGATGTGTCATTTGTAAATTGCAGGTAGAAAAAGAGAAAAGGTAATGGCCTATATCATTCACATGGTCCCAGAGAGGGAGACTGAGGTGCCAATCATCTCCATTCTGCTCCTCTCTCTGTGGGGAGACCGTACTGCTGCTCCAGCTGAGCGATCAGTGACTGGAGACCGCACTGCTGCGCTAGCCGAGTGATCGGTGACTGGAAACCGCACTGCTGCTCCAGCTGAGCGATCAGTGACTGGAGACCACACTGCTGCTCCAGCCGAGCGATCGGTGACTGGAGACCGTACTGCTGCTCAACCTGAGCGATCAGTGACTGGAGACCACACTGCTGCTCCAGCCAAGTGATCAGTGACTGGAGACCACACTGCTGCTCCAGCTGAGCGATCCGTGACTGGAGATCGTACTGCTGCTCAACCTGAGCGATCAGTGACTGGAGACCACACTGCTGCTCCAGCTGAGCGATCAGTGACTGGAGACCACACTGCTGCTCCAGCTGAGCAATCAGTGACTGGAGACCACACTGCTGCTCCAGCCGAGCGATCGGTGACTGGAGACCGCACTGCTGCTCCAGCCGAGCGATCGGTGACTGGAGACCACACTGCTGCTCCAGCTGAGCGATCAGTGACTGGAAACCGTACTGCTGCTCCAGCCGAGTGATCGGTGACTGGAAACCGCACTGCTGCTCCAGCCGAGCGATCAGTGACTGGAGACCACACTGCTGCTCAACCTGAGCGATCGGTGACTGGAGACCGCACTGCTGAAAGCTACACTTCATGCTGGGTGTGTCCATGAGGGACACAGAGACGGTGTGCTGTTCAGTGTACAGAATATGGACACCTGCACCTCAACACCCCTGCCAAAACATCTGATTGGCTGATCTTCTGAGAGGGGGCGGGGTTTGCAGGAATTGAACAAGAGGTCCAGGAAAAAGATGAGTCAAGAGTGCAGTCAGGAAATGCTTTGAATTCACAGGTTTTTTTTCTTTTAAATAGTCATCTTTTGAAATAAGCGCTCTAAATATTATTTTAGGATAGAATTTGACGGCAAAAGAAGCAGAAGGCTGTGACATCGCGATTGTGTCCATCCGTCTGTCTGTCATTCTGTCTGTGGCTGATGGCTGGCTTTGCTGTGATTGGGACAGACGAACAGACTGAGAATTGGGGCAGAGAGGCAGTCCTCTTTCAGTGCCTAAATCTGGGGGAAAGGGAGGGGTCCTCTAAAGCAGGGAACAGGTGACATGCAGCACAAGGATGGGGGGGGGGGGGGGGGTGCTGGTTTATCTCCATTCGGTTCCTCTCCTCTTTCATTCCTCACTCCATTTTCATCTCTTTCATCTGTTGCCGTTCCTGGATGACACATGCAGCAATGCTGCCAGTCATCTCTTCAGGTGTGTATGCGTGTCTGTGTGTGAGAGAGAACATTTGTGTGGAAGCATGTGTGTGAGAGAGAGAGTATGTGTGTACACATACCTTGTTTTTGTGTGTGTTTGCGTGTGTGAGCATTTGTTTGCGAGCGTGTGTGTGTGTGTGTGTGTGAGAACTTGTGTGCCAGCATATGTGTGTGTGTGTGTGTGTGTGTGTGTGTGTGTGCGCGCATTTGTGTGCAAATATATGTGTGTGCGCGTGTGTGTAGGTGTTTGTGGTGAGTATTTGTGTGCAAGTATGTGTGTGTAGGTGTTTGTGTGTGCGTTTAGGAGGACATGCACTGCACATGGTCAGCTCCAGCATCCTCTTCATCGGAGGAGTCTGCTGAACTCCAGGACTCATCAGTGTCTCCGTCACCCCCAGCCTCCCCCCGGCGGCTCTGAGAGAAACCAGCACACACAATGTCACCTTCCAGAATACTACACACAAACCACACTGTGAGGTCTCAACCAGAGCACTACACACAAACCACACTGTGAGGTCTCAACCAGAATACTACACACAAACCACACTGTGAGGCCTCAACCAGAGCACTACACACAAACCACACTGTGAGGTCTCAACCAGAGCACTACACACCACACATACTGAGGCCCCTGCTATCTATAAACAGCACAGATGCCTGTAATCGGTGTTGATATTGGCAATCGAATCAGTATTGATATTGGTAATAGACAGTGATGGATACTGATAATTTCTACTGGCATTGGAGTAACACTATTGATATTTCTGTGGATACTGGTATTGAAGGAACAGTAATGATATTGGTAACAGTATTTATATTGATAACGGTATCAGTATTGATACTGGTGATCGTATTGATATTGGCAATATATCAATATACTGATATTGGTAATAGTATTGACATTCCCCATTAGTAATGGTGTTGGTATGGGTGTAACAGTATTGATACTGGTAATAGTATCATATTGGTGTTTGTACCGGTATTGATACCGGCACTGGTTCTGGTATTGGTTCTGGTATTGGTTCCGGCATTGATACCGGCACTGGTTCTGGTTATGGTTCTGGTCTTACCCTCTGTATTCTCCTGTGCCTCATGTGTCTCATGAGGAACCAGAGGAGTTGGGTGTCGTACTGATCTCCATGTCTCACGCTATCTTCATCACGCTCACGCTTGTTCTTCTTCATCACCTGCAGGAGCAGCAGCTGTATCATTACCACCATTACCATCATCACCACCTTCATCTTAATCACCATCGTCACCTTCATCATCACTACCATCATCACCACATTGTCAATTAACAACTCCACTATGACTGCACCAAATGCAACAGAACAGGACAACACAGAATACAGTATAAGCTGTGAGAAGAATGCGAGTACGCTGTGAGAAGAGTGCGAGTACGCTGTGAGAAGAGTGCGAGTACGCTGTGAGAAGAATGCGAGTACGCTGTGAGAAGAGTGCGAGTACGCTGTGAGAAGAGCGCGAGTACGCTGTGAGAAGAGCGCGAGTACGCTGTGAGAAGAGCGCGAGTACGCTGTGAGAAGAGTGCGAGTACGCTGTGAGAAGAGTGCGAGTACGCTGTGAGAAGAGCGCGAGTACGCTGTGAGAAGAGTGCGAGTACGCTGTGAGAAGAGTGCGAGTACGCTGTGAGAAGAGCGCGAGTACGCTGTGAGAAGAGCGCGAGTACGCTGTGAGAAGAGCGCGAGTACGCTGTGAGAAGAGTGCGAGTACGCTGTGAGAAGAGTGCGAGTACGCTGTGAGAAGAGTGTGAGTACGCTGTGAGAAGAGTGCGAGTACGTTGTGAGAAGAGTGCAAGTACGCACCTCTTTCAGGCCCTTCAGTGCTGTGGGGGTCTCGGCAGTGGGGGCCCACAGTTTCACATCATGATCCAGCCCACTGGTGGCCAAACCTGGCAGGTGAGGGTGGGGCTCCAGGCAGTTCACCTGCAGGAAGGTACAAAACGCACCAATTACAGAAAACCTTTTAACTCCTCCATCTCTCACCCCGCCCCTTCTCTCTCTCTCACACCTTTACCTCTCTCTCTTCTCTACTCCCTCTCTCACACCTTTACCTCTCTCCTCTACTCCCTCTCTCTCACACCTTTACCTCTCTCTCTTCTCTACCCGCCCCCCCCCTCTCTCTCTCTCTCTCCCTCCCTCTCACACCTTTACCTCTCTCTCTTCTCTGCTCCCTCTCTCACACCTTTACCTCTCTCTTCTCTACTACCTCTCTCTCTTCTCTACCCGCCCCCCCCCCCTCTCTCTCTCTCTCTCTGCATGCTGGGAGTTTGGTGTCGGAGAGGGCGCATTTGCTGGGAGCGTGTGTTTGAGTGTTGGTGAATTTTTTCTTTTCTTTTTCCTTCTCCTTTTCTTTTCTTTTCTGGTAATATTACATGATTCAGTTTACTATTGATTTGAATTAGTTTTAGGTATCGGTGGTT
The DNA here is from genome assembly GCA_029718625.1 of Synaphobranchus kaupii. NCBI lineage: Eukaryota > Metazoa > Chordata > Actinopteri > Anguilliformes > Synaphobranchidae > Synaphobranchus > Synaphobranchus kaupii. The sequence goes on from CM056376.1 coordinate 117,919,558, forward strand.
GGTGTTTGTTTGGCTGGCTCTTTGAGCCAGGTGCTTTGGTGAGGATGGCGTCCAGGGAGACGCCGTCTTTATCTCTCCGGCACGGAGTGAGGGTTGTGCCGGAACCGAGTGTCACTGTAGAGGAGGTGTTGCTCGCCGCTGGAGAACAAGTCGGCCATGGAAACATTGCTTATGCGTCTCGCATGAATGAAGCGGTGGTAGTATTTCTGAAAGAAGAGCGCCTTGTCAGTCAGTTGATTGAGAAAGGCGTTTTTCTTAATGATGTATTTGTACAAGTCTCACCGTTGGCTACTCCCTCTACGAGGATAACTGTATCTGGAGTGCCTCCATTTATTCCGAACGAGGCGCTGGAGCGAGAACTGCGGCGCTTCGGGAAGTTTGCTAGCACTTTTAGAGCGACAAACCTCGGATGCAAAACTGAAAAATTAAAACATGTCCAGTCTCTACGGAGACAGGTTTTTATGTTTCACTCAGACCCTAGAGGTATCCTTTCGGGTGAAATACGAGGAAGGTTTTTATATGGTTTACGCTAGATCAGGAAATGGTAAGTGTTTTGAATGTGGTGACGTGGGACACAAGCGTTTCGCTTGCCCGCATAGACGGCAGACTCCGGGCAGTGCTGAAAACAGCACCCCGGTCCCTGAGCCTGAAGCTAGTGGAGAGACTAGTGAACTGGGAGAGGCGAGACAGACAGCGCAGAGAGCAGGCCCCTCTCAGGAGAACGTAATAGAACCGCAGACACAACAGGCCGAATCTGTAAAGGAGGCCGCGGTTTTGGGCACAGCCACTGCCTCGGGAGAAACGTCTTTGAAGGGTGGGTCGGAAGATACTAGTGCCGAAACACTGGAAAGTGTTGAGCTCGGTCAGAATGCGCAAAGTAGCGGAGAGGGCGCGGTAGAGGCGCCTGCCATTGGTAGTCAGGGGAACAGCGAGATTGAAGATATGGATCAAGATTACGAGTCGGATACCCACACTCGGTGTCTGATGTCTTGTCTCAGGGTGGGGATGTGTATACATTAGAGGAAATAAATGAATTCCTTGACGAAACTTTTGGGAAATCAGTAAAAGTGGGAGATTTCTTCCCAGATACAGAGAAATTCATAAAATCTGTTACTGCGTTGCAGAAATTAGTTAGCGTGCAGTCGCTTGATGAAAAAAAACGGTTTCGGTTGAGAAAGCACGTTACTGCACTAAGGAAGGCCGATAGGCCATTGAAAGGAAAGAATGTCAAAAAAATAAGAATAAAATAAAAAATGAATATGATCATGCATCACTTGGTGTTTTCTCGCTGCTGGTTTCTTCTACTGACTTTACTTTTAATTTCTCTTTCTACCTTTTTTATGAAGGGGTTTCAGGTTGGGTCTCTAAACATAAATGGTGGGAGAGATAGACAGAAAAGGGCTATGGTAGCTGAGGTTTTTCAGCAGAAAAAATTAGATGTAATTTTCCTTCAAGAGACTCACAGTGATCAGGAAAATGAACTGGAATGGGGCCTATGGTGGGAGGGACAGCATGTTTTAAGTCATGGGACAAATTTCAGTGCAGGAGTAGCCATTCATTGCACCTGGCTTGGGGGTTAGTGTGTTAAAGACAGAGGAGGTTGTGAAGGGAAGAGCGGTGCTAGTTAAGGTGGAGATAGAGGAGAATGTTCTTTGTCTCCTCAACATATATGCCCCCACTATAGGTTGTGAACGGGTTGTATTTTTCAGGGAACTTAGGGATGCACTGTTGCAGTATGATCAGGGGGAAGTAATTGTAGTTGGGGGGGACTGGAACTGCACTATAGATTTTACAGTGGACAGGATAGGGACAGAGCCTCACCCTCAGTCCTCTTCCTCTCTAGCGAGATTTATTTTACAGTTAGAGCTGATAGATGCCTGGAGAATTAGAAATTGGATTAGAGCTGCGGCTCTTTATCTTCCCGTCTGTGAGGGAGGCCAAGGCCTTGTGGACATCATCTCACGGGTGATGGCCTTTCGACTCCAGGTGGCACAGAAGCTGCTGTATCACTGTGGACTGACCTGGCTGGATACAGCACGCTTACTATTAAGAAGAGCAGGTCGCCTGGGGTATGACAGACAGCTTTTTCTGCTGACACCTGGAGGCAGACCTAACTGGACTCACGCCTTTTTATGAGTCGGTGCTTCAGGCCTGGCGGGTATTTGAAGTCACCCATGCGCCGGATGCCACGCCAGGGATGTGGCTGTTTGAGGAGCCCCCTTTCTTCAACCAGTTTTTAAATGCAAAGACTTTGTCCTCTGCCAGTTTGAGGTCTGCCCTGCGTGAGGGAGGCTGTGTAAAGCTGGGTCATCTTGTAAAGGCCTCCAGTGAATCAATTGAAATGTTGGCAGAGTTGGCTGGGATTAGGTCAACAAGAACCTTACAGCGTGTGGTGGAGAAGGTCTGTGGGTCCCTACCAGGTCCCTACAGAGTGTATGTTGAGGAGTATACTCTATCTGACCAGTGGGATGATGAGTGTGAGTACAGTTTCCCCACCTTGGATGTCTCTCCTGTTGTGGGAGATTGGCAAGAGGATGGGGGATTCCTGTCTTTTAAAATCCCAGAATTAGGGGAGTTTGAAAAGGTGGGGAAGAAGGCAGCATACTTAATTTGCGTGAAGGTGCTGCACAGACGCTCTCTGGCAGGGATGAAGGCATCAAGGTGGACTGAGTTTTTTGGCCCGGACGTATCCCCAAAAGGCAGCTGGCGGTTCCTGTACAAGCTGCCTGAAAAGAGGGCAGCTGACCTCCAGTGGAGGATTGTGCACGGGTCTATAGCTACAAACAGGTATCTGGCACACCTGGACCCAAGTAATGGGGTGGGTTGTCCATTTGGTTTACAACCGGAATCAATAGCTCACCTGTTTATTGAGTGTTTTAGGTTGACAGGGGTGTTTAGGTTAGTTGAGGCTCTATTTCTTAGCTTGGGGGAGGTTTTTTCTTTTGACTGTTTTATTTTTGGGCCTAAATACACAAAAAAGAAGCGGCCAGTGCACACACTGATTAATTTTGTCTCCGGTATGGCGAAGTTGGCCATTTGGAAAACAAGGCGCAACAAAATCCAGGGACTGAATACTCTAGATCCAGTAACAATGATGAAAGGGATGTTGGCTGCTCGACTTAGGGTGGAGGCAGCATACTATGCGCTGGTGGGGAATATGGGAGGTTTTGTCTGTACTTGGTGTGTGGGGGGTGCTCTATGTACATTGAATGATGATGGCGATTTATTGTTTGGCTTTTAGACAGTGTGTCATTTATTTATTTTTTCATTTTATTTCCTTTTCTTTTTTTTTTTTTTCCTCCCTGTGAGTCTTTGATGTAAGTCGTTGGATTATGTGTTTGTCTTTGTACTTGGTGATGGTTCCCCAGTGTAATTGCACAGTGGAAGGAGTTTTTGTTTAATAAAGCATTTTATCAATCAATCTCTCTCTCTCTCTTTCACACACACCTTTACCTCTCTCTCTTCTCTACCCCCCCTCTCTCTCTTCTCTACTCCCTCTCTCACACCTTTACCTCTCTCTCTTCTCTACCCCCCCTCTCTCTCTTCTCTACTCCCTCTCTCTTCTCTACTCCCTCTCTCTCTTCTCTACCCCCTCTCTCACACCTTTACCTCTCTCTCTCTCTCCTCTCTCTCTCTCTCTCTCTCTCACACCTTTACCTCTCTCTCTTCTCTACCCCCTCTCTCTCTTCTCTACCCCCTCTCTCTCTTCTCTACTCCCCTCTCTCTCACACCTTTACCTCTCTCTCTTCTCTACCCCCTCTCTCTCTTCTCTACTCCCTCTCTCTTCTCTACTCCCTCTCTCACACCTTTACCTCTCTCTTCTCTACTCCCTCTCTCACACCTTTACCTCTCTCTTCTCTACTCTACCCTCTCCCTCTCTCACACCTTTACCTCTCTCTTCTCTACCCTCTCCCTCTCTCACACCTTTACCTCTCTCTCTTCTCTACTCCCTCTCTCTCACACCTTTACCTCTCTCTCTTCTCTACCCCCCCCCCTCTCTCTCTCTCTCTCTCTTCTCTACTCCCTCTCTCTCACCTTTACCTCTCTCTTCTCCCTCTCTCTCAAACCTTTACCTCTCTCTTCTCTACTCCCTCTCTCTCACACCTTTACCCCTCTCTCTTCTCTACCCTCTCTCTTCTCTACTCCCTCTCTCTCACACCTTTAACTCTCTCTCTTCTCTACCCCCCCCCCCCCCCCCTCTCTCTCTCACGTACCACTCCTCCTTTGTCTCCCTCCATGTACTGGACGATGTGGGCGGAGTTCTTGTCCCACAGGTAGATGTGCCCGCAGTCACTGCCGCTCACCACAAACTCACTGCAGGGCCCGAAAAAGTTCACCCCCTTCACTGTGGAATAGAGGTAGACAAGTCAACCTACACTTCCCCAATTACCCCCAACCAGCCCCATTACACCCCCATAAATACCCCTACACAGCCCTATTACACCCACCCAATTATCCCTACAGAGGCCCATTACCCCCCCAATTACCCCCACACAACCCATTAACTACCCCCCACCCCAATTACCCCAACACAACCCCATTACCCCCCCCCAATTACCCTCACACAGCCCCATTACACCCAATTACCCAGCCCCATTACACCCCCCCTCCAATTACCCCCACACACCCCCTAATACCCCAATACACTCCCTATTACCGTAATACACCCGTATTGCCCCCAATACACCCCCTATTTCCCCAATACCCCCCTAATACCCCAATACACCCCTAATGTCCCCAATACACCACCTAATAACCAACATAAACCCCTCAATTACACCACCCACCTCCATTTACCCCCACACATGCCCTTTGCTGGGAGCAGAGGGGTGCAGTCTCACCTGTGGCATTGTTGCGGTGGCCCTTGTACCTCCTGTAGTAATCAGCTCCATCGCTGTGCTGGGAGTTAAACAGGTAAATGTCCTCATCATTGTAACTGGCCAGCAGCTCTGTGAAATACAGAGAAGTGACACACTGAAACTACTGCAGTGTGTGTGTGTGTGTGTGTGTGTGTGTGTGTGTGTGTGTGTGTGTGTGAGTGTGAGAGAGAGATTCTGGTGTGTCCGTGAGATATTGCTGTGTGTGCACGTGTAGGTATGTGTATAAGGTGTGCTGTACCTGTGCCATCATGGCTGTACACCAGACAGGTGATGTTGGTCTTGCTCTCACTGGACAGCAGGTGAGACGGACAGAACTTCTTCAGCACACCATTATTATCATTCTCATTAATCTTCCTCTGGTCATAGATCCTGCAGAGAGACAAGCGTGTTTGAGTTCCACTAATGTGTGTGTGTGTGTGTGTGTGTGTGTGTGTGTGTGCATGTAAGAGAGAGAGCATATTGACTTTTTTGCATTCTATATACCTTTAATATACCTTTATATACCTTTGTACCTTTAACAGACAGGGTCCAGCTCCTAACAACCTGTTAGCAGGTTCTGCACATATATTCATTAGAGAATGAGGCACAATGCTATATAAACAGGGACAGGGTGCTTTGATACAGTCCCAAAGCAAGGCTGGATTTCACCACCCTCAAGTGCTTCACGTGGAACAGCGATACAGCCCATCTGCTTCATAGCCATGTTTTATATTATAGAAAAATAATCAAAACGCTCACGACCAATCAAAATCAAGTTGTCATCTAAGTACCTACTACATAAGGAGCCAATCAGGGAGAGGATCTCACCTGACATATTGGTCTCTCCCACCCACGGCGAAGTGGTGCGTGTTGGCTGGGTTCACAAAGATGGTGTACAGCCCCACCTTCTTCTCCCCTTCCTTCACCACCACCAGCTTACTGGGAGTACAGTGTAGCATAGTACAGTCAGTGTAGTATAGTGCAGTATAGTACAGTCAGTGTAACAGTGTAGCATAGTGCAGTTTAGTACAGCCAGTGTATCATAGTGCAGTATAGTACAGTCAGTGTAGCATAGTGCAGTATAGTACAGTCAGTGTAGCATTGTGCAATATAATACAATACAACAGGGATTGTACAAGGTGTAGTATAGTACAATATATCCTCAGTATAGTACATAGTGCAGTATAGTACAGTCAGTGTAGCATAGTGAGCATAGTAGAGTCAGTGTAGCATAGTGTAGTATAGTACAGTCATTACTTGTCCATAGGAAGAGACACATTTTTCTGCATCAATGGAGTAGATTGGAAAGGACAAGTATCGTTTGATTGTAAGTAAGATTGTTTCGCCTCTGTCCCAGAACTCCCCAAGTATCAATGCGGTGCCTTGTTCCTGTGCCAATAATGTGGCTGAAAGAACCGTGATTTCTTTTGGAGTGCATTCCAGTTTCTCTGCAACTTTTTTGAATGTTTTGACGTGATGGGTATTTATAAAGTTGACTGCATTGTACGTCTGTTGGACCAATGTTTGATATTAATTTTTCAGTTGTTCGACCTTTTTGTATGTTTCATGCATTCTGATCTCTCTACTCTCAAACCAGTGAATCAGTTCAAACTGACTTTTACCGCAAACAAATTTAGGAATGGTGCCCCTAAACCCTTCTCACACAACAGGTCCCGCAGCTGCATCAGCACAGCAGTGATGTCCATTTCCAGGTTCAGAAAATGCAGCACAAAATAAAGTACTGGGAATGGTACAGTACAGCAGAATACCAACTGCCCAAACTCATTTTGCATGGTTTTATGGTAAAGTCTGAACCATGCTTTATCACACTTTTTAGAAACACTATGCAGCGCATCTTTCTGCTTGGACAAAGCTGGAAGATATTTTTGGCTACACCGCTAGCCCAAATTCCACTCACAAGTGCCACAATGTGAGCACTGCAAGTTGCAAGAAATACATTTGGAAGCCCTTGCATGATTTCAACATGGACCTCATATTATGAGCGAACTACACATAAACAGAGCGTAGTACAGTACTGAGACTCACGTGGCAGGCCGGTCCAAACGCAGGTCAATGCCGAACACCACAGCGTCCTCCCCAGCAGAGAGGAAGGAGCAAGGGGAATCAGGCTCCAGAGCCAGCTGTGATATAACATTGTATATATAAATAAGCCAATTAAATCACAGCGCTCATCTCAGACATTACTAATCAAACCACAGCCTTGATCTGAGGCATCACCAATCAAACCACAGCACTCATCTCAGACATTACCAATTGTGGAAGTTTCACTAATTATAAAAATTTAAATTATATAACCTGTATAACCGGCGGGCCTTGTGGCCTTGCTTTTGGCTTAGTTTGCGTGCTGCCAGGAGCTGGAAATTTTGTGCAGGATAATTGACTGAGGGTGTGAACTAAGGAAACTGCTTGGAAGCCATAATAAAACTCTTCTCCCACTTGTGTCTGATTGTGTGTCTGGAACCAGGGCCGTGAGGCCTTGGGTCAGGGGGGGCTGAGGAAGCTGAGGATGATAATGCAATGAGATGTTCCCAAAACAAAACAATTAACTGTGTGAGAGGAGAACGGTCTCTATCCTGTTTTGTATAATCAAAACGTCAAAAAACCTGAATTTCACCAGTCCAAACCTCAGAGTGGCTTTATTCCACAACACAATCAAACCATAGTGCTCATATCTGGCATTACCAATCAAACCACATCGCTCATCTCAGGCATTACCAAGTAAACCACATTGCTCATCTCAGGCATTACCAAGTAAACCACAGCGTTCATCTCAGGCATTACCAACCAAACCACAGTGCTCATCTCAAGCATTACTAATAAAAACCACAGTGCTCATCTCCACCATTACCAATCAAACTACAGCGCTCGTCTCAGGCATTACCAATCAAATCGCAGCGCTCGTCTCAGGCATTACCAATCAAACGCATAACCCTGATCTTAGGCAGTACTAATCAAACCACAGGGCTCGTCTCAAATATTACCAATCAACCCACAGCTCTCATCTCAGGAATAACCAATAAAACCACAGCGCTCGTCTCAGGCATTACCGATCAACCCACAACCCTCATCTCAGACATTACCAATCAACCCACAGCACTCATCTCAGGCATTATTAATCAAACCACATAACTCATCTCAGGCTTTACCAATCAAACCACAGCGCTCGTCTCAGGCATTACCAATCAAACTTTGGGAAATGCCACTTAAGTTCAAGAAGCTACGTAAGAAGGGCTTTACGATCATCTGAGCCTTACGATGCTTGTGGGAAACGCAGCCCAGGTAGTTTGTATTCAGCCGAATGTCATAGGCCTATCTGTCCCGGAATTGGTCTAGTGATTTTGTCAATGTTTAGCTAGCTGTTATCTAGTGTGAGCCTACTAGCCAGTCAGCTAAGCATGGACTGGGGAACACTAAAAACAGTAAACGTAACATTCAACAGCTGGCTGCCTGCCAAAGCGAAAGTATCTTTACTTGCTGAGCGAATACTATATGAAAAGGAAATAAATAATAAAGGCAAAAAGTGTAGCCAACATGCACACCCTAAATTCATGTATATATTAAAAGATGATAATATAAGCAATTGATTTGCTGTAATATGCAGTCATTGGTACCTTTAAGACTGTAAGGAGAGCATACTTTTCCTAAGGATCATTAGAAGATTTCATGTTGGGACCACGTTAATTTTGATAGTAAAAGTTTAAAACTACTTTTTTTATTTTTTTATTTAAAGATTTTTATTTCAATTAGAATTAGTCAAAAATAATTATCCAAAAATAATTGAATTTCTTATTTCATGATACATTCATTTGTTAAAAAAACTAACACTCACTCTCTCTGTCTCACATACACACACACACTCTGTTCTACCTTGTGGGCAGCACCCTTGTGCTGTGCCACTCTCTTGGTGTTCTTGCAGCGCTGGGTAGCAGAGAGTTCAGCCACTCTGATCTGGCCATCTCTCGCACACATGGCCAGTGTAGAGTCCCCGCTGTGGGGCAGGAACTTAGCCTGGAGTGGAGAACACTACACTTCAAAACACTGAACCCCAAACTCACTACAACCAAAAAACAGTGCATCCCTAAAACACTGTATCCCTAAAACATTGCACCCCTAAAATACTTCATCCCTAACATGCTACACCCATACAACACTACACCCATAACTCACTGCAACCCTTAAACACCAAACTCCTAAAACACCGCACCCCTTAAACACTGCAGTCTGAAATCACTGCACCCCCTAACTCACTGCTGACAAGTGCCATGCACCCCTAAAACACTACACACAGAGTGAGACTGGTGGCTAAAGCTCACTGTGCATGGCTGTGCTCACCGAGGCTGTGCAAAGTGCATGGCTGTTTTATTCACATCTCACCTGAAAGACATTGCTCTTATGGCCGCTGTGGAACTCCAGCGTTGCTCGGCGACGGGCCCAGTCCCAGATGACGACACGCAGGTCATCACTGCCGGAGGCCAGGCGGGTGCCAGAGGGGTTGAAGTGCAGCGTGTTCACGCAGCCGGTGTGCCTCTCCAGCCTGGCCTGCAGCTCCAGCCTCTGCACCAGGCCCCGCGCCCCGCACACCCGCTTCACAAACTGTGCCCCGCGCCCGATCTCCCGCGACCGCAGAGAGGGCACCGCCTGCCACGTAGGCCCGCCCAGATCCTGCAACTCCGCCCCCAGCCACGCCTCCATGGCCTGCTCATCCTCTTCCTCTTCCTCCTCATCATCTTCCTCATCCTGGTCTTCCTCATCATCTGAGCTGGAGGAGCCGTGAGTGGGCCCGCCACCAGGGCGCTCCTGCTCCCTCCGCCGCTTCCTTCCCTCCCTCTCTCCACCCCGCACTCCCTCGCTCTCCCTTTCTCCCTCCTCTGTCAGGGAGTAGTGCCCGCTGCCGTCCATACTGTCCGTGTCCTCCTCCTCCAGCCCAGCCCCCAGGACTGGAGTGGGCGGGGCTTCTGTGTGTGCATTTGTGTGGGGGAGGTAGAGGTGTGAATTAGAGCAGCACATGTCTCTCTGTGGCTGCGTCCCAATCCAGTTTTTGCTCCACCCTCGTAAACTTCACTTGCAAACTTCACTTGGGAGGATGTGACGCACATACCAAAAAAACAGGAGTATACACTTGTGTTTAGCGAGTGGGAGGGAGCGAGGGCGGAGCAGGTTATTTGAATTGAGACGCACTTCACCCCATCTATACTCGGAAGTTATGCTGCTGCACAGTGGCGTATCGTGCGATCTCGGATCATGTCTGTCACCGTAGCCTAGGCTACCTTTAAACGGATTAAACTCTCAACCTGTTTACACTAATTATCAGTCAAGCAGTTGATTTACTGAATAACAAATATCAATAAATACAGCAAGTTGTGTGGGCTAGCATATTTATTTGTGTCATAAATTTGCGTAGCATTTAAATAAAGCATTTAAACCAAACATATTTTCAACCTGTTTCCGTTTATTTTGCTTGCTTATGTCAATCAAACAAATCCCTTGAATAGCCTAATCAATTATGTAGCCTATAGGCTAATGATTAACAAATGACAATGACAAAGAGATAACAAACGTGAGATTGTTTAATAAGGGCAATAATTCTGAATAATTAACTGGCAAAAAAAACCCACAACGTTTTCTCTGAATTGCACACATTCCGTTTTCTCCTCATCACGTTAAAGAATGTCATTAATTTAAGATGGCACTCGATTTAGTCAAAACGATTTAAACATTAGAAAGCATAGGCTACGTTTAAAGAGGAAAACCTCTTAAATTGCTGGAACCAGCGTTGAGGGCAATGCATGCTTTCAAGCTAGAAAAACGAATTTACCCAAATATGTTTTGTTCATTGATCACTTCGCATGACATAGGCTATTAACGCATTTTGCGTCAGCACAAATGTAGATATAGTAAAAATGCTGCACAAGTTTATTTACCTATTCGTCTTGGTTATTAAGAAATTTAATTGTTTGATTGTTAGGCTATCTGGCAAATTATACAGAAAAATATTGAGAGACAGTAGCCTAATAATCCGTTTAAAAGCAAGATTAAGCTACAGAGAACCTGGTAGTAGCCTACATCCCTCCACAGTACGCTACTCTGTTGCTGCAAGCAATTTGCTAAACTATGAAATACAAAATAGCAAACTACTACTTGATTAACCTGTATTTATTAGCCTATACACCGTCTTTTCCATTCTGTATGCGCTTTTAATGCAAAATGGAGACCGAGGGTACATCCTGGTCTCAAAAGGGATTCCCCCAAGTGAAGTTTGCAAGTGAAGTTTACGAGGGTGGAGCAAAAACTGGATTGGGATGCAGCCTGTCTCTCTCTTCCTCAGTATCTACACATGCTCACCCTAAAGCCTACACTGTCATTGAGATACTGGTGTAGTCTTAACACTACGGTGCAACCCCAAGCTAACATAATCATACACTGCGGACTATGCAATGTGCAACTTCATGCTAACATAATCATTCACTACGCTCTATGTAGTGCTAGTGCAATTTTGCACTACAGTGAACTCCACACTAGCACAGTCTTACACTCAACAAGTAACTTGGAGGAGGGGAATGTATACCTGCACTGGGGTCCGGGTGTCCAACAGTAGTGGATGGGGGAGTAGGGGAGTCTCTCTGTCCTACTGCATCCAAGTCTTCTGAGCCTAAGAGGAGAGGGAGAGAGAAAGAGAAATATATATATATATACATATGGTTCTGCTTTCAGCGCTTCATCCGGTTTCCAGAAAGTGACGTTCTCACCAGGTCTGATAGAGGACTTCCCCTCACGGTCAGCCATAGTCTCTGTGTCCCTCAGTACCGAGGGAAGCCTGCGGGGGGAGACAGAGAGCCTCATTTTCCCATCAACTCCAGTGTCACCCAGCCAAACACCATCATAATAAATTATTATAACAAATTTAAACTATAATAACAAACTTATATTATCCACTGATATAATCAGTTTGTTATTATAGTGTGAAGTAGCTCGATTCCCCATTTATAAGCATTTTATTACTAAATATGCATAATTAAGAGTTAAAAGCTGTATGCTGCATAGTACAGCGAATAAGCCGTGCTAAATAAAGCACCTGTTGGAATTTGCTTTCAGTTTAAACTGGTATAACCGCGTGGACCACTATAAATCACAACTGCAATCGCAATGGATACAAAAATAACGCGAGCAACTATATGCAAACACAGCAAACGTGATAACACGAAATATGGTCTCCATTATCTCACGGTAATGTTAGCAAACTAGCCATTAAGCTACCTTCCTAACGCTAACATTAGTTTGTATAATCTCCGTCAGGTGTGACTCATATCTGCGTAGGCACCCAGAAATGGTTTGCAAGCAAGTGTGATGAGATAAACTTGTTAACATGCTCAATTTCATCTTTACTTTAGTTTGTTAATAAAACAGCAAATGGCTCTAGATAGCAGGCTAGTCCTAGTTGCTCCGGAGCAGCAAGCGATTAATGACAGTTGCCAGTTTCACCGCCGTTCGCAATCGTAGATTGAGGACAAACCGCGAAATACAGGATGCTAAAAGAGCTAAAGAAATTAATCGAAATAAGTCCAATACCGATGCGCTATAAAACAACGAGGTCGTTATTAGCTGTGCTATACCGCACCGCAGCAGCAGCTCGCTAGCCACTTAGCCAGATGTCTTGCTACGTTGTTGCGTATTCTTGTTCAATTCTCCAATATTTCAACATTGCTGTCAAGTTCAGTACCAATTGAAGAAGTCCGCTACACGCATTACTTTAAAATATTGTCGTATTTCCAAGTGAGTTAGCTCGGTTAGATAACATTTTCCTTCGTAGTTTTTTTTTTTTTGGTGCGCTAGCAAGCTAACGTGTAAACACTGTCACCTCCAGTAGGCCCGCCGACTGTCAGCTAATTCCTAATCGTCGGTGTCAATTTCTAATCCCGAACGAACTCAGGCTCCTCGAACCGGCGGTCTGCAGTTTAGATTTCTCCACATCAGGGTCGTGCGCTTAAAGCGCATGCCAAACAAAGCAGAAAGTGTTGAGATTTCCAATGTACTTTCTGTTTACGTTTTGATGGTTCTCGTTGTCTTGTGTTTTTTTCCCTCAAGATTCTCCGTCCAGTGCCCAATCAGCGATCCTCTCTCCGGAAGTGCGTTTACATAAGCGCCTCTGGGAGTTGGAGTCTAGTCAGGAAGTATTCTACTTTAATTTTTAAAATAGCTACATGTGGTTTTGGGGAAATAAACTATTTGATGATACACTTATATAAAATAATATTATTGGAATTCATAAGATGTCAACTCTTCAATTATACTGACCTATGAATAACTTCAGTTATCAGAAACCCAAAAAGATAATACTGTTTCGAACTTTATATGATTTGTTAAAAGACCCTAATTGTGAGAAAAACTATTAAAACACTCTTATTTGTTTTTTCAGCAGTATTTAAACGGCAGTTGAAATGTAGACTATTCTATCTAATTTTCTCTCCGTCTTTCTGTATATCCTTGTTTAGATATATTCCGTTTCATAGTGTCGTGTCACTACGCTCGTACAGTGCGCGCTGCTAGTGCATGTCACCTTTTTAAAAACCGAGTGTTTTTTTTTTGTTTGTTTGTTTTTTTACCTCGTTTGCTTTCTGGGGACTCATGTATGATTTTTGCCCAATTTTCCCTCTGTTTCTCTGTACAGCGTCTTTGTGACAGTTGTATGTTAAAAGCAGAGTTGAATTGAATTGAATATCCAACAACCAGTTTCCTACGTCTCGCGTATTACTGTGCCTGCTATTGCGCGTTTTATTCACTTGGAGGCGACGTTGCACATAACTTACGCACTAGGTCACGTAACCAGAATGCGGCAGATTTAACACTAAGGGCTTGATTTATTAAGACCTTTAGCGTGTGCAAAACCTTTTAGTACACGAAAAATCAATAACATGACCAATGATTGGTAATGGTATTTCTTTTGCACAAATCATTGGTTGTGTTATTAGTTTTGCGTGTGCTAAAAAGTTTTGCACATGCTAAAGGTTTTAGTAAATCAGGCTCTAAAAGTATATGCAACCATATGCTGTTATGTTCTGCGGCATATAACATATTTGTCATACTTGTCATACACATGTCAAAACACAGCATATGTCAGAGTTAATGATATATTAGACTAATAGTGCTTCTTTGCCGATGTGGACCACATATTTACTGCCTGTTTTCTGAAGACAGCGTTTTGACGTGATATACAGTATGCCACTTCGTATATGACTCTCTCTCTTTCTCTCTCTCTCTCTCTCTCTCTCTCTCTCTCTCTCTCTCTCTCTCTCTCTCTCTCTCTCTCTCTCTCTCTCACACACACACACACACACACACACACACACACACACACACACACACACACACACACAATGCAAGGCCTTAACAATGGAATTCTGGAATTACACTGTTCTAACACAAGAAATGGGTGTCTTACTAAACTAAAATATGACAATAGCAAGTTTTTACCATTTATCCAACTAGCAGTGTTTAGCCTACTTCTTGTTTTGTATGAATAATACATCCAGGTGTATTTATGAAGGAAATCATGTTAAAATCATGAACTGATGCTTTGTTTTCTGATGTAAAATTTGACCCCCTATTTCTGCTCCCCTATTATTGACCTCTATGGTCAGCACACCTGTGCGTTCACTCCTGTGTTCTGCGTTTCCATGGAGATTTTCATTTTTCATTGTATGCCGTAGTAACTGTAAACATGTATATTTCAGAGGGCAAATCTGAACGTGTGTATTTGATGTTTATCTGTATGTGTTTGTTTCTGTGTCTAGGCTATAGGCTATATTCTGTTCGAGAGTGTATGTGAGAGTATGCACGTGAGAGAGAGAGAGAGAGAGAGAGAGTGTGTGTGTGTGTGTGTGTGTGTGTGTGTGTGTGTGTGTGTGCGCGCGTGTGTGTGTGTGCGCGCGCGCGCTATGTACTTGTGTGGGCGTGCGACAAAGACAGCGCGTCAGTGGTGTGAGGGTTCTTACTTTATGTCTGTTCCACGCGCACTGGTCAGGATCGCTGTTGCAGCGGACGGAGAACGACGTCGGTGAAACATCAGACTGCGCCGGAGACGCCAGCGCTAGTATCCAAAGGTTTCCTTTCTTTAATGAGTAGCCTAGTGTATATAAGGCCGGTTTCGTTCATTCTCAAAACTACTGTGATTCCGCAATATATTGAAAACGAAGATCGGGGAAGGCGCAGAGTCTACGTCACAACTGTAGCTACGGCACGAGACAAAAATGAGCGCAGTAAGTCCCATAATAAAGGGTTTCAATCAAAGAAACTCTTTCAAATGTAAAATGTGGCTCAATGATTGTTTTGGTATCAATGTATGAATGTTCTGGGTTCTTGAAATAAGACTAAATCGTGGAATTCACAGGAAAACCTACATATGGAACTGGAGAACTCTCAGATATTTATGACATCGATCCATCTTTGAGGAGTTCTGTTCCCTCCCTCCTCCACCGCATCCTCGGTGCGGTACAGGAGTGTTCTTATTATACGCAGCCTTGCAGTCTCCCGTTGTCAAAGAAAAGGACCGCAGCACGGAACAGGCACAAAGCACTCACCATATAACAACCGGCGTGCGCAGAGAAGAAAAGCGCCTGTAGTGCTGGACTGAACAGACGGAAAATAAATAAAGAAAAAAGTACATTAGACTCGGTTACAAATTCTTGTAAGCGGTGGCGTTTAGTGGTCTTTGTGCAACGCTTCTAACAATGAACTTGTATAGCAGCGTTTTAGTGCATAGTAGATTCCAGTATAATGTACAGTATAGCTTCAGCTAACAAAGCTCAGACTTCCCCCACGACGCTACTAATTCCACTATTGCATAACTACTCTACATGCTTATACTCTTATTGAGGCAAATCGTTTTGTGTTTAAATTGTTCAGTTGTATTGATGGTCCAAATATTTAGCCCTTGGTGTGGATGAAACACTATAAATTTGCATTTTATAGTCATCGTATTTACAGATAATCCCTATGATAAAGTGTCAAATAGTGGACATACAGTAGCTAGTTTTGTTTTTTCCACACATACTGTAGCCTATTCAAAGTAGTAACTTGATACCCCTGCTACCCCGTGCAACTGTGTAATTTTTTATTTCCCTTAGCATTCTCTTATCCACGCGTTGCAAGAATTAATAATATAAGGCAATATTCTGTGTGATGGGACTGCGCGATGGATTCTGAGGAACATCCACCTTCTACTCCAAAGCTTTTATGAGTGTGCGCAGAGAACTGTATATTGAAACAAAGTTGATTCTAAAATGTTTGATATTGTCACTAAATACATCTAATTGCCTGTGTTTTAAAAAAATATTCCTTTTGAATTTATACTATTGAAATGGTTTAATTTGCCCAACACATGACTATATTTTGACTGTAGGATTTCTCTATTTTAAGATGCGAGTGAGAATGTGGTAGCTATATGCAGTTGGCTGCATTTCTGCCAGTTAAACCTGCATGAAACACACATACACTGCACATAGGATACAAGAGAAGGAATGGAGATTAATCTGTTTATCTCCTTGAGGGTTCTATTTTTTTTACTTTTCCTGAAATAAATATTCACTTAAAACAAGCTACACACACACACACACACACACACACACTCTCTCTCTTTCACTCACACTCACACTTCCCTTCACACAAATACACTCTCATTCACATAAATACACAGGGTGTGGGGAGGTACAGGTATAGCTTAGGCAGAGTGTAAGGGAGGTACAGAGGGTGGAGAGGTGCAGGTATAGCTTAGGCAGAGTGTAAGGGAGGTACATACAGAGGGTGGAGAGGTGCAGGTGTAGCTTAGGCAGAGTGTAAGGGAGGTACAGAGTGTGGGGAGGTGCAGGTATAGCTTAGACAGAGTGTAAGGGAGGTACAGAGTGTGGAGAGGTGGGGAGAGGGAGAGAGGTAGATGGGGAGAGGGAGGGGGGAGGAGTCAGTGTATACTTAGTCTTAGAGAGAGAGAACGGTGTGTCCAAACTAGGTCAAAATAAATCTTTATTGAAGTATTTGTATGCAAAATTGCAATTCAAATTGTATTTAATCATTTCAAAATAAAAAGCATGAAACAATTACTTCTATTTGATGTATTTGAATGAGTACTTGGGAATTTTTTTAAATTTATTTTCAAAATTATTTTCAAGTATTTGAGATAATTTTGAAATACAATCCCTCAAAAACTTTAAAAAATATCTTTAAGTACTTGGCTTAAAACATGGTCACATAAAAATACATAAGATTATTATTATTGATTATTAAGAATTCACTATTATTAAGTGTTCACTATGAAGACATTGTAGGCTTTAGTCCAAGTCCTGTTAAGTGCATATCATTAGAGAGATGCAAATTTGCAAAGGTCAAGACCTCTGTTTGTTACAGAACCACCACATCCATACTTGATGGTCGTGCACCAGGTCATATCTTCAGCTCTCCATTCACCCAGGAAACCTGTTTTTAAAATGCCCATATTAGGAAGATGGGAGGAAGATGGTATTTAATTTGCTCCAATCACATTCCAGTACCTTGAAACACTGATGTTCTTATAATGTAATATGAAAAGTATCCCCCTCAATGATGAACAAATATCAAATGTCAGCTAAATAATGGCCAGTTTTCCTGTGAAATGCACTGTGAATTGAATCCA
Source organism: Synaphobranchus kaupii (assembly GCA_029718625.1). Classification (NCBI taxonomy): domain Eukaryota; kingdom Metazoa; phylum Chordata; class Actinopteri; order Anguilliformes; family Synaphobranchidae; genus Synaphobranchus; species Synaphobranchus kaupii. The sequence goes on from CM056376.1 coordinate 117,937,096, forward strand.
ATTAACCCCTTCGCACACATGCCACATTTGGTAAATTCTTTATTTAGGGGGTGTTCTATTTCAGGCTTTATAACTCCAAGTTTGAGCATCACAGAAAATTGGAAAATTGCTCAAGTGAAACAAGACAGTTGTACCATTTACAATGCTAACTCAGATTAGTTTATTTTCATAATTTTGGTCAAAAGAAGGGCCACAAAAACAAAGTTGTTTTTCTTTAGTTTGCAATGAAATACTGAGAGCTACAAATGTGAAGCAGGTAAGACTATACATTTCCTGGATCATAGACCCAAGTGTGCAAAATCTGAGGGTGATATGCAGAACCACTAAAGATCTATGACGCAAAATGTAGGCAGTGTACCTTGGTGTTCCTTAGTGTCTCCAAATCTATCCAAAATGTTTGTTGTTTGTGTAAAACTAAACTATTAAAACTAGAAATGCTGTTAAGCCCGACTGTAATTTATCATTAAAAGCATGCAATAAGACATTGCAAACACCGTTGCGAAGGTTATAATGTCCAATATTGGATAAAAGAGTTGTCAATGAAACCAGAATGAATGCATGTGACAGGAATGCATGAGACAGGTTTGAACAGCATGCGCGTGGGGGTTTCAGAAGTGTACTAGCGTTATAAAGGGGTGTGTATTTCCCAAACAGATTTTCCAAGACAATAAATGACCATTGAATCTTGAAAGACATCTCTATGCATGAAACCAATGATAGGATTGTATATTTCTTTCATATTTGGTAGTAGATATTGACAGTAGACTTTAACCTGTTTATTTTGCTGTTCTGTGAAAAGGGCTTTTCACGGCTGTATAGGCATACATTCAGGCTATTGTTGGTTTTATCTTGTTGCTATGACGGAATACAAATTGTTGGTGGTGAGAAGATATTTTTGTGAACTCACAGACAGATGCTATTGTCCACTGTATCACGCATGGGTAGGTATAGTCACAGGTTAGACTGGGTGGGGGGTTGCTTGTTAAATGGACTAGCTACGCTACAATAGTGACACTTAGAAATTCCGTATTCGGCTGAGTTGTTGTGAATCATGTATTAATAAAGCTAGTAGATGGAGTTTGTTGTTTCCACTCATAGTTTGGTTGCAGGAGCAATGAATGTCTGAGTTGAGCTATCTCATGGCGCCGGAGCCATGGCCACTAGGGGGTCTGCGCGAAGGGGTTAAAAAAGTTAAATGAGCCCAGTAAACTTTGTTGATTGTTTTAAAAATTGCAGAAATTAAAGGTATATAAACTATTTAAAAAGTCAGTAAGTCATTTTAAATAATTTGGCTAAAAATGCTGTCTTTCAAATACTTGAAACAAGATCTATTTAAAATATTTCAAGTACTTGCACATATTTTCGCAAATACATTCAAATGTTCAAATAGTTTTTTCAAATGGCCATTTTCTATTTACCTTTGAATTAGTTTGACTAAAACTAATTGAAATGCTACAAATAGTATTTTGACACAGGTCTGGTCCAATCATTCATTTTGGTTAGATGTGAAGAAAGGAGCAAAAATGGCAGCATGTAAGAGTAGGGTCATCCGGGGTCATAGAAATAGACACTTTTCACACACAGCTGAAACTCACACTCACGCTTCCAAACGTATACCCAGACACAAATAACACAAACTCATTCAATATACACTCACATACTTGCACACATACATGCACACACACTCATTTACCTAACGGCCTGATTTGACCACAAGTTAAACCAAATGTCTACCTGTGTCAGAAAGATGTCAAACTAGCTAGCATCTTGCCAGATTACAAGTTGGGTAAAACTGCTACAGCCCTGTATATGTCAAACACTCAACACTGTACTCACCACTGGGCAGATTGCATAAGATTCAAACCTTCTCTGAAAAAGCCTAATTCATACTCATAGAGCAGGCTACTTAGGTGCTCTGTACATTATATTGGCAATTGTGGATATTAAAGCTGGAACCAATAGACTTTATTTTGCACTTTTATAAAGCATGCTTCATTTTTAACGTGACTGTGTGTCCTATTTGGAATTGGGACCACATATCACTTTTTCAGCAGAGCTTGTCCACAAACGGTGTTGGTAGGCATACCATTTTTAAACTAGTGTGATCAATTGATAGATCCTGCATTAGAATGTATATTATAGAGTGTAATTTGTACATTGCTATGATCTCTAAAGGATATGAATCTAATATTCAAATCATAACTCCAGATCATATACTTACAACATACATAAAAATGTTACAAGGCAATTTATATATGTACTATATTTCATGAGTCTAATTAATAATATGCTGCCATCTTAATACCATGCAAATAACGGGTATACATGAGAATAGTCTTGTTCTGCATGAACTAAATATAAACTATTAACATCTATCAATTCCTGTACAGTGCGAGACCATTTCAAATGCCATCATGACCATCTTGGGAATGTTATCTTTAACACTATTAACAAATGTATCAATTCTTCACAGTGCAGACATTTATATGGTAGTCACTATACTCTGAATCTAAGGTTTGAATCTTCAGCAATCTGTACAGTGGTCAGTATGTGTTGTTTTAAGTAGCCTATAGTAGATGTATAAGTGCTGTAGCAGTTGTCAAAGCTCTGTGCTGATACACTTTGATGGTGAGTAGGCTGATGTTAGCATTAGGGCTGATCAATTTAATTTCCTGTCTTTTGAGGCTTTTGGCAGGGACAAACATTTCACTTAAAGGGTAAGTTCGCTATTTTGGACCTTGGACCCTATTTGCGGTCCGTCTTCCATGAACCTGACCCATGAAGTCCATTTTTTCGCTGATCGGTCCAGTATTGAGTTCGGTACAGATTTCCTGTAGGCTCTCACTGGGCTACAATGGAAGTGAACGGGGCAATCAGAAATGTTATGGAAAAACAACGATAAATGTGCTTTTATAGCTCAGTGTGTATTCTTACGGTCTCAGTATGCTCTCCTGTGAAATGTAGGCTATCGCAAACGCAAACCGAACGTTGAAACAACAGTTCCATTTGAAACAGAACTATTTCTCCGACCGCACTACCTCGCACTGTAAACTTCCGCAGTCTAGCTACGTTGTAGAGAGGGGGGGGGGGGGGGGGGCGCGCTTGAAAAGCAGTTGATCACAAATCCTGACCTCCCGTTGGAGTTTACTAGCTAGTAGACTACAGCAGAAATATTTGTAACGCAGTTTTTGTAATCATCATTTGTAATAATTCATCACAGCAATGGTGCGCGAATGTGCAGTCCCCGGTTGTGGGAATAAAATGTCTGGACGCTCAAATACCAGTTTTCACAGGCTTCCGTTCTCTGACCCAGAAAGATTGAGACTTTGGCTGGTTGTCTTACGGATCGACATAAACACTCCAGTCAATCAACTCCGTTTGGCAGACTCGCGAGTTTGTGGAGCGCATTTCGACGCTACTGATTTCTGTAACCGCAAATCAGAAGCAAAACACTGGTTTCTAAAGAACACAGCTGTTCCTCGTGTCGGACCTGCAGCACTATCAAGCACCGGAGCGGAGGTAAGTTATATTTAGCTATAACGTTAGCCTACTAACATTTTTATTTTTTTTGAGCGCGTCCTCTGACCCAGCACTCAATACCAACTAACAAAATCCGAGCTTGACATAAGTTGTTTTCTTGTAACAAAACTGTCGGAAACGTTCATCAACTATAACTTTTTACAATTCTATAATGTTTTATTTACAAATGCTTGACGCATGGTGTCCTGTCCAAAGTTCTCATCTATCACATATCTGTTGGCAGTCATAGTGTAATGGTAATCAATGGAGATGATCCAGTGTCATCCACGGATACATCCAGGTTTTCAATGGCATTCGGTAGCAACAGATCCCACTCCCTACAACACAAACTTTCCTCCTCTCTGGGCATCTGCTTGCACCTCTTGCAAGAACACCAAAAGTCCCCCGAAATTCTTGGTCTAGCCTCGGCAGCGACTTCGGATAACATTACCTGCGCAACTTCAGCCTCTCTCTCTTCTCTTGCTCTCTTATCATCCATCTCTTGTAGTTCCGTGTCCGTGTATTCTGGCTCAAATCTGTAGCCAGTAACGTCAAAGTCAAAATCGAATTCTTCGTCTTCGTAATCATTATAGTCATCCATCATCCAAGTTTTTTTGTGGAAATTGTAGCCTACGTTGCTGCAGGTAAACAAACGCAGACTGCTCAGCTAGATAGTTTCGTAAACGGCCGGCACACCTTCCCGCTCCCCTACCCCCGACACATAGTACTCCGCGGGAGCAGCGAAAACAAGCAACAGAGAAATGCTTACTTCCAAGCCATGCCAAGCACGTAAAAATGTTCGGATTGAGATACATTTCACAGGAGAGCATACTGAGACCGGTAACAATACACCCTGAGCTTCCCGTCTCATTTATTGTACATGAAAGCACATTTATCGAACATTTCTGATTGCCCCGTTCACTTCCATTGTAGCCCAGTGAGAGCCTACAGGAAATCTGTACCGAACTCAATACTGGACCGATCAGCGAAAAAATGGACTTCATGGGTCAGGTTCATGGAAGACGGACCGCAAATAGGGTCCAAGGTCCAAAATAGCGAACTTACCCTTTAAAACTGTTTTTGTGATTAATTCCCTTAGTTTTTACACCGGGAGGCTCAGTTAACCCCTTCGCGCAGATGCCTAGTGGTCATAGCACTGGTGCCAAGATTTTGCTCAACTGAGACTTCCCTTGCTCCTGCAGCCAAACTATGAGGGGAAACCACAAAATCGTGTTTTATCTTTATTGGTACACAATTCGTGACAACTCTGCCGAATACGGAGTAAACCCAACAATAGCCTGAACGTATGACAAAAAAGCAGTGAAAAGCTCACTCAAATGCAAAATAAATGTGAATTATTGTGTCATTATACCACGACATTCTATTATCAGTATCTGCTACTAAATATGAAATAAATATACAATCCTACCATTGGTTTTACACATAGGGCTCTATTTTCAAACCGGCGCAAACCAGCGCAAGGGGACGGTATAGTCAAAGGCAAGCTTGTTGACAGCATCAACGTCTTAAAACTGGCGCTATGGCGTTTCTCAGAAATACCGCTAGGATCAACAAATTCTCAACATAACATCCTTTCGCTTGCGCTGCAGTGGGATGGGTGGCGCTGTCTGGGGCGTGTTCTAAAATACTTTTGGCGCAGTGACAATTTGAACCAACGAAAACCCATTGCGTTATGATCATCTAGAACCACCTCTTAGCGGCAACGCAATAGACTCTGGCAATTTGGCAACGTAGTTCTATGTAGTGTCTATAGGTGATGCCAACATTACACTTCCATTTAATGAACAAATAGCCTATAATTATTATTATTAATTAATTTTAATTTAAACTAGGCTACTAGAATAAAACAGGACAGCTTACAAGAAACTTGCGATCATGTAGGCCAATAGCCTATAATATATAAATTACACATTGGCACAGTTGAATCATAAGCCTACCACTACACAATACACAGAAAGGATATCCCAGATAACAAGCGAACGTTGAATCGACTTAGATTCAATGTGGAATGCCGACGTTGATTCAACATCAATTTGCTCATCGAGATCACGTTGAATCAACGTCAGAATACCGACAAATATTGAATAATCAAGGTTAAATATAGCTAATCGTGATGTTTAAAAGTTGTAACGTTTGTCGCCATCACTGACTCACTCCATTAGCTACTGAACTAGTTAGTAGCCGATAATGTCAGTAACTGTAGCCTAAATAATTCGCCTAACGTCATATTGCTTTGCCAGCTATTTGGTAGGCCTAGACATTAATTACTGAACACGTAATAAAATTGATAAAAATACAACTTCATTGCAGTGAGTGTACTGTGGGCGAAAAAATAATCAATTTAGATTATTATTCAATATTTGTCGGTATTCTGACGTTGATTAAACGTGACCTCGATGAACAAATTGATGTTGAATCAACGTCGGAATTCCACATTGAATCTACGTCGATTCAACGTTCGCTTGCTATCTGGGATACTTTCAGCGGGTGTCCTTCCTCAACTATACGGACAATGAATGCAGTAAAAAGTCAAAACTCGCATTTTTTCTCAAGTGTGGGTTCCCCGGGGTGCTTGGTGCTATCGACTGCACGCACATACAAATCCGCGCACCACCCGAGCATGCAATAGTTTTCGTCAATCGCAAAGGAACACATTCCATCAATGTCCAGGTGACATGCGACAAAATTAGCTTGCCCCACCTGCACCAGTGGTCGCGGTCCCCATCACAGCCAGAGCAAAGAGAAATCAACTGGCTGAGCGGTTTAATAGGGCTAGATAAATGGTAAGTATCGGATCAGCTTTTAAAATGAACATTTCAATGCATGTTCCCACGTAGAATCATACACACATCCAAGTTGACGATCCAGTGCGTTTGGGTTGCTCATTATGAAATTGCATGGAGCGATTGTGTTCCAACTGGCTTTTTTTTAAAGCATGAGAACAACAATTTGATTGGCTACCATAGAGACACACCTTGGACATTTAGGGCTCTATTTTCAAACCAGCGCAAGGGGACGGTATAGTCAAACGCAAGCTTGTTGACAGCATCAACGTCTTAAAACTGGCGCTATGGCGTTTCTCAGCAATACCGCTAGGATCAACAAATTCTCAACATAACATCCTTTCGGTTGCGCTGCAGTGGGATGGGTGGCGCTGTCTGGGGCGTGTTCTAAAATACTTTCGGCTCAGTGACAATTTGAACCAACGAAAACCCATTGCGTTATGATCAGCTGGAACCACCTCTTAGCGGAAACGCAATAGACTCTGGCAATTTGGTAACTTATTAGTCATGTAGTTCTATGTAGTGTCTATAGGTGATGCCAACATTACACTTCCATTTAATGAACAAATAGCCTATAATTATTATTAATTAATTAATTTTAATTTAAACTACTAGAATAAAACAGGACAGCTTACAAGACACTTGCGATCATGTAGGCTAGGCCAATAGCCTATAATATATAAATTACACATTGGCACAGTTTAATCATAAGCCTACCACTACACAATACACAGAAAGGATATACTTTCAGCGGGTGTCCTTCCTCAACTATACGGACAATGAATGCAGTAAAAAGTCAAAAACTCGCATTTTTTCTCAAGTGTGGGTTCCCCGGGGTGCTTGGTGCTATCGACTGCACGCACATACAAATCCGCGCACCACCCGAGCATGCAATAGTTTTCGTCAATCGCAAAGGAACACATCAATGTCCAGGTGACATGCGACAAAATTAGCTTGCCCCCAACTGCACCAGTGGTCGCGGTCCCCATCACAGCCAGAGCAAAGAGAAATCAACTGGCTGAGCGGTTTAATATGGCTAGATAAATGGTAAGTATCGGATCAGCTTTTAAAATGAACATTTCAATGCATGTTCCCACGTAGAATCATATACACATCCAAGTTAACGGTCCAGTGCGTTTGGGTTGCTCATTATGAAATTGCACGGAGCGATTGCGTTCCAACTGGCTTTTTTTTAAAGCATGAGAACAACAATTTGATTGGCTACCATAGAGACACACCTTGGACATTTAAACCCAGCCTTTTAGCAATACCGCCATAAGGTGCGCCAAGATTGCCGTCATGAAATTACCAAATTTCTCGCCGACACGCCCTCAGAGCGATACCGCCAAGCGATTACTCTTGCGTTCACCATTGCGTTTGGTTTATTAAAATAGAGCCCATAGAGATGTTCCTTTCAAAATTCAGTGGTCGTTTATTGTCTTGGAGTATTGTCTCTGAAGTATTCCGGTTTTATTTGCAACTGTTTTATCCAATAGAGGACTGTATATCCTTTTCAACAGTGTTTGCAATATTTTTTGGAATGCTTTGAACAATAAATGACAGCCCAGCGTAACAGCATTTTTAATCTAGTCAATGTACTATGACGCAAACAGCTACAGAAAACGCATTCGCTGACGGGAGTTTTTCGTCCTCAACATAAAAAGAGTACTGCTTGTAATATGCGGTTCTTCTTGCTGGCTACATACGTACGTTAGTTTTTCCACTCGATCGCTGTCTTGTCCAATAGGCTATATTAGATATGGTTATTTTCGCATTTTGAGTGCATTTCACACACTGTAGTGTAAGCATTCATTGCTCAGACATATTTTATGTTTGATGTACCGACTTCATTGAAGCTAGAACGTTTGCCAGCATTTTCCTGTTGGTGGAATATTATTTTATTGTAATGTTATCGTACATAATATAAGCTTTAGGCTTCGTATCTTCCTGGAATATACTTGTCACTTAAGGAATGAAAAATACTCATTCCAATTTACTCTGCACTGATATCTGCTAGATGAATGTAAAAGTTTCCTTGGAGTCATTATGAATGGGAAAAAAAAAAATTTAAACTACAGAAAAATGCGATCCCAGGGCAAAATAATACATACTGTAGAGTACAGGAAAAAGCGATGTTTCATTGATGTACAAGAGTGAATGACAGGTGTGTGTAACAGTGTGATTTCAATGTTTTCATCTTAAACCATCAGAAGGGGCAAATGTATATGCTTTATAATGGACAAAACAAATTTTATTCATTGTATGACATGTATTGGATAGGGTTTTGGACCCTATATCACCCCCCTATACTGATGAAAAGATAGTAATTCCCACTTGAAAATGATGCAAAAGTGAGATTTATAATCCAAAACATTTGATTTATAGTTAAATATATCATTATTTTATGATTTATAGCAGTGCATTTGGATATATTTGGAGACACTAACGGACAACAAAGTACACTGCCTATATTTTGCATCATAGATCTTTAGTAGTTCTGTATATCATCCTGAGATATTGCACACTTGTGGACACAGAGTTTATGATCCAGGGACATGTATAGATTTACCTGTTTCACATGTACCTCTTTGTCTACTGTTTGCATTTAATTGCAAACTAAAGAAATTTTATTTTGCATTTTTCTAAAGTTTCTTTGCATTTGTTGCACTTTATTTTGAAAATAATACAAATATAAAGTTAGTATTGTAAATGGTACAACTGTCTTGTTTCATTTAAGCCATTTGCCAAGTTTCTGTGATGCTCACACCTGGAGTTATAAAGCCTCAAACAGAGCACCCCCTAAATAGGTGTGAATTGACCAAATTTGACATCTGCGTGAAGCGGTTCATACTTGGTAGTATCATGCATGTAACCATCACTGGAAATTATTACCCTATGAAATTTTAAAAATCATCCTAAAACAAGTAACGTTATTAGATCATAGGATATCAAATGTTTAAAGGGATAGTTCACACATTTTTAAGGATTTGATATTGTTTTACTTACCCCCAAAATGGTATGTATGGCTGTAGTGATGCTGTCGTGGTTACCGACTCTCTTACCAGATGTTAATAATCTAAACAGAGGCTGAAACGACATCACATACAGTAATTTGAGCGAAAATATCATCCTTGTGCACTCGGTAATCATATGTGCATTTTTGTTTCCAACAACGACACTTATGTTAAACCTTATTTGAGTGGATTTAGGCGGTTATTTAAACAAAGTTATCCCGGGGCACATTATATCCAATGGCAAGATGATAATTGTTAGCATTGCTCCAATTCAAGATTTACTACAACTTAGTAAATCTTGAGATAACGGTGAGACATGGACAGTATCACTACAGCCCTACGTACAAGTTTTGGGGTAGGTAAAACAGTATCAAATTCTTCAAAATGGGTTTATGACTCCTGCAACCTGTTTCTCCTGACAAATTTTCCTATTGAACTCTATGGAAAAATAAGTCAAGAGAAGAAACCCTTCAAGTTATCCATCCATATCTACTGTATTTGTGGCACCAGAGTGATGATTTAATGCTTGTTTGATACATCAGACCCTTGTTGACTTAGAGCCATTTAGCCAACCATGTGTTCCATACTGTTCCAGTGTAATTTACAGCTAAATTTAGTCCCACCCCCCAATTCCCAGAGAGATCCATTCAAATGCAGAGACGTTATAGAATTGCTTGTAAGAGTACCAGAAAAATAACATATCAAGAGTCTTTTGATGTTGTTGGGTCACAGACATCAGGAAGTCATGGTATGCAAAGGATATGCAACCAAATGTCATGGGTATTTGCAGCCCCTGCTGTTTCTGCGGTTATCTTTCTATTTGGCGTTGTCAGGACGCTCTATCTGATTTTTTCCGCCTCCGTTCCGGTATTCGTATCTTGCCCGACAATTATTCCCTACACCGTAGGGTAGCGTTTCCTGCTGGCTATAAATACCTCAGGACTTCCGCATTTCCGCAATTCGATATTGTCTTTGCTATGTTGACAAACAAAGTCGGTAAGGTATAGGAATTTCGCTGCATTTCTGGTTCGTACTAATAGGAAACGCAGCAAGTCCGGTTATAAGATTTAGGTTTGATTGGTTTTCTCTTTCCTTTCCAATCTTTCTTTATCCTTTATTCTTTTCACCTGTTGCCAGTTGTGTTCAGCTCTTTTGCCACAAGAGCTTTGGCTAACAAGTCTTTTCTATTTTTTTTCTTTCACTCGTTTTATCGAGTTTTGTTTTGTTTCACCACCTCTTGTTACGCCTAATTATTTAGTGTGTGAGGTTCTTTTGTTAGTTATTCTCGCTGTTTATTGAGATTACCTCAGTTTTTGGAGGTTGCTTTGTTTTGCCTTGTGCTAGGGAAGTTTTGCTCCCGATCCGGTGTTATCTCAGTCTTGGTGTGGCTACTTCCGCGTTTTGTGCCGTATCTCTTTAGATACGCTTTTAGAAATCCTTATCAGTCGCGTTTGGTTCTCCGAACCTTACACTCCCCCTTACACCAAATGTTAAAAATGATTACTTTATTCTATATATAAATGCAGGGGTGCCAATAATTGTGGCACACATGGTTTTGTTAAAAATAATTATTTCTTGATGAGGGATTTTTTTTCTCATAATAAATTTACTTCAATTAAAGGTTGGATTTTTCTTATTTTTTCAGTGTGAGAATAAGCAAATTCACCAAACGATTAATTTTTTATAACCCTTTTTACTCATCTTTACCAGGGGTGCCAATTATAGTGGAGGACACTGTATATTGAATAATTCATAATCTATTGTTGGAGTGCTGATGTAATCTTTTGTTTCAGTCAAGATCATCGGGAAAACCCAGCAGCCAGGAGCCCACAGGCAACACCAAGGGTCTGTACCCTTCTACACCATCATGCACCCTCCTGCACCCTCCTACACCATCATGCACCCTCCTACACCATTATGCACCCTCCTACACCCTCCTACACCATCATGTACCCTCCTGCACCCTCCTACACCATCATGCACACCCCTAGACCCTCCTACACCATACTGCACCCTCCTACACCATTATGCACAGTCCTGCACCCTCCTACCCCATCATGCACACTCCTACACCCTCCTACACCATCATGCACGCTCCTGCACCCTCCTACACCATTATGCACAGTCCTGCTCTCTCCTACACCATCATGCACCCTCCTGACCCCTTCTACACCATCATGCACCCTCTTGCACCATCATGCACCCTCCTGCATTCTCCTACACCACCATGCAACCTCCTACACCATCATGCGCCCTCCTGCATTCTCCTACACCCTTCAACACCACCATGCACCTTCCTGTACCCTCCTACACCATCATGCACCCTCCTGTACCCTCCTACACCACCATACACCCTTCTACGCAATCATGCACCCTCCTGCATTCTCCTACACACTCCACCACCATGCACCCTCCTGTACCCTCCTACACCATCATGCACCCTCCTGCATTCTCCTACACCCTCCTGCACCACCATGCACCATTCTACACAATCATGCACCCTCCTGCATTCTCCTACACACTCCTCAACCATCATGCACCCTCCTGCATTCTCCTACACCCCTCTACACCACCATGCACCCTCCTGTATTCTCATGCACCTCCCTACACCCTCCTGCATCTTTTTGCATCCTCCTGCACCCTCCTACACCCCCCTACACCCTCCTGCATCTTTCTGCATCATCCAGCATTCTCCTGCATCCTTCCACATTACATTTTAAGTTACAGAAATGCATATTGTCTGTACTGTGTGTTGTGTGCATTCTGTATGTGTGTTGTGTGTATATGTGTTTGTGTGTTGTGTGTTTTGTGTCTCAGTGGTGATTAGTGGCTTAGTAGTGATTACCATCTCAGTGGCAATTAGTGTCTTAGTCGTGATTAGCATCTCAATGGCAATTAGTGTCTCAGTAATGATTAGTGTATCTGTGGTGATTAGGGTTTCAATGGTGATTAGTGTCTCAGTAATGATTCGTGTCTCAGTGGTGATTAGCATGTCAGTGGTGATTAGTGTGTCTGTGGTGATTAGTGCCTCAGTGGTGATGAGTGTCTCAGTGTTGATTAGTGTCTTATCTTATCCACTCACAACAGAGAAGATTCCAGGTGGAGTGGGGAAGCAAGAAGAGCAGGAGGAAGAGATTGATATCAACCTGGATGCACCTGAGACAGAGAAGGCTGCACTGGCCATACAGAATCAGTTCAGACGCTTCCAGAAGAAGAAGAAGTAGAAGAATTACAAGGAATGGTTCAGTAGAACAGAGACATTAACCCTGCACTGAGAGAGAGAGACATTAACACTGCACTGAGAGAGAGAGAGAGATAGAGAGAGAGACATTACAACTGCACTGAGAGAAAGAGAGAATCAAAGGGAAAAGGGAAATCAGGAATATATTTATTAAAAACAGACTTCTGGGACTGAGGGAGAGAGACTCCGCATCACTATGACAACAGGTTAATTACCACCACTCACTCCTCTGCTCCCTAAAACCCCTCTTATTCCTCCATTCTTCCACTCCCTCCATTTCTGTACTCCCCCATTCTCCCTGTAGAATAAAAGGATTTTTCCCCCTTCTCTGTTTTTCACCCTTTCCAAGGGTGCAGATTGTGATTCTAATGGTCCTGGTTCTGGCCCATAATGAGGAGGGTTGAGCTATGTGCTGTCAATCAGAGCAGAGGGCTGGGGTTAAACAGGCAGGAGACTAGCACCACGTGACCCCAGGCCAGGTCAGACAGGAAACAATAAGTGGCTATTTACCATCGGCATGCCTAGGTCCTGGCTATTGGGCTATAGCCACAGAACTCTATAAGAACTAGAAGGGCAACTACCTTCTCAAGATGGCGCTTTTTCCATGGCCCAACGTGACATGTCATGTGAAGGTGGTCATTTTGTCCCTTTTGCAGAGAGTAATGGCTGCCACTCTAAATCTAGAACCACAACCAGAACCAGTGGGTGTCCTGAGAACAATTGATGTTATGTGAAAATCAAAACAATAAATACATCGATAAATTATTTAATACGTCTATGCTATGATTACATTCACATACTTAAATAATGATTACCATCTGTGGTATTGCAGTCGGTGATCCCAACCGCTTTTTCAAGCTTTCCGTGAACTAGCGGTCCTTGCCCGGCTAATAGTGTGAAGTTTTGCCTGAATAATGAGAAATCGTAATGGAAATGGCCACAGTGATAACCGTAGCCTATTTTACAGGTATAGCCTCCCCGGAATGTCAATGTTAGACTGATAGAATGAACGATGGTGATTTTTGCAATGTAACGTTGTGTTAGACAGATTAATGTCGAAGGCTAACGTAGCGGCTATCTTGTTAAAATCGCCTCACAGCCTAACGTTACTGCAAATTAATATAAATGACGAATAGTTACCATTACTAAAAATGTTTAATATCTATGTCGTTAGCTAACTACATTATTAACAAAACTTTAGCAAAGGCTACACTTGTGTTTCCTCACTGAAGCATCCGCTGGGACCCTCCTCATTCGTCGCTCCTCTAAGGGGCGGTTTGGAATGTCCTTAAAGATGGCATCGATTTCCTGGTCAGGTGAGGATCGAGGAGACGAGTACGGATAAAATAAGTGATTGGAATGAACCCTAGGATGAGATACGAGGAAGGAGGAATCATGTATTAGGAATGAGCCCATTGTCTTATACTTTCTGGTTCAGATGTGCTCCCAATAGGTTTCTATTGGCATTGCTGTCTCTACAAATTACATACTCGTTTTTTTTTAATACTCTAAGATGTTGCCCCAGCCCAGGTCAGACAGGAAGTGGCTGGCCAAAACCATCTGGAGTTTTAAATCTCTCATGTGTTTCTTCCTGGACTTGACCCAAACCTCATGCACCCTAGCTCTACCCTAAACACACATGTAGGCCTACACTCCCACACACACTCTCTCTCTCTATCTCTCTCTCTCACACACACACACACACGCAGCCTCTCTCACACACACATACATACGCACGCGTGCACACACACACACACACACACACACACACACACACACACACACACACACACACACAGTCTTATATCTAAAAATAAGATTGATAAAATTCACCTGGTGCTGCCAATGGAATCATTTCCCAGGGAAAGGATGCCCCTTGTGGCCATTTGTTGACAGTTCAAATCCAAGGATCAATCCAAGCAAGTTCTCTCATTTCTCATCCTCAGTCTTGTCTGCCTGCCACTGGACCTTCATAATCATATGAGTTTATCTTATGCCTGTGTTTGGTTCCTGTGGCTGTGCACTTTGTGCAATGATAACTGTTATAATTTGTGTATTAAAGAATAATTAATTTGTGTTTGTCATTTATAACCAGCCACAGTTATGTAGCAATTGAGGTGGTAACTAGAATGAGAAACAAACCTGCTCAGTACTGTTTTGCTACACAAATAAAATATCTGCACCATGTCATTCAGACTGAGTGTTGGTTTATTTTCACTGTCTAAATGATTCCCTAACAATATGATTATCAAGAACAGTGGATATAATTAGTACAGCAGTAAGAACAAGGCTTAAGTTCATAACAGTGCTCATCATTAACCATTACAGCAGTAAAATAAAGGCAGCACAGAAAACAGCTAATATGCTATTTTGTTATCTGTGAAGTATATTTGACTACAATTATTTTATGAAAGAAATGTAATCATCTTAGGTAAATGTTAATAAATGTTAATGATGAAACTATTCAGAATAAAGGCTTTATTCTAACTAGTGCTTTCAGTGCATATCATGAAAGCATATAATGAAAGCACTGAGAACAAACATTCATGATGAACAGTAGTTTGTATGACAGCAACTATAATGTACAATTGTCTTTAACCACAATATTCGCTTATATATTTGACATACCTGTAGGGTTATCAGCACAACAATACATTAGTCATATTACCTTTCTGCAAATATAGGGGTTCGTATACCTGCAAGGAAGGGGCACAGCAAAGAGAGGTCATTTCTACACCTGTGAACCTGTTCAGAGACCCGCCAAACAGAGTGTAAACAGCAGTAAAGATTCCGAAATCAACATTTGTCACAGATTGATAAGTGAATGACCGCTGAACTATTGCATAAAAATGCCGCAAGGACCCTGCCCTGAAACCTGCTAAATGCGCCAAAGGTTCCTCACACATACTCATTGAAAGGATGCATGCACACACACACACACACACACACACACACACGCTTCTGGCAGGGTGAGAACTGGGATGTCTTTGGGCCTCAGTAGGTCAGTAGATCTGGTCCCAGTCCCTCTGGATCTGCTCCATTAAACGTCTATAAATTAACCCAGACAATCACCTCATTAGCACACTCTTCTGCTCCCAGGGGCACATCCAGAAATATAGCTAGCTTTCCCTTCACCATAGAGATCATGGATAACTAGGGCTGTGTCCAAATCAGAACCCATCTTCTGTGTCCTGTCTCCTGTGTACAGTGTACTGGCAGATGTGCACTGTTTAGTACAGAATGCAAAAAAATATCCTCCATACTATTTTCCAACCATATTGTGGAAGTGTCGTAAGACGCCACACCCTTGCGCGGCCATGTCACTTGTTTTTTTTTTTATTATGGAAGGAAAATGTCAGCGAAACTGTGCCTCATTTTTTAAAACGAAGCTGAGCGTCGTTTATGCGACCAAAATGTTTGCGTACTTCTTGAAATGTGTGCTCCCGAATATACTCAGCGAAACTAGGACTTTAATCATAAAGGTCAAGGAAAACTAGTAGGAATTACCATATAGAGATCATGGATAACTAGGACTTTAACCATAAAAGTCAAGGATAACTAGTCGGCATTACCCATTTTCTTTTTTTCCATCGGTTTGGTGCCCCCCCCCCCCCCCCCCCCCCCCCAGATGGATGGAAATGGAAGTAAAGTTGTGATGTTACTCCCTTTTCCCTACGTTTCATTTTTTCACTCTATTGTGTGTACAGTGTACAGAGTAGGCACTTCAATAAAACTCAGTTCTGCCCTGCCTCTCCTCACTGCCTGCTTGTGTTGCCTACACAAGTGGCAGAGCATCCCTACAACAGTCAGGATTGTGTTATGCAAATTGAAAATGGCATACATGTCATTTGGCTTCATCAATAAAAGTGCTTCAAAAAGGGAAGAGAGGATAAAACATTCAGTCTCACGTTTAAAAAGCTGGCTAAAATAACGTTGTTAAAATGCTGCTCAGTGCTTGAGATATTTAGGAGTTTCATTATCTAATGAAAATCGCAAAGTTATGAGTTAGTCACTCTCCTAGGCTTGTTTAATCTGTTTGCTCAGGCCCCCTAGTGGCGTAGACCCGGGGGTCTACACCATAAACATCCTACTCTACCACATCAGAATGTGTGTTATCATGAAAAACATATCATCTTCATCATCGCTAGTTGGGCTATTATCAGGCAAAATATGAAGTTTCTACGTGCCACCGTTCTTCCGTATTTCATAAAAGTATGTTGACCACTACAGTGTGATCTCCATTAAAGTGAATTGGACATTTAAATATACTTAGGAGTTGGTTGTAGTTCTTTCACCACCAAAAATCGTACACTATCACAGCAACAATAAAAAACACACAATGTCCTAAATATAGGTCAATGAGTTCCGGTCGAGAGTAGGCTACGCTGCCGCTTCTCATCAGGGGAGAATAGTTTTGCTGCATGTTTTATCTTTATTTTATCATTATTTTATCTTAGTAGGCTGCTAAGTTTTAAGTATTTAGGCTATATTTAGTTCACCACTTAGTCGCTCTTTTATTTCGCATTTTTTAAAATATATAGTTTGGATTACTCTTGTTTGTCCCAAATGTTTTGCAGAGGCTTTTACCGGTATTCACCTGCTTTCCAAACTGCTTGAGTGCCTGACTGCCACCTTACTCCCGTTGGATTTTCAATCTCTCCCCGGACCACCTCGCCAACATTCCAGCTGGACCTAACAGCGGTGATCGGACTTTCCTTATGCCTGTTTGGATCCAGTAGGACAGGATGCCATCAATCACGGTCTGTCTGATTACTTTTATTACCATGGTTCTTCTCGAAGCTGTCTGCTTCCCGACACACCATCTCCCACAAAGTAATCCGAGGTTGTAAAAATGGGATCCCTAATAGAAATAAATATTTGCACAGGG
This sequence comes from Synaphobranchus kaupii, assembly GCA_029718625.1. Taxonomy (NCBI): domain Eukaryota; kingdom Metazoa; phylum Chordata; class Actinopteri; order Anguilliformes; family Synaphobranchidae; genus Synaphobranchus; species Synaphobranchus kaupii. Next base: position 117,954,562 of record CM056376.1, read on the forward strand.
GCTCTGGATGTGGTTATGAGTAGAAACCAAGCATAATTAACTGACATTAACTTTATAATATCGCATAAACGTGCACATTATTCATCTCGAGCTGTAGATTACAGTCTTTTGCAACGGTTGTGCAAATGTGTAACTGCCACTCCCCCTGCAAACCACGCTCGCATTGTACTGTTTAACACTCAGTCACTATCAAACAAATCCGCTCTTTTGCGTGATTTTATTACTGATGACCGCCCGATATGTTTTGTCTTACTGAAACTTGGCATAAAGAGGGAGATTTTTACCATCTAAATGAGGTGTATCCACCAGGCTACAAATATATTGAAAAAGCTCGCACTCATAGCCACGGTGGGGGAATTGCTGCCTTTTACAAAGACTCTATATCCCTCCAACCACTGGCGGTATATGAAACTCAGTCCTTTGATTGTCTCACTTTTAAATGTGACCCACCAAATTCCCTAATGGTCATCCTGGTATACCACCCTCCAAAATCTTCCTGACCTCTGTATGTCCCACTCTCTCCAATATTGTGATATTGGGTGATTTTAATATACACGTGGACTCCCCCAAATGCTCCATGGCTACTGACTTCCTGACCCATCTTGACACTCTGAACCTCACACAACATGTCCACGGTCCTACACACAACCGTGGCCAGACACTGGACCTCATTATCATTGGCGACATACCTATGTCTAATTTCAACATCTTAGAGCTTGCAGTTTCCGACCACAAGGCTGTCACCCTACAATACCACTCTGATCACCTCCCTCAACACCCTCGCCCCAGAACAACTAAGAAAAGCCACCTTCCAACGCTCATATCCCTGGTTCACTGACGATCTGTGGAGAATGAAGAGGAGAGGCGGTGGAAGAAAGAGGGTCTCACTGTCTATCTGCTGGCCTTCAGAGACCACCAATCTGCCTAAGCTGCTGCCCCAAAAACTGCCCGCTCAACTTACTACTCTGCAGTGATTGATAATGGCAAAAACAATCCCAGAACCCTATTCGCTAGAATTAACCGCCTCCTCAACCCCAACCATTTGGGCCCCTCAGTGGCCTCCCCAGAACTGTGCTTTCTCTGCTTTCTTCAAAACAAAGGTCAACGACATCAGAGCCAACACTGTCGCCACCATAGCATCTGTGACCCCGCCCATCTGCCCTCCCCCCTTCACCAGCCCCACCTTGAGCAGCTTCCCAGAGGCTACATCATCTGCAGTCCAGGCTATCATAGCCAAATCCAAGTCAACTAGCTGCTCCCTCGACCCCTTTCCCACACCACTGCCGAAAACCTGTTTACCAACCCTGGCTCAGTTCATCTCCATACTCATAATCAAATCTTTATAGAGTGGTGAGGTGCCCATCCATTTCAAAACCGCGGCTGTTACACCACTCCTAAAGAAACCAAAACTTAACCAAGAGTTTTTATCCAACTACAGGCTAATCTCCATGGATAGGTTTGCATAGGTTTTCACAAATTTGGATAGGCTTGGATTGGTTTTTGGAAACCTATATCCATTCCACTAATCTTTTGCAAAACTTGGAAATTCTCTAATGATGGATGCAAATATATTTCCAGAAAATGTTAAGTTTTGCCTTATTCACATCATTGACTCTCAGGGGTTCACTGTAAACTAGAGTTGTGGAACTTTGTTTTTCACTGGGTTGTGTGTTCACTGCCCATAATTTACATATGAATTATGAAGATAAATTAATTTAAGACATGATAATAAATGGTACAGACATCTTCTTTCATTTAAGCCATTATTGGTGTTGGTGTAAACATCTGGAGTTCTAAAGCTTTAAAGAAAACAGCACAAAATGGGCTAAATTAAGTCCACACACTCCACAAATCTACTGAATCATTGAGCATTTCCGAAGATGGGTCACAAACTAGTGCGCTCATGCAAACAAATTTTCTATAGATTTTTAAATGATAGTAAATTAGTTTTCAAACGATGACATTGCCATTTTATTTTTTGGGCAGGGTGGCAAACTGTAGGCGGAAAACACTGGGGAAACACTGCTATTGAGTATGCTTGTAGAGTACACTGGATGAGAAAGTTGTTAAGTAGGCAAAGCTTTCTCTTAACACCCCTGGATGATAACACTCCTACATACTTCCGGAGTTTCGCTGAGTATATTTGCGACTCTCGGGAGCAAACTTTTCAAAAAGTAAGCGAACATTTTGGTTGCATAAATATGACGCCCAGCTTCGCTTTACAAATGAGGATTAATTTCGCTGTTGTTTTCCTTCTACAACAAAAAAAACAATGCGTGACATGGCCTTGCAAGGGCAGGATATCTTACTGGAAAGTAGTATAGAGAATATTTTTTGCATACTACTAAACAGTATACAGTAAATAGTACACAGTCTGCTAGCACACAGTATACAGGATGCAGTAGACAAGGCTCTGATTCGGACACAGCCTAGGGGTTCATTCCAATCGCTTATTTTCACTTCTTGCATCCTTTCCTTACATCCTTTTCCTGCTCCTTAGCTCCACCCAATGGAGGATGCAAGGAAAGGATCCAAGGATGAGATACGAGGATGGAGGAATCGAGGCAACATGCAATAGGGAATAGGCAAATGGAACGCCCTTGCTCAGTCCAGTGTCAGTTGAAGCAACGTCAATTACTAATTTTGTGTTGCACAGCTGTATCATTCTATACCATATTGTTGTCTCAAAGCTTTTTGCATGCTGTATTTCAGACATGAAATATGTATGGTAAATGCAAATAGTAAAAGCCTAAAACATATGAATTGCATCGGTAAAAGACAGAAAATGCACATAAATAGATTGATATATTATTTCTCGGTCATACAAGAGTGAGGAAAAAAAGGTTTTGAAGGCAAGGCAGCTTCCATGTTTATGGTTAAGCTGCTGGTAAAACCTGTGCACAATTGTAGAGCCAACTATTTTTCATTCAACATTATGAACATAGGCTAAATGTGACATGTTGCACATACCCTTGTGTTTCCTCACTGAAGCTTCCCCCGGGAGCCTCCTCACTCCTCCGTGGAGAATTTAGCGAATTGGGGTGCATCCCAATACTCTTCACTCCTCACCTCCTTTCCTCCACTCGTCTCCTACCCAGAAGTATGCAAAACTGCCTGTATGTTTCAAGTACAAGTAGTTGCATGTACAGTATGCAATGTACCTGACATTGCGATATTACTTGAGACATTAATTAACATGTAACCATTACTATGTAATTAATATGTAATCAGCAACATTAGATTAGGACACAAAGATTTTTCCGGGGCACGGAGAAGAGGAGGTGGTAGTGGAGGAAAGGAGGATGCATTTTTCCAGTATTGGGACGCACCCGAGGACAGAGAAAATAAGCGATTGGAATTAACCTGAACCCAATAAGCGATTGGAATGAACCCAAGCGATTGGGCTTTAACCATAGAAATCTTGGATAAGATCATGGGTAACTAGGCCTTAACCATAGGGATCCTAGATAATAGACTTTAGTCATAGAGATTATGGATAACTAGAACTATATTGAACACTGTTGCATATGAAATAGAATTTCATCCATCCCGTGTGGAGTTTGCTCTCAGAATGTAACCTCCACACTACACCTCAACTGAAAAAAACCTTTAAAAAAATTAACCTTTTTAAAATTGTTTTTCAGGTCATGTGGTGAGCATCTCTATGACAGCACTGCTTTGATTCTTGCTTTGCTTATCTTCAGCTGTTGTGGTGGTTTTATAACCATGTTAAATGCACCCTCTGTAAGTTGTTTTGGTTGCATTTGCTTTTAAAAGAGAACAAAACATGTGTGAGTGTAATCTGTGTATGATTGTGCATGTGGGTGTTTGTGTGTGTGTGTGTGTGTGTGTGTGTGTGTGTGTGTGTGTGTGTGTGTGTGTGTACTTGAGTGTAATGTTTGTATGAGTGCATGTGTAAGTGTGTGTGTGTGTGTGTGTGTGTGTGTGTGTGTGTGTGTGTGTGTGTGTGTGTGTGTGTGTGTGTGTGTGTGTGTGTGTGTGTGTGTGTGTGTGTGTGTGTGTGTGAAAGAGAGACAAAGTAGTAAGGTGTGGAAGGTTTGCAGTTTCTATTTATAATCAGAAAGGAGTGAGGGAGAGAGACTATAAAAGGTAGAAAAGAGGGGAAGAGGTATACAGTGTGAGACAGAATTATAGACAGTGCTTCAGGTATTGATTTATAGACAGAATTATAGAGAGTGCTTCTTGCATTGATTTATAGACAGAATTATAGAGAGTGCTTCTTGCATTGATTTATAGACAGAATTATAGAGAGTGCTTCTTGCATTGATTTATAGACAGAATTATAGAGAGTGCTTCTTGCATTGATTTAGAGACAGAATTATAGAGAGTGCTTCCTGAATTGAATTATATATACCAGAATTCCATGTTCTGTAAACAGGATCTAGAGAGAAGTTCAATGTTGACTGATTGATGATCAGATTGTTTTAAAACAAAATGGAGAAGTCTACCAATAGCTGTGCACCATATTTCCTTTATATATTTTCTTTTTGGTGACTGAAATGTAACGCAATTCATATCAGTAAACGACATCTCCTGAGTCCATAAAATTGGTGTACAATTATTTTATGAAGTTTAGCTGCAAGTCCTAATTTTCCTAATTATCATAATTAAAATGTAGTATTTGTATTGCATATTTTATACATTTTTTGTTCTTTATAATAATAATAATAATAATTATTATTATTATTATTATCCAGAGTAGAATACAGCCACCAGTGATGCTCCCCTTCTGTTCACAGCTCTCTCACCTCCACAGGAATGAATTCAATCCCGTCTCTCGGCACTGTGTTGGGGGGAAAAGGTGGGGGTCCTGCAGCACCGGGTATTTAACATTGGTCCAGGGCTCCCCTGCTGCTTAAAACTAACCATGACAGGCCGGTGGAGATTTAATAATAATAATAATAATAATAATAATAATAATAATAATAATAATAATGATGTTTAATATGATTATTAAAAGCTTCCAAGCAAAAATTATATTCTTATATTGCAAAATGTATTTATACAATGACAACATCTGGGCTGCGTTCAGCCCCGACAAAACGTAACAAAATGTTTATTTAAACGGAAACGGTGGTGCGTTGAACACCCTGTTGTGTTACGCAAGCGTTGCAACTATGGCAGCTGAGAAGTCCATTCTTTGCATTCTTTTCAAATAATTTTCGGAGCCTGATGAAAACGGTTTAAATACGTGTTTAATACTCCAAAATACGCTCTATGTTACAGTCACTACCCTTGCAGTCCAGAATAGCAGAGAACATCCCGATCGAGTGAAGGGGTATGTGGAAACTGTGGTTCCTAAGTATAGTGATCCAACATTTGACTCGCATTTCAGGATGACAAGGCAAACATTTCAGGTGAAGGATAATCCACTTCTTACCTTCGAGACTGTGTTACAATCTATAGAAGCTAATTATTTTATTACGAGTATTAGGCCTATCATTATTGCTGATCACTGTTGTTGTGATATGCTATTGTAATATTTACCATTATATATTTAGAGGAGTAGTAATCCACTTCTTACCTTCGAGACTGTGTTACAATCTATAGAAGCTAATTATTTTATTATGAGTATTAGGCCTATCATTATTGCTGATCACTGTTGTTGTGATATGCTATTGTAATATTTACCATTATATATTTAGAGGAGTAGAAAAGTTTATGAAAGTGTCACTCCACAATGGTACATACAATAGCAAAAGATACAAAGATGTCTTCTAATGTATTCAATTGTTGCATACACCAAGCTGCAGTAGACGCATTTGTAAAGGACTTTAGTTGGATCCATTGTGCGCACTGCCTTTTTAATACAGCGGGGTTTATATAGGCCTACACGTCGTTGCTGATTGGGTAACACCTCTGACACACCCACCAAATGAGAGAAAACGCACCTCAAAGCCCGTTGCACACCGTTTCGAGGAAACATGTCGTTCAACCCGGAAACCGTAGCAAAACGGTGCACACCGTTTTCAGATTGAACGTGGCCCTGGATTGGCTATCCCGTTTTCTACGCACAAGATGGAAAAATCCAACGCATGCAAAGCACACAAACGCAAAGTTGCAGTGGTGACGGATCCTTCCATTTGAAAATGGAACTTCCGTTGTGTGGAGACGTAAGCTTGCATTTTATACCCTTGGTGGAAGGGAGGATAAACGAGGGAACATAATTACTCCCTCCCCTTTCTTAAATTGGATCCGAATCACACTTGGCTGCCATATTTCATCCTGGCATTTTGGGGATTCACCCCTTGAAGCAAGGGAAGGGAACGACAGGAAGAAAGGATACATTTCTTCCTGTGGTTCCCTTTCCTTGCTTCCTGCTGAACGCAGCCCAGGGCTGCGTCCCAATCTATTTTTATACAGTCTATGGTCCCAATCCAGTTTTTGCTCCACCCTCGTAAACTTCACTTGGGGGAATCCCTTTTGAGACCAGGATGTACCCTCAGTCTCCATTTTAAGTGTGAGTCCAATCCGTTAGAAATCCAAGTGAAGTTTGTGACATAGCCCCTCCACCCTCAACCTTTCTTAAGGGAACGAGTCTGCAAAAGATCTCACTCGGCAAGCTCACTCATTCACATCGAACGTCCTGTTCAGTGATAATCACGTTAATGTTTATCGCGGTATTACACATTAAAAGCGCATACAGAATGGAAAAGACGGTGTATAGGCTAATAAATACAGGTTAATCAAGTAGTAGTTTGCTATTTTGTATCTCATAGTTTAGCCAATTGCTTGCAGCAACAGAGTAGCATACTGTGGAGGGATGTAGGCTACTACCAGGTTCTCTGTAGCTTAATCTTGCTTTTAAACGGATTATTAATCTACTGTCTCTCAATATTTTTCCGTAGCCTATAATTTGTCAGATAGCCTAACAATCAAACAATTTAATTTCTCAATAACCAAGACGAATAGGTAAATAAACTTGTGCAGCATTTTTACTATATCTACATTTGTGCTGACGCAAAATGCGTTAATAGCCTATGTCATGCGAAGTGATCAATGAACAAAACATATTTGAGTAAATTCGTTTTTCTAGCTTGAAAGCATGCATTGCCCTCAACGCTGGTTCCAGTAATTTAAGAGGTTTTCCTCTTTAAACGTAGCCTATGCTTTCTAATGTTTAAATCGTTTAGACCAGGGGTGTCAAACTCCAGTCCTGGAGGGCCGCAGTGTCTACAGGTATTTGTGGTTTCCTTTCAATCAGCACCCAATTAAAGCATTGAGAACAAGGTGTGTGGACTTCTTAGCCAATTAGTGACTTAAATTAATCACTTGTGCTTAAACGCACCAAAAACCAGCAGACACTGCGGCCCTCCAGGACCGGAGCTTGACACCCCTGGTTTAGACTAAATCGAGTGCCGTCTTAAATTAATGACATTCTTTAACGTGATAGGCTACGTGATGAGGAGAAAACGCAATGCGTGCAATTCAGAGAAAACGTTGTGTTTTTTTGCCAGTTAATTATTCTGAATTATTGCCACCCTTATTAAACAATCTCACGTTGGTTATCTCTTTGTCATTGTCATTTGTTAATCATTAGCCTATAGGCTAGCTACATAATTGATTAGGCTATTCAAGGAATTTGTTTGATTGACATAAGCAAGCAAAATAAACGGAAACAGGTTGAAAATATGTTCGGTTTAAATGCTTTATTTAAATGCTACGCAAATTTATGACACAAATAAATATGCTAGCCCACACAACTTGCTGTATTTATTGATATTTGTTATTCAGTAAATCAACTGCTTGACTGATAATTAGTGTAAACAGGTTGTGAGTTTAATCCGTTTAAAGGTAGCCTAGGGCAGGGGTTCTCAATCCTGGTCCTGGGGGACCCCTGTGTATGCTGGTTTTCGTTGCAACCGCAGTTGCAATCCCAGAATTTTAACAAGCTGTTAATTTTTCTTAATTAGGTGCTTTTCATGTTTGGAGGAATTATTCGCCCACTTAAGACACATTATGTCAGAAATAGCTATGCATGCCATGTAGAACAAACTCCCCATGCTCACATTGTGCTTATTGTGCTATATTGCAACAATTACATAAGAAAAGGTTACAAAATAATGTATTTTCACTCAAATGAAAGAGTGAAGTGAATCAATAGGCTCCTAATTAGGTTGTTGAACACGTGTTTAACTCAATTTTTTCTTTAAGCTTAAGACAATGCAGGTTTGGCTCGTTATCATTTGCTTTGTGTTTTAATTCTTCATTATCTACGAAATGGTTAATTTTAGTGGCCATGTGTCCACACTTTCACCAATTAGGAGCCTATTGATTCAAATCAGTCTTTAAATGGATCTGTTAAATAATTTTCTTATCTTTTTTAAATAATATAGCACAATGTGAACATGGGGTGTTTATTCTACATGGCATCCATAGCTATTTCTGATATAATGTGGCTTAAAGGTTGTATCAGCGATTTTGGGTGGAAACATAAATGATCACATTCATCTGATTTTTCCTCACGATCCGCTAGCTGCCCGCCCCATAAGCAGGCCGTCAAAAAACCGCGTCTCTGTAGGCAGCCTATGCTCCGAGATCGTACACAAAAACAATGGTACTACCAACTACTCAAAACCAAAATAAACAGTATTCCAACCAATCACAATGATCTGCACAAACGTGACGTCACTTCTGAAGCGAAATCCCAAACAAACATACTTATGAATAATTATGTTATGTTTTAAAAAATAGTGTTCAAGCATCCAGAATTATAACCACGTTAATAACGTTTGTAAGAAACCAAACCGTTTGTAAATTCGTCAAGATTTCAGCGAGATAAGAGTATTAGCGTTTGTGCAGATCATTGTGATTGGTTGGAATACTGTTTATTTTGGTTTTGAGTAGTTGGTAGTACCATTGTTTTTGTGTACGATCTCGGAGCATAGGCTGCCTACAGAGACGCGGTTTTTTGACGGCCTGCTTATGGGGCGGGCAGCTAGCGGATCGTGAGGAAAAATCAGATGAATGTGATCATTTATGTTTCCACCCAAAATCGCTGATACAACCTTTAAGAGGGTGAATAATTCCTCCAAACATGACAAGCACCTAATTAAGAAAAATTAACAGCTTGTTAAAATTCTGGGATTGCAACTGCGGTTGCAACGAAAGCCAGCATACACAGGGGTCCCCCAGGACCAGGATTGAGAACCCCTGGCCTAGGGTACGGTGACAGACATGATCCGAGATCCCACGATACACCACTGTGCAGCAGCATAACTTCCGAGTATAGATGGGGTGAAGTGCGTCTCAATTCAAATAACCCGCTCCGCCCTCGCTCCCTCCCACTCGCTAAACGCAAGTGTATACTCCTGTTTTTTTTTGTATGTGCGTCACATCCTCCCAAGTGAAGTTTGCAAGTGAAGTTTACGAGGGTGGAGCAAAAACTGGATTGGGACGCAGCCCAGGGCTTCGTTTTTGAAGCTCACTTCCTGGTCAGAAAGAATAATTGGGAAGGACGGGCCTCAAATGTTTTAGCACATATTGATCAATATTTTCAAGCAAAATACCAGTTCATCTACCACTGCCGGTAGTAGGCCATAGCCTACACGTTCATGTTGGCATTAAGGATGTCTTAAAAACACGAAACACAGCTCTCCATAAACATATAGCATCACCAAATAAGCTAGCTACTTTCCTCCAATCCAAATCAATTAACTAAGGCTGGGTGTTTGTCATGGAAGTCACAGGTGCCAGGATTTTGCCGTCTACCTTAAAGCCTACAGTGTTATATAGGCTAGGCTTTCACATTTTAACCATATTGCCAAATTCTGGGCGAAACAAAGTGCGACAATGTACACAAATTCTGGAATTTGCTGGCTCAAGCATTGCAATGTAGCCTACCAAAACAAACTTTAAATAAGTAAAAATGGACACAGGGTAACCCTGTTTTATCATTTTAGTAGCCATGCAACGTTCCGATAAGTTAAAGCACAACTGAACTTTGGGTGGTGTAGTTACCTGGCCATGATATGAGTCCAAATGGTCACGAATTATGTTAGTTAGTTGCTCTGTGCTCCCCTGGGGTGATAATCCAGAATAGGGTATCTGTAACTCTCCATTCACTTCTATAGGGCAGTTAAAGGGATAGTTCGGAATTTTGGACATAATGTCTCAATTACAACTTACCCATGATGTAGTTGATTGATGGAAACCATTTTCAGCTAATTCCATGCTGTCCCTTCTTTTGGACATACACACATTGCGAATGTTAGCGCAATTCTAAGGTAACCAGTAGCATCCACTACCAAACACACTTAAACACTCCACAGTGCACCCAAAGCAAATAAAATACGACAACAGTCTATCTGGGGAGCGATACTTTACGTTACCTACGAATGTATTGCCGGCACTGGTCGACTACAACAACAAAGAAGAGCAACAAGTTGCAATGGCCACGTTCGCTCCGCCGCCGTACTTCCACAGAGAATATAGGTCAGCACAAAATAAAGGATTCAACGATAGTTTGACTTAAAAAATTATGGTATAAACACTCAAAATATCCCCGATAGACTGTCGTCGTATTTTATTTGCTTTGGGTGCACTGTGGAGTGTTTAAGTGCAGGTCGAAAGGAGGGCTGGAGCTGGACAGGAGCAGGGCTGGACGGGGACAGGCAAGGCAGACAGGAGAACCGGAGCAGGGCTGGATGGAAACAGGCAGGACAGGGGCAGGCTGGACAGGCAGGAGAGCACAAACTGGACGGGTACACAGGACTGAACACAGGAACGAGGTGCAGGCAGGGGACAGGCAGGAATCAAAATGTAAAGTAATATGACAAGCACAAGGCAGGGCACAAGACGATCTGGCACAGAACAAAGAAACAGGGGAGACTATTTGCCAGATTGACGATAAGACAATGAGGAACAGGTGAGATGGGACACATGAGGAAACACATATCAGGTGCGGGAGCTGGAGGAACACAATCGGGGAAAGGGAAAACACGGAACGGAATACACATAGAGACGGAAAACCAAGAAATTGGGACAGAGGCACGGGATGTGACATAATCATCTTTAACATTAGGGTTTAACACCTGCACGGGTTCCCGGTAATTCCAGACAGTGCTCTTTTTTACAAAATATATGCGGCTAAATTGAGTTAAAAGCACCTGCAACAGCTGAGAATAAGCTACCAATGGCTTCTGTCTCACCTTAGAAAATGCCAAATTAGCCTGTGTATTTAACGAATTTCATTTGATTATGCAATGAAACATTGTCAAACATGAATTCCATGAGGCTGTTCTCATGGAGTTCTCGAAGTTCAAGCTTCATCCGAAGTTCATTACCTGCATTCTAATATTGATTGGCCACTTTTTATCCTTATCTATTTGTATCTATTTCTTGCTTATTTATTTCTATCCTATGTTATGTTTCCTATTTGCACAGTTGTTGGAGTTGTTGCAACCCTATTTTACTGCTGTTGTACTTGTACAATTATGCATGTGACAAATAAATTTACGTGTCAAACACTGGACTGGATTCGAACCCATGGCACAGCAAAAAGCGAAAATAATTGTAACATGCACCTTTAACATACTGAGCCACCGGGACACCTTCTGATTCACAAAGTTATTAGCTCATACATACTCAATAAAAAATTGTTGTTGGTAAGAAAGTGAATTAAACATTATAAGGCACATTTTTACTATGCATCATATTTTTTAGCAAAGTATATGCATTTTGGAGATATTGAGTGGTGAATGAAACTAAGGAAGACCAGATTAAAAAAGTTATATCCTAAATTAACATACAGAATTTCGATAGGATATAAAACTCTTCACACATTCCATGATAATTTTTTTTCATGACACAGTGTGAGTTTAAGTACCCTCCATCTGCAAACATTAGTCTTTGTAGAATGTCTGTATGCTGATTGGTTTACGGTAGGGGTGTCACATTGTTAAGCTAATAGAGCAGCACACCCTCTCACACAGTATACAAACATATCTATCTGTTTTTCACCAATCACTGCATAGATGCTTTCCTAACAGGTATAACTGCACCTGTGGGCACACCCTTTCACTGTTATGCAACTGAGAGAAAGAGAGAGAGAGAGAGAGAGAGAGGAGAGAGAGAGAGAGCGAGAGAGAGAGCGAGAGAGAGAGAGAGAGAGAGAGAGAGAGGTAAGGGTGATAGGTAAGGGGAAGTCTGGTAGTTTATGAAATATTCAGAGAAGGAAGAGGGAGACACTGCAGGTAGAGAGCAGAGTGGAGAGATCAGAATGCAGAGTGAGTCTCATTTCATCCCTGTCTCTCTTATAGTAAAAGCTTTATCCTATAGTTAATGTCCTTTACAGTAAAAGCTTTATCCTATAGGGCTACTGTCTCTTACAGTAAAAGCTTTATCCTATAGGGCTAATGTCTTTTACAGGAAAAGCTTTATTTTATAGCTAATGTTTTTTTTACAGTAAAAGCTTTATCCTATAGGGCTACTGTCTTTTACAGTAAAAGCTTTATCCTATAGGGCTACTGTCTTTTACAGGAAAAGCTTTATTTTATAGCTAATGTTTTTTTACAGTAAAAGCTTTATCCTATAGGGCTACTGTCTTTTACAGTAAAAGCTTTATCATATAGGACTACTGTCTTTTACAGTAAAAGCTTTATCCTATAGGGCTACTGTATTTTACAGTAAAAGCTTTATCCTATAGGACTACTGTCATTTAGAGTAAAAGCTTTATCCTATAGGGCTAAGGTCTTTTACAGTAAAAGCTTCATCCTATAGGGCTAATTTCTCTCACAGTAAAAGATTTCTCCTGTAGGGCTAATCTTTCTCACAGTAGATCAGAGCTCTCTGGGTAAAGCTTAATCTTTTAGGACTAAAAGTTAAGAAAATATTGCAGGAGTTTGTGAATTAGGAGGGAATCTGTGATGTGTGGATTTCATTTCACAAAAACTTTCCAAAGTTGCCTGAATATTTGTAAAATATTGGAAAAATTATTACACTACACATGCGTATCCCAAAATGATTTTTTCACAAATTTCTCTTAAAGGTTAGAATTTCCTGTTGGACATATACTGTGTGTTTGTAGATAACTGTAGAACTAAACTACAATGTGTAGTTGTGTGGAGTGGGTCTGTTCTGTTATATAGTTTTTTATATTTTTTATGTGTAGTTGTGTGGAGTGGGTCGACGGTGTATAATTGTGCGGTGTGGCTCTGTGCTGTTGTATAGTTGTGTCACAGCCACAGTGAGGTAGTTTAAGAGTTTGAGTGTGTCATGCACGGCTTGGTGTGGAGAGGAAGTTGGTGTTGTTTTTTGAATTTCAAAGCATTGTTTGAGCATTGCTGGGGCATTGTTGAAGTGTTGTTGTAGCGTTGTGGCAGCATTGTCAGAGTGTTCTTCCTCAACTGTTGTGCTGGGGGAGGCTGGATCTCGCAGTTCTACATTCCACAGGCATTATGTGACGGAGGTATGGCAGTGTGACAGCCAAACCAGTTTCCTCAGCACAATGAATCAGCACTAATTTAGGTATGCCTGAGTCTGTGTGTGAAAAGGGATGAAAAATGTTTCTAAAAGCGGGAGAGAGAGAAAATGTGTGTATGTGTAATTTATTTATTGTTTAGAGCTCCGCCAATCCTCAGCAAGCCTGACAAACAACAATAAACAGTCCTATTCCAGAACAATGGGAGGGCCCCTGGCCCTGCATGAATTATTCTGAGAATACAGACTATTCCCTTATTACTCTGAGAATACAGACTATTCCCTTATGGAAATGCAGTGAAGCTTCCAAATAGAGATTCCCTTTTTTTAAAATGTAACATTTTTGTTATTTTATATGTCTGCTGGGAAATCCCAGATTTCCCATCATTCACAAAACATACCAGACATGAGCATCCAGTTTCCTGGTCATTTGCTTGTTAATGAATTCCTTTTAAAAAAATACATATTCAGGAGTACCTACAAGTCGCGCAGTTACATATTCCATTAATGCATCCTAAAATGGATTCTATACAGTTTCTATTGGGGGCAGTACCGTGTGATAGTGGGGGGGCGGGTACTTGAAAATTGTAATATATTACATATCATGTAGTTATTTTTTTTAAAGTAAAGCATTATATTACTATATTACTTTACAATTAAGGTAATGCGTTATATTACCCGTTATATTACTTTGTGTTACTCTGTCATAAAATCACTTAAATCAGTGTTAAATAATTCCCCTTTCAGAAGTATGATTATTAGACCATTTAACCTTACGTATTCATTATAAAATGTTGTTGAAATATGTTGTAGATTGTTTTACAAAACGATTGAAAAATGTATCACCTTCCTAGCCAGTAGGCCTATAGCAACCGATAAAATAAAAGTATACCCGTATTTGTTCTTGCATTCTCACAATGCTTTGCACTTTTGTTAATATCCTCATGAGGGCGCTTCACACCAACATTAGAGTTGACAGATGAATTCAACAGACAAGACATATGGAAAATAGCCTTTTTAATTAACCTTCTTAAATGTATTCAGCTTGTTTCAATTGACAATATAAATGTAGTCAAAATGTTCAAAAAGTTGCTTTTAAAACGACATTGACAAATATGAAAAGCTAATCAAATGAAATATAGGGCTTTCACACTCAGTCAGTGTGGATTTGTGGAAATAGGTTAAATACGCTACTGCTTTTAACGTTCAAATTATTAACACTTCAACTCATCAAACAATGAATTACATCAAATCCCATTTCAATAATGTAGCCTATTGAAATGTAAAGGATAACAAAAAATAGCCTGTGCAGCTGCCATCTTGTGTTCATTGAACTGCGCACGACTGAGTTAGATTGACAATTTATATTAATCGATGGAGAGTTCTTAGTAATAGTTGGGGGGGGGTGTATGGTGTGATAGTTAGCCCCCCGGCAGTTTGGTTTGTGATGGTGGGGGCACGTTCGGTGTTATATTGGGGGGGGGGGGGGGGGCAGTTTGGTTGTGATGGGTGTGAGTGGGGGGGAGTTTGGTGTGATAGTGGGGGGCAGTTTGGTTGTGATGGTGGGAGTGGGGGGGAGTTTGGTGTGATAGTGGGGGGCAGTTTGGTTGTGATGGTGTGAGTGGGGGGGAGTTTGGTGTGATAGTGGGGGGCAGTTTGGTTGTGATAGTGGGGGGGAGTTTGGTGTGATAGTGGGGGGCAGTTTGGTTGTGATGGTGGGAGTGGGGGGGAGTTTGGTGTGATAGTGGGGGGGCAGTTTGGTTGTGATGGTGGGAGTGGGGGGGAGTTTGGTGTGATAGTGGGGGGCAGTTTGGTTGTGATGGTGGGAGCGGGGGGGAGTTTGGTGTGATAGTGGGGGGCAGTTTGGTTGTGATGGTGGGAAGTGGGGGGGAGTTTGGTGTGATAGTGGGGGGCAGAGTTTGGTTGTGATGGTGGGAGTGGGGGGGAGTTTGGTGTGATAGTGGGGGGCAGTTTGGTTGTGATGGTGGAGTGGGGGGGAGTTTGGTGTGATAGTGGGGGGCAGTTTGGTTGTGATGGTGGGAGCGGGGGGGAGTTTGGTGTGATAGTGGGGGGCAGTTTGGTTGTGATGGTGGGAGTGGGGGGGAGTTTGGTGTGATAGTGGGGGGCAGTTTGGTTGTGATGGTGGGAGTGGGGGGGAGTTTGGTGTGATAGTGGGGGGCAGTTTGGTGTACTCACATAGGTTGTACACTCCCCCGCAGGTGTGGGCTCCCCTGGGGGGAACTCTCTCTCTGAGGAGCAGTTCCAGTGCTCTATTGCCTGGAGGTGTTTGTGGAGCCTGTGTCCACTCCCTGCGGACACAGCTTCTGTAAGGCCTGCCTGCAGGGCTACTGGAGCCACAGCAAGCAGTGTGTGTGTCCCATGTGCAAGAAGAGCTTCCCCAAGAAGCCTGAGCTGAGCGTCAATCGTGTTCTGGCTGAGATTTCCGCCCACTTCCAGGGGCTGGGCGTGGCCGAGGCAGGGGCGGGGCCAGAGGTGAAGCCTGCGGAGTCGGTGGGCGGAGACTTTGCGCAGCTGGGGGAGGTGGCCTGCGACTCCTGCATTGGGAGGAAGATAAGGGCAGTGAGAGTCCTGCCTCAGCTGCAGGGGGTCGTACTGCGAGGTCCACCTCCTTCCCCACCGCCGCATCAAAGCGCTAGCCTCCCACCGCCTCACTCCGCCCCTGCCTCGCCTAGAGGAACAGGTCTGCAAGAAACACCAACGCCTCCTGGAGGTCTACTGCCGCAACGACCATGCTTGTGTCTGCACTGCCTGCGCAGAGACTGCACACCGCACACACGACATCGTCCTCCATCGACCGCGAGTGGAAGAGGAAAATGGTGAGACCAGAACAATGCTACCGCTAATTCAGGGGTGGGCAATCTTATCCGAAAAGGGCCGGTGTGAGTGCAGGTTTTTGTTTTAGCCCAGCACTAACACACCTGATTCTGCTTATCAAGGTCTTGATTGAAGACACCTTGATTGTCAGGTGTCTTAGTGCTGGGCTAAATCAAAAACCTGTACCCACACCGGCCCTTTTCTGATGAGATTGCCCTCCCCTGCTCTAATCAATACTGGGCTATTATAGACAACAAAATTGCTAATGCTAATCAACACTGGAATACTATAGACACTGACAGTGCTTACACTAATCAATACTCAAATACCATAGAAACTGGGAGCCTGATTTACTAAGACCTTTAGTGTGTGCTGCTAAACCTTTTAGCACATACAAAACCAATAACATGACCAATGATTGGTCATGGTATTTTTTTTGCACCAAACATTGGCTGTGTTATTAGTTTCGCATGCGCTAAAAGTTACCCACTAAAGGTCTTAGTAAATCAGGCCCTGAATGTGCTAACGTTAACCAATACTGGAATGCTATAGATAATGAAGGTGCTATCGCTAATCAACCAGTACTGGATTGCTATAGACACTGAACGTGCTAACACTATCAATACTGGAATACTATAGAAACTGCAAGTGCTAATGCTAACCAGTACTGGAATACTATAGACACTGAAAGTACTAACATTAACCTATGCTGGAATGCTATAGACATTGAAAGTGCTAACATGAATCAATGCTGGAATACTATAGACACTGGAAAGTGCAAAATGCCAACTATTAGAATACCTTCAGGTATGCTAAAGTATAAAATATTATACTTTAAGTACATTTCAGCATACTATTTTTACACATGGGTTCGCTAAGGTGAACAGGTGGTTCTTACAGGTGAACAGGTGAATGAATGAAGTCTATTCTCTGGATAGAGTCACGTGGGAAAGAGGAGGTCAGAAGTCAAACATTTGATAAAGGAGAGAGCCAAAAAGCTGGAGGAGATCAAACAGTCTATCAAGGTCATCAAGGTGAGTAAGTGAGTGAATGAGTAAGAGAGTGAGTCAGTGAGTGAGTGTAAATGATGGTGAGCAAGTGGACCCTTGAGCAAGGTACCTAAACCTGAATTGCTTCAGTATATATCCAGCTGTATAAATGGATAATATGTAAAACATGATAAAAACTTGTGTAAGTCGCTCTGGATAGAGCGTCTGCTAAATGCCTGTAATGTAATGTAATGTAAGTGAGTGAACAATGAGTGGAGTGAGAGTGAGTCAACAAGTCCGTGTGAATGAGTGAGCGAGTGAACAAGTGAATAAGAGTGTGAGTGAGTGTGTGAGTCAGTGACTGAGTGAGAGTGTGAGTGCGTGTGTGAGTGAGAATGAGCAAGTGAGTGAACTAGTGCGTGTGTGCATGAGTGTGAGTCAGTGACTGAGTGAGAGTGAGTGTGTGAGTGCGTGTGTGAGTGAGCAAGTGAGTGAACAAATGAGTGAGTGAGTGAGTGAGTGAGGTGAGGGATGCAGCCAGATTTATTATAAGATTCCCTTCTGCACGCTTGATGTTTGTGTTTTCTGAGCACTGTCTTACTGAATGCTTTAATGGGGGCTACCTTTAATCCAGACCAGAATCATCATTAAAGGGGATAATGAGGTACTCTGTAACGTGGCTCTGGTTCGTTTGTTCTTTACCTCAGATAAGACATGCCTCTGCATTTAAATCTCAAATCGACCCGTATTTGCTAAAATGAATTAAAGTTAGCTTTTTTTGCACTAGCACACAGCTTGGAACAACAGCAGTTGTGACGTCACTTGGTTGGTTCGTCTCGGCTGCTCAATGTATTCATATGGGTAAATAGCTGACTTTAAATGAGCTGTATGTATTGTGAGGAAAAAAAACTAAACAAAAGACGCACAGACGGTCCTTTCGCCCTGGTATGTGTGGGTGCAGTGCTCAGGTGTGTGGGTGCAGTGTTCAGGTGTGTGGGTGCTGTGCTCAGGTGTGTGGGTGCAGTGGTCAGGTGTGGGTGCAGTGTTCAGGTGTGTGGGTGCTGTGCTCAGGTGTGTGGGTGCCAGTGCTCAGGTGTGTGGGTGCAGTGTTCAGGTGTGTGGGTGCAGTGTTCAGGTGTGTGGGTTGCTGTGCTCAGGTGTGTGGGGTGCTGTGTTCAGGTGTGTGGGTGCTGTGCTCAGGTGTGTGGGTGCAGTGCTCAGGTGTGTGGGTGCAGTGCTCAGGTGTGTGGGGTGCTGTGCTCAGGTGTGTGGGGTGCAGTGTTCAGGTGTGTGGGTGCAGTGCTCAGGTGTGTGGGTGCTGTGCTCAGGTGTGTGGGTGCAGTGCTCAAGTGTGTGGGTACTGTGCTCAGGTGTGTGGGTGCAGTGTTCAGGTGCGTGGGGTGCAGTGCTCAGGTGTGTGGGTGCAGTGCTCAGGTGTGTGGGTACTGTGCTCAGGTGTGTGGGTGCAGTGCTCAGGTGTGTGGGTGCAGTGTTCAGGTGTGTGGGTGCAGTGCTCAGGTGTGTGGGTGCAGTGCTCAGGTGTGTGGGTGCTGTAGTTGATGTGTGCTGGCTCCTGGTTCAGAGCTCAGCGCAGAGGGAGCTGGAGGATAGCTGGAAGGGTGTACGCAGAGCTGCAACGCTGGGTGGAGCAGAGTCAGGCGGAGGTGGGTGGAGCAGATTACAGGACGGCAGCGAGAGGCGGAGCGCCAGGCACAGGAGCTGGCCCGTGGGCTGGAGGAGGAGCTGGCCCAGCTGAGGATGAGGAGCTCCGAGCTGGACGCGTTGGCTCACACTGACGACAAACTACTGGTGCTGCAGGTCCGAAACCACTGCACTGGTCACATAACTCACACTGCACACAAACAGCTCACACACTGCACACACACACAGATCACACAACTCACACACAGCTAGCACACTACACACACACAAATCAAATTGCACACACACAACTCACACACTGCACACACACACACAGCTAGCACACTGCACATACAACTCACACACAGCTAGTACACTACACACACAAATCAAACTGTATACACACAACTCACACACTGCACACACACATGACATGCACACTGCACACACATGACACGCACTACCTAAACATGACTCATATACTACTGACACACCACTTACACACTGCTTATGTATTACATCACACGTTTTTCGCACACTACAAACACACTACTCCTACATTACTCTCACACTACTCACACACGATACATTACACATAAACTGTAATACTGTGTCCTGTTCTGTAGACCCTCCCCTCCTTGGCACCTCCCGCTGAGCCTATGGACTGGTCGGGCGTGTCCGTGAACACTGACCTGTTTGTGGGGACGGTGAGGTCATCAGTCAGCGCCCTGCTGGAAAAGAGCCAAGACATGCTCAAGAGACTCTACAGCAAAGGTCTGTGATTGGACTAGCCTGGCCACATGACTACATGTCCACCCCTCCAAATCAGATTCTCAGAAATGATCTGTAGCATGTGACTAATGCTGCATTCACATCATGGGAGAGATGGTAACTATGAGTTTCCAACTTGGAAATACTGTTCACGTCAGCTTTCAAGTCATAAATACTACTTGTGAACTCAGAGTTTTAGTTTGTACTCCAATTTCTCTCGCTTGACGTCATCAATGCGGAAATGCCCCACAAGGCATGGTGGCAATTTCTGTGGCCAATTGTAAGAAAGAAGAATATTAACAATAAATAATCTGAAAAACAAAACCTCATAACCGACTCTTGTTTATCGGATTTAACGGATTACCTGACAAGCCTCGAGGTCAAAAGTCTATAGGCTAGCAGTTGAATACAGTTGAATCAAATGTTCTGCAAGTTCATCAAATGTTCTGCAAACCGTAATTCCCATGGCGTGAATGCAACATAAAGCCTTTTTACTGTACTGGTCCTGTCCTATAAGGTTCCAGGTCGGGGTCAGATCCCAACAGAGGACAGTAGGTTGACTCTAATGGCCATACAGATTCCTTCACCTCTGCATTTCAGTCTGACTGTGATCCGTTCCCTCCACAGAACTCCGCAAGCTGCAGAACTATGCAAGTACGTTCTTCTCTGACAAATCACACACTACACTGCAGCCAGATTAGAAAATGCAGCAAAAACATCGTAATTATGTAAATACTACTGCCTAACTAATGACATATATACACATATACACATACTCAAACTCACATATTGTTGGGCTGTACAAAAATGAGATTAGATGAATAGGCTGTAATTCCATCTCCAGCCCTGAGTTTAACCCAATGCTGTCTCTGCAGGCGAGGTGTTCCTGGACCCTGCCACGGCACAGCGGAGCCTGGCGCTGTCAGCGGACGGGCGGAAGGTTTGGTTTGAGGAGCGTAAGCAGCAGGCCCAGCAGGGACAGGGGGGACGGGGACACGGCGCTTCCACCCCGCCCTGTTTGTGCTGGGTCGTGAGGGCCTGAGTTCCGGCCGGCACTACTGGGAGGTGGAGGTGGGCTCCAAGACAGCCTGGACCCTGGGCGTGGCCCGGCAGTCTACCCGCAGGACAGGGGGACATCCAACTGAGCCCAGATAACGGGTTCTGGTGCCTGTGGCTGAAGGGTGGGCAGATCAAGGCCCTTAGCTCCTCCCGCCTGCCCCTGCTGGTCCCCGAGTTTCCCAGCAAGGTGGGTCTGTACCTGGACTACGAGGCGGGGCAGGTGTCATTCTACGATGTGAAAGCGCATGTGCACCTCTACACCTTCATGGACGCCTTCATCGAGAGTGTGTTCCCCATCTTCAGTCCCTGCCTCGCCCACGATGGCAAGAACTCCGCTCCACTCATCATCTCACCCGTCAAGCACAGCTGAGGGAAATCCCAGACTCCGTCCCTCTCCCAAAACCCTCCCCTTGTGCTACTGACCCAGTCCCTCTCCCAAACGTATGTTTGTACATTGAGCATTGTACATTGAGTTTGTAGAATGCTTAAACACACAGAATAGCCCCCCCCCCCCCCCCCCCCCCCCCCCCCCCAGGGGGGGTCCCTGCTGTCTCTGCCCTGCTGTTCTTATTTAGGGTCGAAAGGAATCCGCCAGTCGAAGTGCCCTGTTTTTTAGAAGAATTTCTGTACTCACATGTGAAGGGTCATATATCATACATCATAAGACCTTTATGCATGATGCTATAATGCATTTGATTGACACACTAAGGTATCGGTCTGTTTTTTTAAACATACAATTTTTTACAATTTTATTCTATAGAGCTTAGCATTTAAAATGCTGAAGCTTACATGTAAAAATAAATGTACAATTTCTGTAAATTCTGTAATGCTATTTCAAACTGTAATTTTCAATTTTAATAAAAATTATTAGAGGAAAAAAAAGAATTCTTGCAAAGTCTCATCATAACTCCACCCCTGTCCAAACGTACCATTGTACAGTTTTGTGTATGTTTGTAATGTTGTTTTCTGAGAAGAGAAGAGGCGGGACTTACACAGTGCAGCATTACTGTAGTGGGGGGAGCTTACACAGTGAAGAGTTAAAGGAGTTGGTGCGGGTAAGAGGAGAGTGCCACTTTTCGGAAGGGGCAGAGCTAAGAGGAGATATTTGTTTGTGATTGGCTGGGTAGTGGTAAAGCTGTCCCTTTAAGAGCAGAGGAGCCAGGATCAACACAGCAGTGAAAAGTGAGAGGAGGGTGCAGGGGTCAACAGTGTTGGCTGTGAGAGAGGTGACACTGAGCTCTGGGACACAGCGGTGACACCATGCAGTCTCCCTCCACTGCAGCTGCTGCCGGTAAGAAATCTTCACTCACTTTGCCGCACTGCTTTTACTCGCTGTTAAACATCAACTCAAGAGAGTGAGGCATATTTCATACATGCTGGGCTTTTTATCCAATGAAAACACCAAAATATCCCCACAAAGAACTGTGTGTGTGTGTGCGTGTGTGCGTGTGTGTGCGTGTGTGTGTGTGGAACTGGATGTTATTCTCAGCCTGGTGTCTATGGCACCCTGAGGAAAACACACTTTAGAGGCGTGTATGACCAGTAGTGCCAAGTGAGAGGCAGAAGGCGTCTCGCTGCCCCTGTCTGTGTGTGTGTGTGCTGCCCCTGTTTCTGGGGTAAACATAAAGCTGGGACTCTGCTGGCCGGGTATTTCTGGAAGCGAGTTTAGTTTCTATCTATAGCCAAGCCTCCTTTTCAGCTCCTTAAGCACAAGCACTGACACACCAGGATTCCACACTGACACCAGGATTCCACGCTGACACATCAACACCAGGATTCCACACTGACACATCAACACCATAATTACACACTGACGCAGCAATACCAGGATTCCACACTGCCTTTTACATAGTCTGGTTTTACTTTTAATAAATAAAATGAGGCACCTACTGTTATGTTTGCTCATGATAGAGCTCAGCACAGTCTACATCCATACCTTCTGTCCTCAATAAAAATATTATTTTCTGAATGTTTATATTTTAAAGTACTGCATATATGTAAATCTATACACATACACTGTATATGTGTAAACATAATCAAATTAAAGGCCTTCAGCAGCTGCCATTCCTTTATTTTCCCAGGTTTTCAGCACTGGCAGAATATTAGTGGCTGCTGGGTGATTATCTTTAGCCTGTTTCTATCTGCATAAGGCCAGAGGCACAGAGGGCCTCTCATACAGTGCCAGGATGGGGCAGTTTGGGGGAGGGGTAGTTTGCTTTAGGCAGCATGGCACAGCTATTTGCCTCCGTGAGCATGTTATTTTGGAAGTTCCATGTGGCAACTTTGATAGAATTCATTCTGGGAGAAACTTGAGAGGCTCCATCTTTTGTCACCCCCCCCCCCCCCCCACCCCCCCCTCTCCACCCCACCCTCCTTGCATCTTGCAGTCCTCTGCAAAGGATGAGAAAACCCCGACGCTTCCCCGGTTCCCCACTATAGCGGGGCGGCAATTGGAGCTTGGGCTCCCTAAGAGTGCGTGGCAAGGGAATGGGGTGTACCGGTGCTTGTGCAACTGGGGGTGGATTGACTGTGATAGTTAATCTGTGAAGACTCTCTGCCAACTCGCGGAGACAGTCTCCCTGATATCGCAGCTGCTCCATCAGCTGGCCTTCCTGTATCTGGAGAGCAAGAATGCCCTCCTCAGGAGTACCCCCTGTAGTGCCCTGACTGGCCAGCGCTTTATTAACTCCCTGTGGTGTCGCTGGTCCTTCCATACTGGCTTCGGTGTTCTGTAATGGGGAGCCTGGTTCATAGGACCAGATGCGACAGAGAGGGAATCTGAAAGTTAATTCCTGAGAAGGAATTAACCACAAGCACGGATATAATCTGCGATAAGGAAGGAATGAAAGAAGGAAATTAAGTACCTCTCACTCTTACTAAGAGTAACAAAACAGAGGTAACAGAAACGGAGGAGAAATTATAACAACCCAGAAAATAATTGGCGAAAAAACTTGTAGGCTTGAGTATAGGTATAAAAAGAAAAATTACCTCTCACTCTTGTCATCTACGGTCGTTCTTTCTTTTAGCGACGTCAGGGCACTCTATCAGATTTTCCGTCTTCCGTTCCGGTGCTTTGCTATCGCTCGGTGGTGATTCCTCTTTTTTTTTTTTGTTTCCTGTCAGCTATATAAGCTCAGGGTTTCCGCTTTCCTGGGCTTCGATATTGTCTTTGCTATTTGACATCGAAGTCAGTAAGGCATAGGATTCGGTCACTACGTTTCTGGTTGTTGCAAATAAGAAACGTAGAAAGTCCGGTTAGAGTTAGGATAAAGATTTATTTAGTCTTTTTTCTTTCCTTTATTCTCTTATCCTTTATACTCCTCTACCTGTTACCTTTTGGTTCAGCTCGTTCTCACCTAGAGCTTAAGGTAACAGGTTCTAGTTTCATTTTCGTTCTTTCACCCTTTTACACAGGCTTTCTTTTGTTTTTTCCTCTGACCTCCTGTTAACGCTCTTTGTGTGAGAGCATGAGGTTCCTTTGTTTATGAACGCTATTTCCGAGTTTGCCCTCTTTTGGGGTTGTTTTTGATTTGGCTTATGCCGGGAGGTTTTCATGCCCATTTTTCATTTATGCCCCTGCTGTGGAGCTGTCCGCTTTAGTGGTGTATATTTTACGATATACACTTTTAGATTCCTTGGCTGTCGCACCTGGTTCGATACCCAAGAGTAGAAAAATAGAGAGATAAAAGAATAGAAAATAAGGCGGCCCGGAAAACTGGCCGAAATAGACTCCGAGTGTAGTCAAAGAGAGAAAAGGAAAACCTCTCACCCTCAATACGGGAGAGTAGTGCAAACAGAGAGGTGGAAAGGAAATGGAAAAACAGGAACTGTCTCAGAAAGAACAGCACAGGCGAATAGAACCAAGGGACAGAGAATGCAAAAGCGAAACAGGATCCTAAAAGGAAACTCTAAGAAACTCTTTTTCTGTATTCTACGGTATGTAAGCTTTTGCTGCATGCCCCGGGATGACATTTCTCTGTAGTTTTTTTAATGTTGCGATGCATAATCACTCCAAGGAAATTTTTACATTCATCTAGCACATATCAGGGGACAGGAAATTGGAATGAGAATTTCCCATGTCCTAAGTGACAAGTATAGCCCAGGGAGACACTAATATGCCATAGGCCATATTATGTACGATTACAATAAAATAATATTCCATCATCAGGAAAATGCTGGCAAATGAACCTATCAACGCTTACACTGCACTAAAAATTTTTAAATAACAATATCAAACATATGGCACAAGACAGTGGTGGAGTGGACGAACAACTCGTAGGGTTTTACGCATGGGGTTTTCAGGAGGTGTACTAGCATTATAAAGGGGTGTGAATTTCTCAAATGGATTGTTCAAGACAATAAATGACCACTGAATCTTGAAAGGGACATCTATATGCGTAAAACCAATGGTAGGATTGTATATTTATTTCATATTTAGTAGCAGAAATTGATAGTAGAATGACATGGTATAATAACACAGGAATCTCACATGTTTATTTTGCTGTCGCGTGAGCAGGGCTTTTCACGGCTGTATTGGAATGTTCAGGCTATTGTTGGGTTTATCTTATTGCTACGATGGAATACAAATTTTTGGTGGTGAAAATTTTTTTTAATGAACTCACAGATAGATGCTACTGTCCACTGTGTCATGCATGGGTAGGTATAGTTGCAGGTGAGACTGGATGGAGGATTGTCAAATGGACTACCTACGCGACAATAGTGGCACTTAGAAACTCTGTATTCGGCAGAGTTGTCACAAATCGTATACTAATAAAGCTAAAACATGGAGTTTGTTGTTTCCACTCATAGTTTAGTTGCAGGAGCAATGAATGTCTCAGTTTAGCAAAATCTTGGCGCCAGTGCCATGGGCATGAGGGGGTCTGCACGAAGGGGTTAATGCACACTCACACTCCAATAACAGCAGTACTTACACCCCAATAACAGCAGTACCCACACTCCAATAACAGCAGTACTTACACCCCAATAACAGCAGTACTTACACCCCAATAACAGCAGTACTCACACCCCAATAACAGCAGTACTCACACCCCAATAACACTTTACACTCCAATAACAGCAGTACTCACACCCCAATAACAGCAGTACTCACACCCCAATAACAGCAGTACTCACACCCCAATAACAGCAGTACTCACACTCCAATAACAGCAGTACTTACACCCCAATAACAGCAGTACTTACACCCCAATAACAGCAGTACTCACACCCCAATAACAGCAGTACTTACACCCCAATAACAGCAGTACTCACACCCCAATAACAGCAGTACTTACACCCCAATAACAGCAGTACTTACACCCCAATAACAGCAGTACTCACACCCCAATAACAGCAGTAAAGGATCTGTCTGTGCCAGGAAAGACGTCTGTGAGCAGGAACGTAAAGGATCTGTCTGTGCCAGGAATGGCGTCTGTGAGTAGGAAGTTAAAGAATCTTTCTGTGCTAGGAACGGCGTCTATGAGCAGGAAGCTGTCAGAGGAACAGTGCCACTGCTCCATCTGCCTGGACGTGTTCAGCAACCCTGTCTCCATCCCCTGTGGGCACAGCTTCTGTATGGGCTGTATCGGGGGCTACTGGAAGGGCAGTTCCCTCTGCCAGTGCCCCATGTGCAAGAAGACCTTCTACAAGCGCCCCGACATCAGCGTCAACACGGTGCTCCGAGACATCGCCGAGCAGCTGAGGGGCCCCAGAGCCAGCGAGGCTGAGATGAACCCAGAGGCCCCCGGAGCCATGCCCTGTCCTGAGGTACAGCTAGAGAGGAACGCTGAGATCCAGTTGGGGGGCCCCAGGGCAGGGGGCGTGGCCTGTGATGTTTGCACAGGAGAGCTGCAGCAGGCGCTGAGGTCCTGCCTGGTGTGCCTCACCTCCTACTGTGAGGATCACCTGAGGTCCCACAATGCACGCTTCACCAAACACAAACTGATCCAGCCAATCAGCAGCCTGCAGGACAGGATGTGCCCAAGACACGAGCGGCTGCTGGAGCTGTTCTGCAGGACGGACCAGACATGCGTGTGCGTGCTGTGCGTGGAGACGGACCACAGGGCCCACTTCACCATCTCTGCAGAGAGGGCTTGGGCTGAAAAGAAGGTGAGAGTTGTGTCCGTGAGTAACCCAGATTAAAGGTGCAGTAGGCAAGATTTTTTCGATATAATTTTGGCGAAATTACAAAAATGCTCATTACATTCCAGCAGCTATCAATAAATCAAGTGTTCTGAGAAAAAATCTGGTCTCTGTGAGTGTCCTGGGCTCTGTACTAGGCTGTCAAAAAATCTCAAGCCGGTCTTCCAAAAACCAACCAATCAGGGCTAGCTATGCAGCTACCAATCAGGGTAACTATCTACAGGCAAAAGATCCTCCCCGTAGAATAAACCCCTCCCTGTCTGCCTGTCTCCGCGCATGCACTGGAGCATCATTTGGTGGGAGGGGCTTAGGAGAGAGATAGGAGGGAGGAGAGCAAAAGGGGGAAGTCTTTTTGCCTTGTATATTTTCAAACTTGCCCACTGCAGCTTTAAAATAGCATCCAGAGGGGTGTCTTGGCGACATAGCCTGTAAGCGTAATGTCCACATGCTCATTGTTGCAATGTTGGCGGTTTCAAATCCAGCTGCCCAACCTTTGTTGCATGTCCCTCCCTCTCTCTCATTGCCATTCTTCCTGTCACTAGACTGTACTGTCCAATGGAAAGCTGAAAAGCACCAAAAACATAACTTGAAAAAAAGCATCCAACAATCAATGTGTCTGCTTTGTTTGAGGAAATTTGTGTCCTAAATTTTCTGTCCTAAATTCAACAAACTACAAACTGTTTTTCCTGGCATATGCACCCCTCGTACCCCCACCCTATCTATATTCTTATTTAATTATTTGGCAGCAGGACTCTATATGGAACTGAGTTTCACTGCATTATTTTTCACTCCTGTCCTCCTGTTCTCAATGTGGACAGTGTTAAGCATGAGCTCACAGAATTCCACATTGTTCTCTGTCACTCACACACAATTTAAACATCTACATGCCACCTGTTATCAAAATAGGTGAAATCTCTTTGTTGTGCCTCAGACTCAGCTGAATAACACATCTCTGTCTTAATGCACCACATCTCTATCTTCTGTGTTGTAATGTCTCTCAGGCTCAGCTGAAGAAGACTGAAGCGGAGGTACAGCAGATGATGCAGGACAGACAGACAAAGGTGGATGAGATCAGACAGTGTGTGGAGCTCAGCAAAGTGAGTCCTGATTATAGTCTTGGTGCTCACATTAGGGAGGGGTACCACAAGGCTCAGTTATGGGGACATTACTAATCTCTCACTGGTTGAAATCCTCTCATTCACTTGTAACCTAAAAGTTGCTTCTGTTTGACCAGAGCAGCACACACAACGAGATTGAGGAGAGCCTGCAGGTGTTCAGTACTCTGATGCGCTCCATTGAGATTCGCCAGGCCAACCTGACTGGGGTGATGGCGGAGAAGCAGAGAGCAGTAGAGGAACGTGCTGAAGGCCTCATTAAAGACCTGGAGCAGGAACTCACTGAGCTACAGAACAGAAACACAGAACTGGAGAAACTCTCACAAACTGAGGATCATCTCTACTTCCTACAGGTCACACATTCCTACTGTTAGTGGGCAGTATGTTAGTGAGTGAATGGGAGTGTATGGGCAGTGTGTTAGTGAGTGAATTGGAGTGTGTGGGCAGTGTGTTAGTGAGTGAAGGAGAGTGTATGGGCAGTGTGCAGTGTATTAGTGAGTGAATGGGAGTGTGTGTCATGGTTTTGCAGCTCGCCATTTCTGTTCCGCGGACGTTTCCTTTCGGGTCCGCGGGACGGTACTCCTGCCGTGTTTTTCCGCCTACCCGCACTCATCACCTGTGCTAGCGTCTGCTAGTTATTTAAGAGCAGCAACTTCCTGGTTTGTGGCTTTTGTGTCTTACTTAGCCACGTAAAGCCGGTAACAGGTATAAGTTCAGGCGACCATGTT
This sequence comes from Synaphobranchus kaupii, assembly GCA_029718625.1. NCBI lineage: Eukaryota > Metazoa > Chordata > Actinopteri > Anguilliformes > Synaphobranchidae > Synaphobranchus > Synaphobranchus kaupii. Next base: position 117,983,281 of record CM056376.1, read on the forward strand.
GTTTTTAAGCTTTGCTAAAAAGTAACGCAGGACTTGCTGGAAAGATATTCTATTTTAGGAGTTTGTTTTTTCGCGTTTGCACTTTCTGTTCCTTGCCTTGGTTTTTTCCCTGTCCTCTCTGAGGCAGTAACCTTTGTTACCTTTTCTCGTTCTCGCCTCTTTATTATTGCTCATTCGTTTATTGAGCTAGAGGCCCTTTTCTCCTATTTTCCTGCTCGAGTCTGCAAGCTTTTCACCCACTTTTCTGGGTTGCTATACTTTGGCTGTACGCCGGGAGTTATTTTCCCTTTCTGTTTATTTTTCTCTGCTCCGTTCATGGAGTTCTAAATCCTGTCCCCTTTTTGTGGTACTCCATTCCTGGAGTACTTTGTGATCCCCTCACGATCGCGTCTGGTCCTCCGACCCAGCCACCACACAGTGTGCTAGTGAGTGAATGGGATTGTATGGGCAGTGTGTTAGTGAGTGAATGGGAGTGTATGGGCAGTGTGTTAGTGAGTGGATGGGATTGTATGGGCAGTGTGTTAGTGAGTGGATGGGAGTGTGTGTGCAGTGTGTTAGTAAGTGAATGGGAGTGTGAGTGCAGTGTGTTAGTAAGTGAATGGGAGTGTGAGTGCAGTGCGTTAGTGAGTGAATGGGAGTGTATGGGCAGTGTGTTAGTGAGTGGATGGGATTGTATGGGCAGTGTGTTAGTGAGTGAATGGGATTGTATGGGCAGTGTGTTAGTGAGTGAATGGGATTGTATGGGCAGTGTGTTAGTGAGTGGATGGGATTGTATGGGCAGTGTGTTAGTGAGTGAATGGGATTGTATGGGCAGTGTGTTAGTGAGTGGATGGGATTGTATGGGCAGTGCGTTAGTGAGTGAATGGGATTGTATGGGCAGTGTGTTAGTGAGTGGATGGGAGTGTATGGGCAGTGCGTTAGTGAGTGAATGGGATTGTATGGGCAGTGTGTTAGTGAGTGGATGGGATTGTATGGGCAGTGTGTTAGTGAGTGAATGGGATTGTATGGGCAGTGTGTTAGTGAGTGGATGGGAGTGTATGGGCAGTGTGTTAGTGAGTGAATGGGATTGTATGGGCAGTGTGTTAGTGAGTGAATGGGATTGTATGGGCAGTGTGTTAGTGAGTGAATGGGATTGTATGGGCAGTGTGTTAGTGAGTGGATGGGACTGTATGGGCAGTGCGTTAGTGAGTGGATGGGAGTGTATGGGCAGTGCGTTAGTGAGTGAATGGGATTGTATGGGCAGTGTGTTAGTGAGTGAATGGGAGTGTATGGGCAGTGTGTTAGTGAGTGGATGGGAGTGTGAGTGCAGTGCGTTAGTGAGTGAATGGGATTGTATGGGCAGTGTGTTAGTGAGTGGATGGGAGTGTATGGGCAGTGTGTTAATGAGTGAATGGGATTGTATGGGCAGCTTGCACTGCAGAATTCTCCATGCTGATGGATCTGTCCTCTCCTGCTGTAGAGTTTCCCATCTCTGTGCACCCCCCCAAACACCAAGGACTGGTCTGGTGTTAGCGTTCACACGGATGTGTGTGTGGGGACTTTGCGGAGGGCCGTGGAACAGCTGGAGGTCTCTCTCACCGAGCAGGTGGATAAACTGGCAGAGACAGGTGGGTTTACAGATTCATAAATAAGACAGGTAGCTTTACTCTCGTTTTAAACCACTGTACCACTGTCAGTAATTCTCTCCCACTCATCTACAGTAATTATATGTTATATTTGGCCATTTCTAAACATTAAAGGCTCATTACCATTAGCTGCAAGTTGTAGCATAAAATGAAAAGGACATTAGCACTGGTTGAGATATTCTTGTGGCAGAAATGTGCTTGTGGTTGATTTTAAATTTTTTTGGAATGTGATGAATGCTGAGATTATAATCTACTTTCTGTGCAGAGCTCAGGAGGATACAGAAATACGCAGGTGAGCTTTCTCTGTCGTGGCCCTATTCAATTGGCTGTGTGCTCTTCAGAGGGCGTGGCCCTATCCGATTGGCTGTGTGCTCCTTGGTGGGTGTGGCTCTGTCTGATCAGCTCTGTGCGCTCCTCAGTGGGCGTTGCCATGTCTGATTGGCTGTGTGCTCATCAGTGGCCATGGCCATGGGTGTGCCCCAATGTTCTTCACTCCTCACGTCCTTTCCTCCACTCGTTTCCTACCCAGAAGTATGCAAAACTGCCTGAACATTTTGAGTACAAGTAGTTGCATGTACAGTATACAATGTACCTGATGTTGCGGTTTGCGTCAAGACATGAATTAATTTGTAACCATTAATATGCAATTAATATGTAATCAGCAACATTAGATTAGGACAGATCGGTTTCCAGGGCATGGAGGAGAGGTGGTAATGGAGGAAAGGAGGACGCATTTTCGAGAACCCCATGTCTTATTGACTGTGTGCTCAAGCTCAAGCCCTGTCTTATTGGCTGTGTGTTCCTCAGTGGGCGTGACCTTGGACAGCCGAACGGCGAACCCCTGGCTGCAGCTGTCTGAAAGCGGGAAGCAGGTGCGTCATGGGGGGGCGTGGCAGGACCTGGCGGATGGGCCGGAGCGCTTCGACACGGTTGTCATCGTCCTAGGGAGGGAGGCCTTCACCTGCGGGAGGCACTACTGGGAGGTGCAGGTAGGCCAGAAGGACGACTGGTACCTGGGCGTGGCCAAGGCATCCGTCAACAGGAAGGGGCGGATCGCAGTTAGCACAGGGCAGGGCTACTGGGCCCTGGCGATGAAGGGTGGACGGGAATACCGAGCATCCTGTACACCCCCCATCACCCTCACCCCCCCACGCCGCCCCCACCAGGTGGGCATCTACCTGGACTACGAGGAGGGGCAGGTGTCCTTCTACGATGTAGCGGCCAAGGTTCACCTCTACACCTTCATGGACACCTTCACTGAGATGCTGCACCCCTTCTTCTACCTGTACTGCTGTGACAAGACCTCCGATTGCCTAACCATCACCCCTATGAGCCCCAAACCTGCCGTTAAGCAGTGCTGAAGACTGGGTCTCATCCAACGCTAATATAACCTTAATATAACATTACAGACCTCTATGAACTAGAAGAAGAAGCAAGATTTTACACATTATTAAATGGTGTCTTTACAAATAGCAGCTTGTGTATTCTTCAGATCTTTTGCATATTCTGTTCGTAACAGAGTAAATTACACATAACCAATGCGATATGAGGAAAATAAAAAAATGTCTTTTTCTGGTGGCTATTGTGGGATTTAAGGCCATGGTGTGATCACTGAATGAATGGAACCAGTTAACCTCTTCTCATATAATTTTAAAATCACACACGACCAATCAAGGTTCAATCCCTGATCTTACCACTTGTGTTTGTATCATTAAAAAAAGGCAGTAAAGTATATAAAGTACCACTTTGCCCAGTAGATGGCGCTCTCGTTCTCAAACTGTCAAATCCTCTCCCCACCTCAGATGCCAACAAATTGCTTTTTCTTGGTGTGTCAAAGCAAAAGTATCATTAACAAGAGGTATTTGTAATTTGCATATGCATGAGCATTCCAGCCAATGGGGTCCTCCTGCTGCGAGTGTTTGGGAGTGAAGCATCTTAAATGGGAGTCTCGTCTCATTTAAGAAAGACCTCCGGTCTTCTGCCCTAAAAGGAAGTATTATGCCATCTGTGCACATTCACACAAGTACATTTACACAAACGCTATTACAGAAATTTACACAAGCACAAGCATTCACACAAACGCAATTACAAACATTCACACAAGCACATTTACACAAACGCCAGCCTACTACACACATTGACACAAACGTAATTACTGACACATTTACACGAGCACATTTACGTGCCTGCTGCTCATCGAGGTTGAGGTGAGATGTACAACTTTCAGTGTATAAGCACTGCTGCTGTATACAACCCTAAATATGAGTCGTCTTGCCACTTGTTGCCTAACGACAGTGTGGGCTACCAAAGGAAGTTCTGCTGGCCTGTCTGACTTTTCTACCCCCCCCGAAGTTAAGTTGTGGGTTGGTGAGTTTCCAGTGGAGTACCTATTTTTCCTTCCAGTTTTGTGGCGATTAGTGTCACCATTTTAAGGGTGGGGGTATTTCGTCCCCAGCCCTCTACCTGGTGCCCCCTAGTGGCATGTGTCGTTTTCTCTGGTTTAGTTCTTGTGTTTGATTGCAGGATTGGCAACACCTGTTTGAAATCCTTTATAAGGAGCCCTGTGATGAACAAGAGAGAAGTTTATCTGCAGCAACCATCTGGGAATCCATGCTGTCTGCGGTTGTTTCTTTTGCATGTTGTTAATACAATTACCCCTTTTTGTTAATAAATCAATCTATTTTTGTAAAAATTTGGTTGTCGTACTCTATGTTGCTACTCGCCATGGGGCGGGACATAAATCTGCACAAGACTTAATTTTCAGTAAATTCTGAGGTAAGTTTATAACAGCCGTTCTGTAAGTGTCCAGAACTGAGGGGTTTATGCCCTGATTACAGGCGTGCCTGTGTGAGATGATCTACAGGTTCAGCCGTCAGGGGCAGAATGAGGACCGGGGCAGGGGCAGAACTTTTGATCAGTCTGTTGTCTCAGATTTATATGCCATTTTGAACTCATCTAATATCAGTTTTCTCACAATTACTTCTGATTAAATGTGAAAGATTTCATGAGAATGGCCAAAAGCAGGAGAAAGATCCTGTTTTCTGAGCTTTATCCTTGATTATATTTAGCCTACAGTTAAAACTGCATTATTTGGACACAAAACCCAATACATTCAATTTAGAGTCGAGAGATGAGAAAGTTGAGAGAAAGGGAGATAAAGATGAGTGAGTGATAAAGACGACAGACAAGGAGATAAAGGTGAGAGGGAGGGAGACAGGGAGATAGCTGAGTGAGAGATAAAGGTGAGAGAGAGGGAGACAGGGAGATAGCTGAGTGAGAGATAAAGGTGAGAGAGAGGGAGACAGGGAGATAGATGAGTGAGAGATAAAGGTGAGAGAGAGGGAGATAGAGAGAGATAAAGGTGAGAGAGAGGGAGACAGGGAGATAGATGAGTGAGAGATAAAGGTGAGAGAGAGGGAGACAGCTGAGTGAGAGATAAAGGTGAGAGAGGGAGACAGGCAGATAGATGAGTGAGAGATAAAGGTGAGAGAGAGGGAGATAGAGAGATAAAGGTGAGAGAGAGGGAGACAGGGAGATAGATGAGAGAGAGATAAAGGTGAGAGAGAGGGAGACAGCGAGATAGATGAGTGAGAGATAAAGGTGACAGAGAGGGAGATAGAGAGAGATAAAGGTGAGAGAGAGGGAGACAGGGAGATAGATGAGTGAGAGATAAAGGTGAGAGAGAGGGAGACAGGGAGATAGATGAGTGAGAGATAAACTGGCAGAGACAGGTGGGTTTACAGATTCATAAATAAGACAGGTAGCTTTACTCTCGTTTTAAACCACTGTACCACTGTCAGTAATTCTGTCCCACTCATCTACAGTAATTATATGTTATATTTGGCCATTTCTAAACATTAAAGGCTTGATTTACAGGCGATTGTGAGAGAGGTCACTTGCATACTCACATTTTCTTTACTTCCCATTTTATTAGAAAAACAAACACAGGATATCAGGAATCAACAATATAGCCTACAAACCCTGGATTAGAAAGAGGTCAACTTGTGTGTTTGTGTGTATGCCTGAGAGAGTGTGTGTGTGTGTGTGTGGGTGTGTGTGTGGGAGGATTCTATTTGCACATATAAAACAAGACTATTATATTCTCAAAACTGCTCCCACTAACTTCTTATAGTCTTAAATCACCCAAAACTACCTTCTAATAACAAATATGAATGCATGTGCACAAAAACATGCATACATTATGAAAACGGTATGAAGGCGATAAAAGAATATGCCCAGGCGCACGCGCACACACTCAAACATGCACACAGGGTTAACCAAATTAAAGACATTAAGTTTACCTGGGTGTGTGCACGTGCGTATGTGCAGGCATGTGTATGAGCGAGTGTGCAGGCGTGTGTGTATGAGTGAGTGTGGGTGAGTGCGCGTGCGTATGTGTACAGGCGTGTGTGTATTAGTGAGTGTGCGTATGTGTGCAGGCGTTTGTGTATGAGTGAGTGTGGGTGAGTGCGCGAGCGTATGTGTACAGGCGTGTGTATGAGCGAGTGTGCGTATGTGTGCAGGCGTGTGTGTATGAGTGAGTGTGGGTGAGTGCGCGTGCGTATGTGTACAGGCGTGTGTGTATTAGTGAGTGTGCGTATGTGTGCAGGCGTGTGTGGGTGAGTGCGTGTGTGCATGAGTGAGTGTGGGTGAGTGCGTGTGCGTATGTGTGCAGGCGTGTGTGTATGAGTGAGTGTGGGTGAGTGCGTGTGCGTATGTGTGCAGGCGTGTGTGTATGAGTGAGTGTGGGTGAGTGCGTGTGCGTATGTGTGCAGGCGTGTGTGTATGAGTGAGTGTGGGTGGGTGAGTGCGTGTAAAGCATTGATGTCATTTAGCGCCGCCGCCTCTTCTTGCTGCTGGGGGGTGGCGCTGAGGATTGGCCCTTCCTCTTCCTGTTAGAGCTTTCGTCTGCATCCTCATATTGACTCTCTTTGTCCGCTGGGGAGGGGCCGACGGATTACAGTTTCATTATGTATGTATGCATGTATACACATACAGTGCTGTCCTAAAGTATTTGGACAGTGACCATTTCTTGTTTTATACATAGCCCCCCCCCATTTTAGAGGACAAAATGTGATTGGACAAATTAATAAACTTAACTTAACCTTCGCGCAGACCCCTTAGTGGCGATGACGCCAGCCCCATGAGATTGCTCATCTCAGACATTGACCACGTTTTCATGCACACCGGAATATGGTAGTGTTCCGATTATGTACAAGTCATATAAACGCCTTAACCCAATTGCTAAATTCTGATTAAGCCAATATTCTGACTGCTAGAATTCTGAATAAGACACCTGGCATAGGTCTGTATTAACCACAATATTTGGTCATGTAAACACGTTATTTGGAATATACCCCTGAACGGGATATTTATGTAGTCTGCGCATGTTCAATCTGCAAGGAATCTTGGGTCCATAATGGCGAAAAGCTCACATTTCCGGAGCGAAAACAGACTTAGGCTATGTCTACAAATAATGAAAGACATGAATATAATGGAATGCATTTATGGGGGAAAGCACCATAATAGTGATATTTTTCCAATCTACTGGAATACACAGCCAAAACAACAAAAAACATGTCACTGTCCAAATACTTTTTGACTGTACTGTAAATATAATGAAACATAATACAGCCAAATTAGAGCACATCTCTTCTTCATGTTCAAATACCGTTCCCAAACGTATTTTTGCTACGACTGTCATTATTATTATTATTATTATTAATTTATGTATTTATTTTTTGTTTCTGATTTTTTTCCCTTTTTTCTCACAATTTGGTAGCCAATTGAACCCCATTCTTATTCAAGTCCCCCCGTGTAGCAACCGCTAGCGAATCACCGCTACACAACCCCGTCAGCGCCTTAGACCGCTGCACCACCGCGATGCCTCTGACTGTCATATTATTTTAACTGTCGTGAAGCTACAGTTGTTATGGAAAATACACAAGCTTTGGCAATGTGTATTGTTCAATGTCATGCCAATTAAGCATTAAACTGAAAATAGAACTGAGGGAAGTGCCAGGCATTACCCGCGCAGCCCAGCAGACCTTAGAGCACCTCTAAACTCAACCTTGTGCAAACAGTGTGTGAGAGTTGCACCGTTATTGGCTGATAATAGGTCACATGACTCACCTTTACGGGCCTCTTCCTCCAGCTCATCCCAGTCCTTCCCACTCTCTTCCTCTGAGCCCAGAGAGGCACTGTAGTCTAGAGAGGGGGCGGGGAGAGAGACAATTACTGTTTATGTGAGTGTGTATAGTGTTTATATAAATGTGTATTGTGTTTATATGAGTGAGAATAGTGGTTATATGAGTGTGTATAGTATTTACATAAGTGTGTACAATGGTTATGTGTGTGTAGTGTTTATGAGTCTGTATAGTGGTTATGTGTGTGTGTGTAGTTTTTATGAGTGCGTATAGCGTTTATGAGTGGGTATAGTATTCATATACTGTATACTGTTTATTCAAGTGTGTATAGTGTTTATAGGAGTGTGTACTGTTTATTCAAGTGTGTATAGTGTTTATAGGAGAGTATATGCTGTTTATTCAAGTGTGTTTGGATTGTGTACAGTAGAGTTTATACAAGTGTGTATGAGTTAATATGACTATATGAGTATAAGGTGTTTATACGAGTGTGTAGTTTTTATATTAGGGTTTATAGTGTTCGTATGAGTGTAGTGTTTATATGAATGTGTATTATGTTCATGAGTGTGTATATTGTTTATATGAGTGCATCATGTTTATATGTGTGTAGTGTTTATGAGTGTGTAATAGTGTTCATATGAGTGTGTATAGTGTTTATATGAATGTAGTGTTGTATAGTGTTCATATGTGTACTGTGAGCGAATGGCCTGTGTGGGTATAGTGTTCATATGATTATGGCGTTCATATTTGTGTGTAGTGTTTCTATGAGTGTGTAGTGTTCACATTTGTCTAGAGTTTAAATGTGTGTATAGCATTCATACGTGTGTAGTGTTGATATAAATGTTTTAGTGTATATGAGTGTGTACAGTATTTATTTGAGTGTGTATAGTGTTTATGGTACCAGAGTCCTCAGTCTCAGAGGAGTAATCTTCATCACTGTCCTCTTCTTCAGGCTCGTCTTCCCCAGCTGAGGGGTTGAACGTCTCATCCTCCATCTCTGAGCCGGAGTCATCCTCCGCTACACTCCCCTGAAAAACTTTCATCCATTAATCTATTCCCCATTTTATTCACTCACCTATGCTCAGAGTTGACTTCAAATTGTTATTCTTCTTTTGTACTCTGATTTCAGATCTAATGGGGGGTGTAGTGAGTGAGTGTAAAATCAGTAAAACAAATGGAACTGAAAACAGTGGTTTGAGTGCATCCGAGGAGGCTGAGCTACACTGAGATGAGCAACAGCAGGATGTGGGGGTCAGGAGTTCTGGGCTCACCTCACTCTCTGGGTCCAGGAAGGACCAGCCGCCCTGCTCGAAGAATCCCTCGGGGTCATCCACAATCGTCTTCATGATTTTGCTCCAGTTCAGAGACTGTACACCCTCTGTGTATTTAATATCACAGGAACTGAGAGAGGGAGGGTGGGAGAGAGAGAGAGAGAGAGAGAGAGTGGGGGAGAGAGAGAGAGAGAGAGTGGGGGAGAGAGAGAAAGAGAAAGGAAGGGAGGGAGAGAGGGGGGAAGAGGGTGAAGGAGAGAGTGAGAGAGACAGAGGCAGGGAGTGGTTTTATGAGGATGCGCTGAAGTTTGTGCAGGTAAGGTGAGGCTGCTAAGGTTACTCAGTACAAGGCTGCTTGAGGTATTGGATGTGCAGGTGAGGGTAGCTATGGTTACTCAGTACAGGTATCCCAGAGCTCTGCAGACATGCAGTGGTTGGGGCCTTACTTCAGCCATTCCTTGATTGGGTCCAGAGAGTTTACGGGCACAGCGTTGATCATGGTGACCTTCTTGCTGTACTCCTTGTAGACGATCACCACATCAAAGTTCTTCAGGTGGAACTGCACACGCTCAAAATGCACCAACTCCACTTCATCTAAAGTCACTACAAATGGAGGCTGAGGGTACCCCAAAAAAGACCAGGACAGAAAAACACACCCTCACCAGCACGGAAATACACACATGTACGCACACAAGGAACAGATCTGCTAACCGCTGCTATTACAGCTGTGTGCTACATTCAGAGCACCGTTTCCAACGCTAAACGCTACAATGCTATTAGATTGGTATTGTGTGGGTAAGTTGCACACTCAAGGGGGAGAATAAGAATGTAGAAAGAGTGACTGAAGGACAAACGCATAACAGAAGCAGAGCATCCTCCTCTAGCTGTCACACTCACCCACTCTGTGATGTTGCAGAGAGAGCTAGAGGTGGGCTGGAGCAGGCATGTGCTCCTGTAGGGGGCACCCTGGAACCTATACACACACACACACACACACACACACACACAGTTCGGTTATGTTAATTCAGTGGCAAATATTTCATCAGTTTGCATTATATTATCTTAATGATTATAATTTATCTTGCGCCAAAAGATAAGGCTGGGAGTGCCAGGTTTGGTGCATGGTTACCATGACGTTAAGTAGTTTTTAAGGCAAGGTGGCAGGTGTTTGGAGTTTGATTGTGACTTCGCACCCAGACCTGTCCTCTGTTCAACAGCAAGAATTTTCAGAACCCAACAGAACATTCTGCTGATTGAGTGGGGCTGTGTCCGAATCAGAGCCCTATCTAAAGCGCCCCATCTCCTGCACAGTGCACTGGCAGAAGTGTGCCGTTTAAGGTGCACTGTTTAGCACGCAAAAAATATCCGCCATACTATTTTCCAACCGTACTAAGGAAGTGTTGTAAGACTTCCCACCCTTGTACGGCCATGTCACGTGTTGTTTTTGTTGTATTTGAAAGAAAACGTCAGCGAAGCTGCGCCTCATTTTTAAAACAAAACTTTACGTCATATTAATGCAACCAGAATGTTCATGTACTTCTTGGTGTGCTCCCGAATATACTCAGTGAAACCACAGAAGTAAGTGCATCATACGGGGGTTATTGAAAATTTTGCCTACTTAACGACTTTTTCATCCCGTCTACTCAACAAGCCTACCTAATAGTATGGAAGGGTGCAGATTCGGACACAGCCCTGGTCTCAGGTGTATGACCATTAACCCCATCCTCTCTCATGGCAAGTTTCTGCAGATGACCTGTAATCCTCCCCCCCTCCCCCCTCCCCCGCCACATGTTCTCACCCAAGGTCTCTAAAGGGGACCTCAAACTCGAGCTCCTCCTTTGTGAGTGTCTCCACTTTCTCAATGAAGTTCTTGAAGGCAGATTTGAGTTTGTGGCGCATCTCACGCTCCATCTGCTCGGCGTACAGGTCGTCTCGGTCATGCATGTGCTGGTGCTTCCCCAGGTCTGTGGTGATCTCGCCCACCTCTGTGTAGAACTGCACATCCGTGTGCCGCTTCTTCCCAAACATGATCGCGTTCTGCGGGACAGTGCAGCCAACACACAAAATACACACCCGTCATATACAAACATACACACCTGTTAATGCATATATACAAACACACACACATACACACACACACACCTTGAGGTGAAAGTGCAGGACGATGATCATCTCTCCGTCACAAGGCTGGAATATGGCGTGTTTCATGTTATTGTACAGGATATCCACCTTATCCCCTCTTACTGAGGTAAACCGGAACCCTGAGAGAGAGTGAGTGAAAGAAAGAGGGAGAGTGAAAGAAAGAGGGAGGGAGAGAGAGAATAGGCGAGGGAAGGCAGGAGAGGGAGGGAGAGAGAGAATAGGCGAGGGAAGGCAGGAGAGGGAGGGAGAGAGTGAGGGAGGGAAAGGGAGAATTGTAGATTATAACATAAGTACTGTCAAATGGCCACACACACACACTCACCCCCAATCCCCACCACCACCACCACCACCACCACCTCACCGTTAGTGTGAGCCTCCAGTGATCCCTGCATCCTCTTCTGTGCGATGTTGGGCCGTATGTAAAGATCTTTGAGTTTGGGGTTGGAGCGGTTGAGGTTGATGACCAGAGAGTCCTGCTTGACAATTCCCTCCTTCTCCTTCTCCTCTGCCTCACGGGTCTTGTAGCGCTTCTGCACCTCTTTGATGATGCGGAAGGCGTTCTGCAGGTTCGTGGAGGGCACCACCGGGTCACCCGCTGTCTTCAGGTTAGAGGCGCGGTACGTTCTGGGAGGCGGGGCAAACAGGGAGCACCAGAAAGAGGTGAACACGCGCGCGCGCACACACACACACACACACACACACACACACACACACACACACACACACACACACACACACACACACACACACACACACACACACACACACACACAAGCACACAAGCTAACTCACACTTACGCACACACTCACTCATACACTCACATCTCCTTTACGAAGGTGGCCTCAGGGTTGGGGAAGATGTTTCCCTCCTGACGACCCAGGTAGCTGCCAGGTACGTAGAAGTTTATCCTCAGGTAGGTATAGTCTCCCTCCACCGACATGCTGATGTTCTACAAGAGAGTACATATCCTATAACACCAAGTGAGTACATATCCTATAACACCAAGAGAGTACATATCCTATAACACCAAGAGAGTACATATCCTACAACACCAAGAGAGTACATATCCTATAACACCAAGAGAGTACATATCCTACAACACCAAGAGAGTACATATCCTATAACACCAAGAGAGTACATATCCTATAACACCAAGAGAGTACATATCCTACAACACCAAGAGAGTACATATCCTATAACACCAAGAGAGTACATATCCTATAACACCAAGAGAGTACATATCCTATAACACCAAGAGAGTACATATCCTATAACACCAAGAGAGTACATATCCTATAACACCAAGAGAGTACATATCCTATAACACCAAGAGAGTACATATCCTATAACACCAAACACAAGACACACACCTAGAAAGCCAAAGAAGCACTGGGGGGGGGGGGGGGGGGGGGGCTACCTTGATGGTGGCAATGTGGAAGGGCGTGGCGATGCCGAAGACAGGCATGATGACGGTCTCGTATTTCTTATCGATGAAGATCTTCATCTCCCTGATGTCCCTCTCCCGGGGCAGCTGGGACACGTTCTTATAGGACACGTTGGACTTCCGAGCCCTGAAAGTAAGAACATGTTAAAGCCACGCCCACCGCAGCAGAACATGTTAAATCCACGCCCACAGAAGCAGAACATGTTAAAGCCACGCCCACTGCAGCAGCACAGGTCAAAGCCACGCCCACCGTAGCAAAACAGGTTAAAGCCATGCCCACCGCAGCAGCACAGGTCAAAGCCACGCCCACCGCAGCAGAACAGGTTAAAGCCACGCCCACGGCCTCTATCGCCCTCCTCTATTCCTCTCTCCCTCTCCTCCTTTCCCCTCACTTTTGTATCTGTTGCTCTCCTTTCTGCTCCGTCAGTCGACGCTTGGCCTCCTCGTTCACATGATTGGCCAGCTCCTTCTGATGAGTCCGCCTCTTCTCCTCTGCAGTCATCTCATTCTAGCCAATCAAAAGACAGGAGTGAGGAGCCAGACAAACTTGGTATGTTCTGTAAACACAGGGGCTTACTCTCATTCACTCACTAAAACACACGCACGCACGCACGCACACCCCTCTCTCCCCTACCCGGGTTCGGTCGGCAAGCAAGGCGGCTCCACGTGCTCCTTTCCCCAGTAGCTCTTCAGCATCATCTGCCTCTTCATCATCCTCATCCTCATTCTGAGAGAGAAAGAGACATGAAGACAGCTCTGGTTTTTGTCTTCTCCCAAGTTCCTTGGGAAATGGCTGCCCCTCACCTTTAAGAAAATTCCCACGTTCTTTATTTTCTTTTTGACAGGAGTAAGAACCATAGCGCCTTCATCCTGCAGGACAGAGAGAGAAAAAACAATCACCCAATGACCCATACAGTCATAACACACCAACACACACAAGCTATAACACACAGATACGCATATGCGTGCTATATCACACACACCAACAAGCTCTAACACACACTAGGGGTGGGTGATATGGCCTAAAAATAATCACGATATTTAAATATTTTTGCGATGACGATATTTATGACAATATGAAAAAATGCTCAAAAATATCAACTTCAAAAAGTTTTATTTTCAACTGCCTCCTTTCAAACTGCTAAGGCTAAGTTTGCCTTTAAAAATATTATTTAAGGAACCCCTTAGAAAAAATTAGCTGCATACAGGGAACCAGGGATTGACATTCCCCCCGAAGCTCACAAAAGCTCGCTTACTGGAGGTATTGCAGCCTCTGGTGCCAAAAAGCCAAATTCCCCACTCAAGCCCATTCAAAACTATAAATTTACCCTGGACAAATTATATTGGCTTTAGACAATACTTTGAAATTTTAACATTTCTTCACACCAAACTAATTACTCTCCAGGGACCAACGTTTTTTCTGAGCCCCAAAGAACATATTTATTTTAAATGAAATTTGTGCTTATTCCTACGTCACAGTGGAGGTACGAGCTAGACGTGCACACCGGCGCACAAACCATTAATGAGCATGACGCCGTGAAACAGTGATGTTAGGCGAGCCTAGCCTGCAAGCCTGCACGCGTCCAATATTGTACCAGATGAGCAAGACTGCAGGGTCTTCAGCGTCATTCTTATTTTGATTATACTGTTATTTTGATATTATTAGTTTATTATATTTTTAATTGTTGCCACCGATTCATGTCGGCCAGATATTATGCAATGGTTTTCAGAGCACTGAGTGACGGTGCGTTTTTCAGTGCGCTGAGTTACAGTGCGTTTTCTATGGAGCCAAAAAAACATACGTACTAAAGAAAGATTCGTAAACATAAAATGCACATTCATACACGTAAACTACAGTTCGTAATTGTAATTCGGAAAATTGTGAATAGAATAAAATAAATCTGTAAATGAAAACTTTTAAGATGTGAATAAAAGTGATGAGTTATAGACGATAATATTTTTTGCGCTCAAGACAATACGCACGTACGTCTCTTATTTTATGAGTCTCAGCATCGGGGTTTACTTTAATTTTTTGTAATCATATTTATGGGTCCGTACGTAGAACCATGCCTGACAAGTAGATTGTCAAACATAATAACTTCACCCTATTGGCTGATGGAGCTCACAATGTGAAACAGTAGGATTTTGGGGAAAACAGCTTTGCGTAGTCTAGTGGTAGTGGCTAGTCCCGAACTCCAGTAAATTTCATTAATATTTCATGGTTTTCTACCTTTACTCAGTGTTTTAAAATAAAATTGTTTTATTTTGTGATGATCCGTCAAAAACAATAGGCTATCTTGCTAGCTAGCAAGGCAGTTAGCCAGATAACATTGATAGCAATATTTTAGATAGCTCGCTTGTCTCCAATCTCACAAGCAGCTAGAGTTCAGGGAAGGTAGCCACGTATACGCTCTATAAAAGGTAGTTATTTGACGCAACCTAACGTTGGTTTAAACTTTTCACACAGCACTTGGTAAATATGGGTGTAAAACATAGCACTCTTTCCAACACACCAAGTTGGTTATATTCAAAGATACCTGCCTTTTCAGAGCCCACAACGTTATTCTGAATGGAATGTTGAATGTTGTTTTCACAGAAATGATGGCATACTATCTAACTTAGTAGAACACGTAACAACTGATAGACTTTGACGTTTCTCTGCAGCCCTATTTGTGACAGTAAGGCATACCTGGAAAGGTAGCTTGGTTGCTTTCACATAATAAAATATTGCTATCAACATTAGCTGGTTAAATGTCTTGCTAGCTAGATCATCACAAAATAAAACTTTTATTTTAAAACAGGGTAAAGGTAAAAAAAAACAAAATAAAACTTAGGCTACCGGAGTTTGGGACTGGCCAATATATAGGGTTATTATAGTCTCATAAATCATGAAATTAATAATTTTGTAGCGTGGCTAGCGGGGGCTACCGATGGGCAAGCAAAATGTAATTTGTGTTTGTGTGTACTGTGTTGTAGTAAGCTAGCTAGCCACAAAATGCTAGCTAGGTTAGACCCTGTTGTGACATCACTACTAGAGATGTCAGGCATGGTTGAGGCCAGGCATGGTTCCACGTACGGATCCCAAAAACTAAGATTACAAGAAATACGATTGCAGTACGTGTGAAAAGACGTACAAAATTCTGTAAGTAAACGATGCAGAGACTCGTAATATAAGACGTACATGCGTACAGTCTTGATGATGAGCGCAAAAAATATAATGGTATTGAATAAAAATCTTTTTTTATTCATGCCTTGAAAATTTTAATTTGCAGATTTTTCTTATGCATTCACAATTTTCCAATTTACGATTACAAACTGTAGTTGACGTGTACGAATGAGCATTTTATGTTTACATATCTTTCTTTTGTACGTACATATTTTTGGCAGCGATAGTTTTCAGTGCGCGGAGCGACAGTGTGTTTTCAGTGCACTGGTGCTCTGACCTCATTGATCTGCACGGTGTCTCCGATGAACAGTGCATACTTCTGCTCCTCCTTCCTCCCCTCCTTACACACTAGATCAGAGAAGCCCAGACTAACGCTGAGCACCATACCTGTAACACACACACACATACACTATTTGGGACATTCTCAAACGTGACTGTTTTAAAAACAAACACCCCTAATATAAAATCCTGTATCCAGGTTAGCGATCAGTGATGATCTAGCTACACCTGTGTGGCAGAGGAAGACTATATGAGGAGTGACTCACCTTTCTTCAGTTTGTACTGGTTCTTACTGCTCAGGACCAGAGAACCCTCCCGAAACTCGATCCCCATCGCAAAACTGCCAGAGAGAGACCAGCGTGATGTTCAAACACGGTGTGTGAGCGTGTGTCTGTGTGTGTGTGCGTACATGTGAGCGCGTGTTACTAACCCCAGGTTTTTGGTCAGTTTTCCCACCAGGTCTGGTTTCTCCTTCTTCACAAACTCCAGTACAGTGTTATAGGCCTCACACAGCTTCACCCCTACAGAGAAAGCATGAGATACTAAACACACACACACATACAGGCACTGGCACACACACAGGCACGCAAATACACGTCCACACACACACACACACACACGTACACGTACAGGCACTGGCACACACACAGGCACGCAAATACACGTCCACGCACGCACGCACGCTCTCTCTCCTTCTCTCTCTCTCATACACACACACACACACACACGTACAGACACACACACAGGCACGCAAATACACGTCCACACACACACGCTCTCGCTCTTTCACACACACACACACACACACACACACACACACACACACACACACACACACACACACACACACACACACACACACACACACACACACACACACACACACACACACACACACACACACACACACACACACACACACACACACACACACACCGTGTTTGAGCTGGCTGAGCAGGGTCTCTTCCACCTGCAGCAGGAAGTTGTAGTTCTCCTGCATATCCTGTGGGGGGTCCACCATGAGTGTGCGCACGAGGTTAGAGCAGTATGATTTATACCGGATCCCCATCGCACAGGTGATGGCTCCAAAGTTCATGTGGTTCTTATCACTGAGAGAGAGAGAGACAGTGCAAGTATCACACACTGGCCATTGTACAGATGAGGATGTTGATATTCTGTTAGTGGGCAGAGACTAAGGCTGTGTCCGAATCAGAACCCTGTCTTCTGCGCCCTGTCTCCTGCGTACAGGGAACTGACAGAAGTGTGCTGTTTAATGTGGACTGTTTAGCAGGATGCGAAAAATATCCGCTATACTATTTCCAAACCGTACTGTGGAAGTGTCGTAAGCAGGTCATAAGACGTCCCACCAGTGTTGCCATGTCCGCGGTTTTACAGCTAAATTTGGATACTTTCAAAGTGCAGTCACGGATAAAAATTAAAAGTCGCAAAGCGACTTATTTAAAAAAGTAAAAACATGATGATTTCTATTTAAAATACGTTGGTTTCGGTTAAAAATAGCCTATAATTTGGGCTAGATTTGAGTTGCCATTTCGCTGGAAAGTCTTAAAATATCTGGCAACCCTGCACCACACTCTTGCACTGCCAAGTCACGTGTTCTTTTGGTTGCATTTGAAGAAAAACGTCAGCGAAGCTGGCGCTCATTTTTTTAAAGCGAAGCTTCACGTCATATTCACGTGACCAAAATGTTTGTGTAGTTCTTGAAGTGTGCTCCCAAATGTACTCAGCGAAACCCCGGAAGTGTGTCATCCGGGTGTTTGTAGTATACTGCAAATTGAAAAATTTTCGCATACTCTACGACTTTCTTGCCTTATCTACTTACCAAGGCTACTCAACAGTGTGGAAGAGTGCTGATTTGGACACAGCCTAAGATGCAACCATGGAGATGCTGACCTGACCACACTGAATTTCAGGCTGTAGTTGCCGCCACTCTGGATGATTGGCGGATAGCACATCTCCACCATGGAAGGATCCGCCCCCCCAAGGTACTTCTTCTCCTCAATGGCCTTCTCCACCGACTCAGCTAGCTTACTGTGCCGCACTTTCTGTAACAGTGACCTCTACTATTACACACACACACACACACACACTAAATGGGCCTCATTTATCAATATGGACGTAAAGATGTGTATATTTCAGCATACCAACTTGCATACGAAAATCTCACGTGTGATTCATCAAACTTACGTAAACCACTGATTTGAGCGTAAATGTGGTCGGAGGTTGATAAATCAAATTTGATCATATATTAGGAAGCGCATGCACATCATTATGAACTAGCGTACTCGAATGCCCATTTACTATTATATTTGGCAAGGCCACCTCTTTTAAAACGTACATGCCAATGCGGTTTTCTCAGTAGGCCATTTATAGGCAACGACGGGCATGAACATAAACGTATGCTTTTTGGGAGCGTTAGTAGCGGTGTGCAGCCTAGCTCAAAAGCCGCTACATGGCAGAGGGTAACCAGGGCAGTAAATAGTGCTTCCTCTGAATAGAAAACTACATATGCGTTGGTTGGGTCACGTGATCCGTATGCCACAAAAAAGGCTCCCACGGCGGATCCTCTATGGCCAGCTAAAGGACGGAGAAAGACATGTTGGGGGACAGAAAAAGCGGTACAAGGACCACCTCAAGATCCGCCTAAAGAAGTGTGATATCCACCCTCCTGCACTGCAGACATTGGCTGCTGACAGGAACACCTGCCACCTGGGTGTCACACGTGTGCAGGAGCAAGTCACCATCAGAAGAGCAGAGAGAAGGGCACAGAGACACCAGCGGACCACTGGGGCACCCCCCCCTCTGTCGCGTCTCACATGTGCCCCAAATGCTGAAAATCCAGCGAGTCCCGCATTGGCCTCCACAGCTACATGCGATGACATGATAGTCCGGTTGCACAGTAATATTGTGGGTCTTATGGGAATCTACGAGACATTGGGCCTCATTTATCATTAATTTATCATTCAAATCTGATCATAAATTGTTTCACAACGCAAATTTCCGGATTTATCAAATAAAATGTGGTACGATGAAATCTCATGACAGCTCAATAAATAATGAAAGAAAAGAAAAAAAATACTTTTGTTCGAAGCACAGGTGAAAATGAAAAAGGTGCTCTTTGGAAAACTTGTGAATGTGCGCTTAAAAACCAGATTCCGCTTTGAATGAGTAGGTCATCATAAAAAAGGCGGAATAACGTCCAAGGCAAGCCTGTAGTGCCCATCTAATTAACATAATACCCACAGGCCTCTCTGCTAGCATCTATTCCCGCACCCGTTCACCTTACGCACCTCGTCTGCATCCACGATCTCCATCACCCTCTCCTTGAAGAACTTGGAGAAGACCTCACTGGTCACACCCGCTGCCTTCCTCATCAGAGCCAGCTCGCCATCCTCCTTTACCGCAATGGTGTACGCCACCACTGCACTGATATCCACCTGAGAGAGTATACCAAATCACCTACAAATCAGCACTGATATCCACCTGAGAGAGTATACCAAATCACCTACAGATCAGCACTGATATCCACCTGAGAGAGTATACCAAATCACCTACAAATCAGCACTGAAATCCACCTAAGAGAGTATACCAAATCACCTACAAATCAGCACAAGATGTCTACTTTGCTAAATGTGCTCCCACCTGTGGCGCTGCACCTTGAAAGAACATAGTCCCGCATAGCGTCACTTAAGTTTACATGCACTAAGTTGACTGTGCTTTTAAATTTTTTATATTTGGTCGCATATCCTTTGCATGCCATGACTTCCTGATGTCTGTGACCCAACAACATCAAAAGACTCTTGATATCTTATTTTCTGGTACTTACAAGCAATACTATAACATCTCTGCATTTGAATGGATCTCTTTGGGAATTGGGGGGTGGGACTAGATTTAGCTGTAAATTATGCTGGAACAGTATGGAATACATTGTAGGATATCTAATATTTCCCCCCTTCTCTCCATCTCTGTCACTCTCTCACTCTCACCCCCCAACATCAAAGATAAGCCAGTCTTTGTCATAAATGACCCCTCCCCCCCCCCTCCCCCATACCTTAACCCAATCAGGACAGGGATGGTCTTCCTGTGGAGGTATTTTATGAGTGTACCGCAGAAAAAGAAGTTAGTCAAGTTTGGAGTTTGTTGGTGAAGAAGTCATTCTTTTTGGTTCCTCGTGCGTTTCCTTTTGTTCCTGTTCAGCTGGAGGGTAAATAATTTGGCAATTTTTGGCTTATCTCTCTTTTCTGGTATATTCAAATTAATGTCTGGTTTAATGTCTTCCATTTTGTAAATTATAAGTAGTCAGCCTACATTCCTTAGTGAATGTATGATTTCCAGTCATTATTCTAATTGAATGTTTTCATTTAATAAAATTACTTAATCTCAAGACCTGATTTAGACTTTGTTTTGGCTTGTTGGTTGATCCACCAGGTTACTGTTCGACTTACCTATCAAAGAATTCGGCGATTTAATTGATGATTGTCATTTTTAATAATAATTATTAAATTAAATCACGTAAAGCTTATTTTGAATGTAGGTTAAGTGAGGGGTTCTAGCACGCAATATCGCTTGTGTTCAGTATTCAGAGTGCTGAACGTTTTAACAAGGGCATTGACTGTTGGAACCACTGGATTCAGAAAATACACATTTTACCTAGTCCTCACTTACCCGACAACATGATTGGTAAAATGAAAAAAAATCAAGGGTCTGAGGTATCAAACAAGCCTCAAACCATCACTCTGTTGCCAGATATGCAGTAGATATGGATGGATCACTTTAATGGTTGTTTCTCCTGACAATCTTCCTATTGAAGGCGTTTCCTATGGAAAAATAAGTCAGGAGAAGAAACCCTTCAACTTATCCATCCATATCTACTGTATTTCTGGCAGCAGTGTGATAATTTATGGCTTGTTTGATACGTCGGACTCTTGATGACCTAGAGCCATTTAGCAAACCATGTGTTCCCATACTGTTCCAGTGTAATTTACAGCTAAATCTAGTCCCACCCCCCAATTCCCATAGAGATCCGTTCAAATGCAGAGACGTTATAGTATCGCTTGTAAGAGTACCAGAAAATAAGATATCAAGAGTCTTTTGATGTTGTTGGGTCACAGACATCATGTCATGGCATGCAAAGGACATGCGACCAAATATTAAAAATTTAAAGGCACAGTCAACTTAGTGTATGTAAACTTCTGACCCACTGGAATTGTGATATAGTGAATTAAAAGTGAAATAATCTGTCTGTAAACAATTGTTGGAAAAATTACTTGTCATGCACAAAGTAGATGTCCTAACTGACTTGCCAACACTATAGTTTGCTAACATGAAATCTGTGGAGTGGTTCAAAATGAGTTTTAATGACTTCAACCTAAGTGTATGTAAACTTCCGACTTCAAATGTATATATAATATATATATAAATTATTATTATTAGACTACTGATCATCGGAGCTTTGCTCACCCCGAGAACCGCTCATCATCGTTTTACAATGCAGTCCAAAATGTAAGCTAATTAATAGATAACTGAGCAGTTATTGCTCCAAATTTTTTGCACTGTAGAAACACTTCCGTACTTGCACTGTGGCAGGATGTATCATTGCAATGAATACAGAAGGTGGGGCTGATGGCATAATATGCAATTTTAAAAAATAATAATTTTTAAAATATTGAAAATACGCCACTTGCCAGATACCGCATGTACTTTGTCCTACTTTTATTTTCTTGTAGATATGCGAAGACAATTCACGAAATGTCATAACTTTGGGGCGTGTTCTACTATCCCGAATGTTCTGCTTTCCAGCACCACTGATTCCCCAAGGGTTTCAGATAGTATTCCAACAAAAATGAAGGTGTCGTTCCGGGGGATGGGGTGATGGTATCGTATATCACGATGTTTCACATGACAATATTGTGATATTTTTAAAAGACATCGTCCAGCCCTAGAGCATAGTGCCGATAATCAGCTGAGAGAGAGCTACCACATCACCTACACCACTGTGCTGATATCCACCTGAGAGAGTATATCACATCACCTACACCACTGTGCTGATATCCACCTGACAGAGTATATCACATCACCTACACCACTGTGCTGATATCCACCTGAGAGAGTATACCACATCACCTACACCACTGTGCTGATATCCACCTGAGAGAGTATACCACATCACCTACACCACTGTGCTGATATCCACCTGAGAGAGTATATCACATCACCTACACCACTGTGCTGATATCCACCTGAGAGAGTATATCACATCACCTACACCACTGTGCTGATATCCACCTGAGAGAGTATATCACATCACCTACACCACTGTGCTGATATCCACCTGAGAGAGTATATCACATCACCTACACCAATGTGCTGATATCCACCTGAGAGAGTATATCACATCACCTACACCACTGTGCTGATATCCACCTGAGAGAGTATATCACATCACCTACACCACTGTGCTGATATCCACCTGAGAGAGTATACCACATCACCTACACCACTGTGCTGATATCCACCTGAGAGAGTATATCACATCACCTACACCACTGTGCTGATATCCACCTGAGAGAGTATATCACATCACCTACACCACTGTGCTGATATCCACCTGAGAGAGTATATCACATCACCTACACCACTGTGCTGATATCCACCTGAGAGAGTATATCACATCACCTACACCAATGTGCTGATATCCACCTGAGAGAGTATATCACATCACCTACACCACTGTGCTGATATCCACCTGAGAGAGTATATCACATCACCTACACCACTGTGCTGATATCCACCTGAGAGAGTATATCACATCACCTACACCAATGTGCTGATATCCACCTGAGAGAGTATATCACATCACCTACACCACTGTGCTGATATCCACCTGAGAGAGTATATCACATCACCTACACCAATGTGCTGATATCCACCTGAGAGAGTATATCACATCACCTACACCACTGTGTTGATATCCACCTGAGAGAGTATATCACATCACCTACACCACTGTGTTGATATTAGGGCTGAGCAAGTGTCCATTACAAATAATATCACAATACTGTTAGCCTATGTGAAACATTGTGATATACAATACTTGGGCCCGGCCCCCCGGAACAACACCTCCATTTTTGTTGGCATACCGTAGAACCTCTACTATCTGACACCCTTGGGGAATCAGTGGTGCTGGAAAGTAGAAAATTCCAGATAGTAGAATGCGCCCAAAAGTTATGACATTTTGTGAATTGTCTTCACAATTCTACATAAAGGTAAGACAACGTACACATGGTGTCAAGCTCGTGGCGTATTTATATGCTTCCGATCGGTGTGGGAGGTCTAAACTTGCGTGCCTGGGAGTATTTTCAATTTTTTGGTAAATTATTTTTTTAAATTGCACATTATTATTATTCCCTCACTCCACCTTCTGTATTCATTGTATAGATACAGCCTGACGCAGTGCAAATACGGAAGTCTTTCTACAGTGCAAAAAATATGAAAATGAACGTTTGGAGTTTGGAGCAATAACCGCTCAATTATCCATTAAATAGCCTACATTTTGGACTGCATTGTAAAGCAAAGACGAACGGTTCTCGCGGTAAGCAAAGAAAGATATTATTATTATTATTATTATTACCGATCAGCATGGTGGAAATACTTTGTAAAAACTGGTCCAAGTCGGGGAAAAAACAAAAAGAAGTTATCCTTTAATATGTAATAGCGTGTCCAGGTGTCACGGCCATTATTTCTTGTTGAGATGAGTTTTAAGATAAGCCAATAATGTACATGTGAACACTACAACACTGTCCGCTTCCATTATTTGTTCTCAGTTCTCATTTTAGTTTTTATATTTTTTTTATTGACGGACCTATGTTATGATATAATATTTTATAGATCATTAGGCTATGTCTGAAACTCCTAATATTCTTCTTGTTTCTGCCACAGTGTAGTCATGCAACAAGGTCTATGACGTACATTTTATTAGCAGCAGGCTATAGCTACTACAATAAATGATCTACCACTTTTACACTATTCCTGAAGCTTATATAAGGTTCATTGTCTGTTCTCGTGCAGTGTTGGAAGCTTTATCGGCAGCACTACCAAATGTTATGCATGCAACGGTGATTTACCTAATTAGTTGTGAAGAAATTAGACAAAAAAAAAAAAAAACTTTAAAAAAAAATTTCAGCAATAGACGATGTTGCAAAAGTCCCAAAACACCTAAATAATGAAGAATGAGTTGGCTCTTCACTGTGTATTCCACTATGTGGGACTAAATTAATGAAGTAGACATTGTCTGTAAATCACAATATCCAGCTCCCATCGTGACAGCTGTGAATCATCGTCAATAACCGATACTATCGTCATATCGCCCAGCCCAAGCTGATATCCACCTAAGAGAGAGTATACCACATCACCGACTAGTAATTACGGCTCTTTTAAGGGGACCAGATCTTATGGCTCCGTTCGTTCGTTTTGTTCTTTCTGCGTGTGTGTGCGCGCGCGCGCATGTATGTGTGAGAGGTGAGAGGGGGGCACTTTACAACTATGAATGGCAGGATTACACTAGCCTACTAAATCTAATAATGCACATACTAGTTGCCAAATGTCTGGCATAAAGGACTGTAACATCTACCCATTGGCAGATGACTTAAATAACACGTGAACATACAATGCATCCGGAAAGTATTCACAGCGCTTCACTTTTTCCACATTTTGTTCTGTTACAGCCTTATTCCAAAATTGATTAAATTCATTTTTTCCCTCAAAATTCTACACACAACACCCCATAATGACAATGTGAAAAAAGTTTTTTTGAGATCTTTGCAAATTTATTACAAATAAAAAACTAAAATTTCTCATTTACATAAGTATTCATAGCCTTTGCTTTAACGTATTTTTAAAGTATCATATTTCATATTTGGTCGCATATCCTTTACATGCTGTTACTTCCTGAAGTCTGTGACCATCAACATCAAAAAAACTGTCGATATCTTATTTTCAGGCACTGTTACAAGCGATACTATAACCTCTCTGCATTTGAATGGATCTCCATGGTAATTTGGGGGTGAGACTAGATTCAGCTGTAAATTACACTGGTACAGTATGGAACACATGGCTGGCTAAATGGCTGTAAGTTATCAAGGGTCTGAGCTATCAAACGAGCCCCAAACCATCACTCTGTTGCCAGATATGGAGTAGATGTGGATGGATCGCTTTAAGGGTTGTTTCTCCTGACTTTTTTCCCCATAGAGTTCTATAGGAAAATGAGTCCGGAGAAATAACGCTTGCAGTGATCCATCCACATCTACTCCATATCTGGCAACAGAGTGATGGTTTGGGGCTCGTTTGATAGCTCAGACCCTTGATAACTTACAGCCATTTAGCCAGCCATGTGTTCCATACTGTACCAGTGTAATTTACAGCTGAATCTAGTCTCACCCCCCAATTTCCATAGAGATCCATTCAAATGCAGAGAGGTTATAGTATCGCTATAGTATCGCTAATTTAATCAATTTTGGAATAAGGCTGTAACAGAACAAAATGTGGAAAAAGTGAAGCGCTGTGAATACTTTCCGGATGCACTGTATATGATACTCTACCTACATTTTTTTATATATATTTTTTTCCATATTTTATATTTACATTCTTTTACCCACACACGCACTTAAATTAGAATATAATAATTAGAAATGGATTACAAATTGATTAAATATAATATAGGCTATATATAGCCTAATGTATGATGTTTTCCCACTCACTTTACAAGACGTAGCCTACGACTTGCTGTCGATATATTATGCAAGGTTGTGGAAGTTGAGCGATAGAGAGACGACGAATAATTTGCAAGTTGAAGAGCTAATGTAAACTCTCCGCATGGGAAATGTATTTAAACCTACCAACGGAGTTTGTGAACTTCGCTCTGTATTTTTAACAGCGACAGTTAACGTTACTAAAATCTTATAGGCTATGGAAATGTACTCCAATATAAAATATAATATACCAAAAACATTATGGTCGCGTTTTATGTTTTTGATGGGAAACACTCTAGGGAAAACTTGGCAAAAAAAGAACGGCTCAGATACCTACGAGACTCGGTTCCCGTCGTTCCTTCCAAAGAGCCGTTCAAAAGAATCTGATCGTTCGTGAACGACACATGATTATCACCTACACCACTGTGCTTATATCCGCCTGAGAGAGTATAGCACATCACCTACACCACTGCACCGCTCACCTTCTCCAGCCCCTCTGCAGTCATCATGTCGTTCCAGCTCTTCATGTACTCCCCGGGGAACTTGTCCTTGATGAATACACCCACCGTCTTCCCCTCCTTACTGGACCGAATCGCCTCCAGCATTTTCTCAAAGTTAGCTTTGTTACTCTCATTCTGGAAGACAGAAAAAGCACACATCAACCCAGAGGAGGACAGAGGTACAGGAAGATCACAGTGAGAGGCAGGGATTAGGTGGGCTCGTCAGTTGGAGGGTGTGGTTTGGGTGGGGCCTCACCTTCTCTCGCACCAGCAGCGTGATGGGGGGTAGGCCGTTGGCATTCTCGTTGCCCTTGGTTACAGCCACCTGCTTGAGGAACTCAACCTTCTTCTTGCTGGCGAGGAAGAGGATCTTCGACTCGCAGAAAACCATGATGGTGTCCGTCAGCTCATAGCCAAACAGCCAGGTCTGGGGGCAAGGAGTCATGGTAACACCCCAAAATAGCACATACATCACCACTCGCTCACACACATCATAAACCTTCTCTCTCCCAGTCTCTCACACTCACACAGATCAATAAAACACAGACATGCTTTATTTAGTATTAGCACATTGGAACATTAACACAGAGCACACACAAAGATCTGGACACATTAAGACAGAGCACATGTGGAGATATGAACATGTTAATATGGAGCACACAATGTAGCAATGAGCATTACCTGCAGGGCTGTAGATTTGGCATAAACAATCTCCTCGTCTACTCCAACAGACACCACAATGGCGTCCGCCTTCCCAAACTCATCCTCACCTTTCTGAACGAGAGAGAGAATGAGAACCTACTGAAGCTCAGACTACCAAATTACATAATCATTACTGCTACTACAGCCAAGACAGTCGCCACTGTTATTACTATTATTATTTTAGAACTTACAAATACTAATACTTACCTTGTGTATGATTTGAAGTTACCTCCAATTGCCCTGTTCGTCCCAAAATATAAGATTACCATAGATTGTTTAATACACATTCAGTACACAGCGCATGGGCCGTGCTCTGAACATTATGTGTGGCTACAAGAGGTCTGCTGATTTTGCAGCGCAGGGCGAGGGAAACGTCAGACTTCCGCGCGTCTTGCTATGAGGAATGAGGCTACTGTAACTAGCAAAAAGGCCTTGTGGCTGTTTTTGAACCGCTTATTACTAAAGTGTCCACATTATTTTAGCCTAACATCTTTTCCAACGGACAGGTCTGCTTATGAGTTGATAGGACTGAAAAGCATTTATGAATGTAGTGGTGTTTAATACTGATGACCGTAGATCATGACAACCAAGATTTAAAAAGTTTAAAATGTACGGTTTTATTTCTCTGCGTGTTAGAGACAAATTGCTGAGACCAAGTGCGGGAACTGTTTAATAGCGTAGTTCAATGCCCTGTCTGAAAGTGCACTGACTCAGCTAGCAGCTAAGTTAGCTACCGAAATCAGCGGCGTGACTAGGCTACAACTGAACTTTGTTTGCTAAAAGAGTTCAGTTTATACATTCTGGGGAAGTCTAGCAATAATTAAACAAATGTGCGTTTGTTCCGAAGTTATTTGTTTAAATGTGGCAAAATGACGAAACACCAACAGTAAAGTTACATGTCTGGGTTGCTACTAAGCTATTAGCTAACTATTAGCCCTCATTATGTGCATTTGCCCGCTAGAACTAGCAAGGACTTGCTGTGGAATCGCTTCTTGTTAAATCGCCTTAGAAGATTATTTTATGTATTCATTTAAACATCCTTGAAATAAGGACCATACACATAAGATCTGATATTAGTGATGCGTTTCCTTAAGCTGCGCACTTTGTGGACACAGGTCGGCTGTGCGCAGTTGTGCTGTACCTCTACCAGAGTGCTTATAGCGGCCTCTGCTTCGCACGCTGCCGGCCACAGAGAGCCCAAACACCGCAACACGTCAAATCAAGCGCGGCTTTCTGCCAACATCTGGATGCTGGAACGGCCGTGCGTAACAGGGCTTACAGTCTCGCTTCTTGTCAGTTTATATTACCTTCCAGTTGACGTATAGGCGCTTGATCCGGCGGTAATAAGCCTCCTTGTCTAGGTTTACGGCCATCCCGTGTCTTCGGCTCCTCCAAACTCTAGCTCGCGGCTTCAGGCCGAATCAGTGAAGCCCCGGCGCGCGCACTTCCCACGCCTCACACGAACTGCTTCCTCCTGGCCCAAATCAAACACGCGAAATGCTTTGTTTTTATATTGTTTGTATTTTATTGTTTACAAATCGTATTATATTCCAAATGTAAATTTAAATCCGTGCATGTTGTGACAAACAGTCGTTTTATATTACAGAAACAAAGCAAAACGTACAAAAGCAGTTAAATGTATACAAGCATTGCTAAACACATTGCTGTTTGTATCGCGTACTGACACGCATATATTTATTACCCCTCCCCCATCTTTTCCCCTCCCCCTCGCTACAGGGCCAACCTGCTCAAGCGAACACGTCCTGCTCCGTCAGACACAGGCAATACTGCAGTAATACGTATGTTTAATAATCACAGTGGTATCGTTTGCCAAAATACATTAAAACAACATTGTACAGTTTGCCTCTATATTTCTAATCGGATTAATGGTGTATCGCTGTAATATTGCACGTTCGCACAAGTACATTTAATATTATTTTGCAACAATTCTCAGCGTTGGAGATTTTTCAGATTTTAGCTTTTTGTCAGTCATACGGCTTCTTAGCGGACACATTCATTCTCCATTACTGCAGCATTCGCTTTTTTGGCAACAATCAGTCTTGCCTTTGTCATGTAATTGAATCACTCCATGGCCTCCCATTGGCTGTCTGTCTCCGTTTTGATTGGCCATGCACATATTTCCCGCGCCTGTGTTTTCCCGCGTTCTGTAGTGAGTGCGCTGTTGGTGGAGATTAGACAGAGCCCCCGTCTGCGATTGGCCCGTTTATAGGGTGTTTGCTCACACCCATGCTTCAATTCTAATTCATTGTTATCACTCTTATATTTTTATAATTTAAGGGTTTACCCACGAATTGGTGTAATTACACAATCCATCTAATTTGCTTAACCCCTTCGTGCAGGTGTCAAATTTGGTCAATTCTCACCTATTAATGCTGCAGTAGGCAAGTTTGAAAATATACAAGGCAAAAAGTCTTCCCCCTTTTGCTCTCCTCCCTCCTATCTCTCTCCTAAGCCCTTCCCACCAAATGATGCTTCAGTGCACGCATGGAGACAGGGAGGGGGTTATTCTACAAGGAGGATCTTTTGCTTGTAGATAGTTGCCTGATTGGTAGCTACATAGCTAGCCCTGATTGGTTGGTCTTTGTAAGACCAGGTGAGATTTTTTTGACAGCCTAACGCACGTTTCACATCGGGCGCGCAAGAGCGCCATCTTGCCGCTATGGTCAGCGCAAGCAGAGAGCAAACCTACTTTCACATCGGGCGCGCAAGAGCGCCATCTTGTCTCTATGGTCAGCGCAAGCAGAGAGCGAAGCGGCAAAAACAATACGTATCCGTGACGGGTATTTTAAAAGCGACTTTACACCAGTCATTCTCCCTCTACACATACAAGCACAAAATCCGGTTATTATTTACATGTGATTTAATTTCATTCAGCATTGCCCACAACATTAACGTGATCCACATGAACCAGGACAGGGAGAGAGCTTGTCACTCGTTTTCGTGCTCTTCTCCACTTTTTCTAATTGCTTTCGAACGTGAAATGTATACCGTTCTAAACAAACAAAAAACACTTATCTGCTGACCGTAATATAGAATGCCATCCTGGCTATCGATAGTTAACGTAGCGAGCTAGCGCAGCCTGGTAATAATCTGATAGATATCAATGTAGTAGTGCTTATTTGTTACAAACCTGGTAGCCCCAATTGAAAACTTATGTTTCGCCATGCAAAGTTTTTATTTATTTATATCACGGTAGTCCCGCAAGTTCGACTGATATAACACGGGGAATTCGGTCACGCACGTAATCAACCTCTCATCCATTTTCCGTTCGCGAAGTTGGTCCGTTCAGTACCGCCCACTCTCTAGCTATTGGCTGCGCTTTGAAAGGTCAGCGACTGGAGGGGTCAAAGTTGAATTTGGTTGAACTTTGAGCGCAGGCAGTGGATCTTGCGCTGCGCTTACCGCTGACCAGAGCGCAAAGCGGAAAACGACTCTCCATTGATGTCAACGGCACTTGCCGCCTATGCGCGGCCAATGTGAAATCGGCGTAACCCTGGTTTCACATTGGCCGCGCATAGGCGGCAAGTGCCGTTGACGTCAATGGAGAGTCGTTTTCCGCTTTGCGCTCTGGTCAGCGGTAAGCGCAGCGCAAGATCCACTGCCTGCGCTGCGCTCAAAGTTCAACCAAATTCAACTTTGACCCCTCCAGTCGCTGACCTTTCAAAGCGCAGCCAATAGCTAGAGAGTGGGCGGTAGGCTACTGAACGGACCAACTTCGCGAACGCAAAATGGATGAGAGGTTGATGTGCGTGACCGAATTCCCCGTGTTATATCAGTCGAACTTGCGGGACTACCGTGATATAAATAAATAAAAACTTTGCATGGCGAAACATAAGTTTTCAGTTGGGGCTACCAGGTTTGTAACAAATAAGCACTACTACATTGATATCTACCAGATTATTACCAGGCTGCGCTAGCTCGCTACGTTAACTATCGATAGCCAGGATGGCATTCTATATTACGGTCAGCAGATAAGTGTTTTTTGTTTGTTTAGAACGGTATACATTTCACGTAAGAAAGCAATTAGAAAAAGTGGAGAAGAGCAGAGACCCTGAAAACGAGTGACCAGCTCTCTCCCTGTCCTGGTTCAATGTGGATCACGTTAATGTTGTGGGCAATACTGAATGAAATTAAATCACATGTAAATAATAACCGGATTTTGTGCTTGTATGTGTAGAGGAAGAATGACTGGTGTAAAGTCGCTTTTAAAATACCCGTCCCGGATACGGATATGTATTGTTGTTTTTGCCGCTTCGCTCTCTACTTGCGCTGACCATAGCGGCAAGATGGCGCTCTTGCGCGCCCGATGTGAAAAGGCAGTAACGCCCGGAACTCACCAGACGCTTATTGCGCGCGCAGATTTGAGCAGAACTGAACCCACCAGGCGCAAAGGCACAAACGCTTTTATTGCTTTTTCGGAGCGCATTCCGTGAACGACAGAGACGCGCTATACAAACAAACAATCTACATTCCGGATTTGTGAGCTTCGCTTAATAATGGATAAGTAAATACTGCTATTACATAGGTCTTACTGCTTGACAGGTTAATTAAAATGAAAACTTGCATACTGTCAATATATTAGTACATGGGAAAATAGCTACACATGAATCAGACCAACAAACAAGTCTTCACTGGCTGGCTGCAAATGGCCTACTTTTGATTTTTACTTCGTAGCCTATAGCTAATGTAATAATGTCATTATAACGAAATCAGTTGAGTGATTACCTTATCTCGCAATATTAATATAGTACTTTTTTTGTTTGTTTCAGTACAAGTTGTAAACTGAGGAAGGCAATTACGGTTTACCTCTTGCTCCGAATGCTCCTGAGGAGGAGAGTACACCCATAAATTGCTTTGATCACACTTTTGATTATATTAAAACAAATATCTAAACTATATAAAATGTTGTTTTTTAAAGCTAAATGTAGCAAACAAGACACTGCCTCATTTATAAAGTTCACTTTATATTATTTATTTATTTTGGACAGTAATCAACATGTTCTAAACATTTAATTATAGCAAAATGCAGCTATATAACAAAAAGCAGCTATTTTGATTCTGTAGTACTAGTACCTTAAATCAATACAGTGATATCAAAAACAGAAGTCAGCATAGTCTTAATTCATTGAACAAATATATATAAATTTGTATAGCCTACTATAATAAAGGAAATGGATTATAAAAACGGGACTGGTTATATGCAAAATGTGTGACTTGATTTAACGTCATTCATCCCACAATTCATTCATTCATTCATCTCTGTTCCCTTTTTCATTAGGGCCTATATTAAAATATATGTATTAAAATAATTAATAACAATAGTAAAACTTTTAGTAGGTTGAAAAACATTAATACGTAGTGATATGATGCAGATATTGAGCATATACAATGTATTTCTATGAGATTGCGCATGCGGACGACCAGAAAATTCCGCCCAGAGCGGAAAAATCAGCTACATGTCCACGAGCCGTCCGCCCGCCAGCCGTGCGTGCGTGGCCGGTGAGAACCGCGGCAATTCGTTAACATGGGAGCGGAAGTGAAGCGCAACAGTGCGCGTGTGCGTGCGCTTGCACGTCTGGTGGGTTCCGGGCGTAATACAGAGCCCAGGGGTGCGTCCCAATAGTTGAAAAATGCACCCTCCCTTCCTCCACTACCACCTCCTCAACTCCGTGCCCCGGAAACGGATCTGTTTTTGAATTTAATGTCGCTGATTACATCTTAATTACGTATTAATGGTTACATATGAATTAATGTCTCGACGCAAACCACAATGTCAGGTATATTGTATACTGTACATGCAAATAATTGTACTCGAAACGTTCAGACAGTTTTGCATACTTCCAGGTAGGAGAGGAGTGGTAGTGGGGGAGTGGAGGAAAGGAGGTGGGGAGTGAAGAATATTGGGACGTAACCCAGGGGTTCATTCCAATCGCATATCATTACTCCTTGCATCCTTTCCTCGCTCCTTAGCTCCGCCCAACGGAGGACGTGAGGAAAGGATGCAAAGATCAGATACGAGGATGGACGAGGATGCACGAGGCAACGTGCATTAGGCAAATGGAACGTCCTTGCTCAATCAAGCGTCAGCGTCATATTATGCTCACGTGCTATATAATGCTTTTAACTTATTTTTTCATGAATAAACGATGCTTTTGTTAGTTATAAACAATGAGTGTCATTATAGATTAGTGCTTTATAATAAATGGAAAGGAATGGTAAAATTTAATTTGTGTAGGGGTATGCCCGCAACATGGCAGATGTGAAGAGTGGTGGATAATTTATACACCTCAGGCGTTCCGAGAAAAGGCTTCCGCAAAGGCTACACTTGTGTTTCCTCACTGAAGCACCCTCCAGGAGCCAGCTCGTTCCCCACTCGTCGCTCCTCCAAGGAGCATTTAGCGGTTTGGAATGTCCTTAAAGATGGCGAACCTCGATCGATTTCCGGGTCAGGCGAGGACAGAGGAGAAGAGGACAGATAAAATAAGCAATTGGAATCCACCCCAGGGCTGTGTCCGAATACGACCCCTGTCTACTATGTACCCTGTCCCCTCACATTGCAAGCAGTCTGCGAAAGAAATCCCGCAAAACTCTTTCCAAACTAGTGAGGAAGTAGTTTGTAATATTTAAAAAAAAATTTTTTTATTGAGAATATCAATCAGTTAACATATGACGATTGTTACAAAGTGTAGATTATGAATGAAGATAGAATTAACAAAAATAAAAAGAGTATTTCGTAATATCCACTCTTGTACCATAGATATGCATATAGCCTATGCTCTACGTCTTTTACGTTTTTACTTCTGAGTTACTTACTGAAATTGTGCACAGTTCTGCAGATGAGTGTCCTCCTGAATTCCCAAAACCCCAGAAATAAGGGGTTCATCCTGGTATTTTAAGTGCCCCCATTTGTGAGAAAAAGTCGCCCACTCAAAAGCTTTTTGACAAAGTGGACACAAATATGCGCCCTCAAAAGGGTGTAGGGGTCGTATTCGGACACAGCCCAGGGCTGCGTTCAGCCCAGACAAAACGTTTATTTAAACGGAAACGGTGGTGCGTTGAACACCCTGTTGTGTTACGCAAGCGTTGTCTTTTTAATACCGCGGGGTTTGTATACACGTCGCTGCTGATTGGGTAACACCTCTGACACACCCACCAAACGAGAGAAAACGTACCTCAAAGCCCGTTTCACACCGTTTCGAGGAAACATGTCGTTCAACCTGGAAACCGTAGCAAAACGGTGCACACCGTTTTCAGATTGAACGTGGCCCAGGTGTTGTGTTCTGTAAGAACGTTGCATCTATTTTTAGTATTTTCTCCCTCCCCCTAGTGGTCGCTGAGGAGTAATTCATTATTCTCTTGGTTTAATTCCTGCTATTGTTTTCATTGGTTGTTTTAGTCATATGACACAGCCAGGTCATAGTTCACAGATTATGATCAGGAAATGCTTTAGTTATTGCATTACATGTGGTCAGCTTGCAGCTCCAACTACCTTATCCTTTCCTTCCTCTGTGCCTTGGAAAGCATCGCTTGTAAGTTATATTTACATTTACAGTGAATTATAATAGTACACAAGTGTCATGCAATGTATTCCATTATGTTACATTTAAATATTTACTTTATTTACATGTGAATACTGCCAACATTAAACTAGCTATGAGTAGCTATGGTGTTTCCCATTGTAATAGCTATTTGATAGCTTTCCTGCTGCAAGTATGCCAGTACCTTTTCTGTTAGTGTTTGTAAGCTGGTGAACTTTATGTACATTATTTACAAGTTATGTACAGCTATTTACATATCACTTGAATGTGGTATTTGTACATTATAACTTTGTAGCTGTCATTTACATCATTTTATGTCTGTGGACGTATGATGTCATTTAAATAGCATCCAGTAATTGGTGCTGTCTTTCTGTATCATTTCAGTTTTACAAAAATCCTTTCATGAGAATGACGACAACAGTAAAAAGCATTCAACTTTACTCCAGCCTCCGACTTTCTCTTGAAGCCTGTTAGCTATCTGTCGATTTGTGTACAGACACACACATTGGGGACAGAATACCAGGACACTCACAGAAACCGGATTTTTCCCCAGAACACTTGATTTATTGATAGCTGCTGGAATGTAATGTGTAAATTTAATAATTTTGCCAAAATTAAATTGAAAAAATCTTGCCTACGGCACCTTTAAGGTACTGTTCCAACGATCCAAGTGATCGTTTACTGTGTTGAAATGACTTGGGAGACAACAAAAAAAAAAAAAAAGTATTAAAATAAAAAACACCTGGAACATCAAGCAGAGGCTCAGGTTTATTCTCATTTTACAGGAAAATATTTACATTTTTGAATAGTTTTATGTCATTATTTAAAAAAAATTATAATCCCTGGGATTCCTCACCGTTTATGTACAAGCAAAAAAAATGTGGAGGAAGAAAGACCCACAGTCCCTGAACAGAAAGAACACTGCTTATTCCAGTCGGAGTTTACGCACATATAAGCGCACACGCACACACACACACACACACACACACACACACACAGACACTGACTTATGCACACACACACACATACAAACATGCATGTACACACGCATCCACACACACTCACACACACACAAACACACAGGTACGCAAGCATGCGCACACAGATAAGAGGAACACTGCAGTGATAGATGCCCCACATGGAATGTGTCTTAGAAAGGGTGGGGGGCGCGACACGATGACGGTGTTCCAGTGCAGGTCAAATGTTTAGGGTTATGTGCACATTCTGTGAACACAGTTCACCAGACCGGTGCTCCAACAGAATTCTGTTATACAGTAGGGCAGCAGGTTCGAGGGTATGCCCCCCCCCCCCCGCCACCACCTTGGTGCAACTGGCTGCTTCGTTTCTACTCCATCATGAGTAGATGGTGATGACCTCACTTCCCCCGCCCCTGACCAATAGGACACGCTCTAATCCCTCGGTCAGTACCTCTAAAAACTCCATATCTGCCAGAGAGTCAAGATCAGCAACATTTTAGACTAGATCACATTCCCATTCACTCCCATACCATGTGACCCACTACAGCCAATCAGAGGTGTGCATTTTGTTCAGGGAGAAACATAATTTGTGATTTCTGTACAGGCATATGCTAATGCTGAGAGATTAGATACAGCATTTATCCCTACATTTATGAGGCAGCAGCATAGAGTAAGGGTCAGGGAAATGGGCCTGTAACTCAGGGCAGCAGTGTAGTATAAAGGTTAGGGAAATGAGCCAGTAACTCAGGGCAGCAGTGTAGTGCAGTGGTCAGGGAAATGGGCCTGTAACTCAGAGGTAAACTGTGTGTAAAATGAGATGAGTTGTGGGAATGTAGAGGGAAAGCAGGATGAAGGATACAGTTCTCGTCTCCCTCCTGGTTCCTGGGTGGCCCTGGCATATTGAGCAGTACCAGCCGAGCATCATGGGACTTGTTGACGATGACCTCGTTCAGTTTTACAGCCGTGTGCATGCGACGCACGTTGGAGTGATCCCTGCAAAACAACACAGTTAGCCACGCATGCTAATCGAGATCCACTGTACAACAGCACAGATAGCCATGCATGCTAACTGGGATCCACTGAATAACAGCACAGTTAGCAACACATGCTAATCGAGAGCCACTGTACAACAGCACAGATAGCCGTGCATGCTAACTGGGATTCACTGAATAGCAGCAGTTAGCAACACATGCTTAACAGGATCCAGTAAACAGTAGTTAACCACACATGTTAATTGGGATCCACTGCCCAGTAGCGCAATGAGGCATGTATGCAAATCAGGATCCATGTCCAGAGACAGCGTCAGTAAATTAACACAGCAGTGACAATAGTGAGACGGTAGTGATACAGTAATGAGACAGTGGTGGTACAGTAGTGAGACGGTAGTGATACAGTAATGAGACAGTGGTGGTACAGTAGTGAGACGGTAGTGATACAGTAATGAGACAGTGGTGGTACAGTAGTGAGACGGTAGTGATACAGTAATGAGACAGTGGTGGTACAGTAGTGAGACGGTAGTGATACAGTAATGAGACAGTGGTGGTACAGTAGTGAGACGGTAGTGATACAGTAATGAGACAGTGGTGGTACAGTAGTGAGACGGTAGTGATACAGTAATGAGACAGTGGTGGTACAGTAGTGAGACGGTAGTGATACAGTAATGAGACAGTGGTGGTACAGTAGTGAGACGGTAGTGATACAGTAATGAGACAGTGGTGGTACAGTAGTGAGACGGTAGTGATACAGTAATGAGACAGTGGTGGTACAGTAGTGAGACGGTAGTGATACAGTAATGAG
Organism: Synaphobranchus kaupii; assembly: GCA_029718625.1. Classification (NCBI taxonomy): domain Eukaryota; kingdom Metazoa; phylum Chordata; class Actinopteri; order Anguilliformes; family Synaphobranchidae; genus Synaphobranchus; species Synaphobranchus kaupii. The sequence continues at coordinate 118,020,651 of CM056376.1, forward strand.
ACAGTGGTGGTACAGTAGTGAGACGGTAGTGATACAGTAATGAGACAGTGGTGGTACAGTAGTGAGACGGTAGTGATACAGTAATGAGACAGTGGTGGTACAGTAGTGAGACGGTAGTGATACAGTAATGAGACAGTGGTGGTACAGTAGTGAGACGGTAGTGATACAGTAATGAGACAGTGGTGGTACAGTAGTGAGACGGTAGTGATACAGTAATGAGACAGTGGTGGTACAGTAGTGAGACGGTAGTGATACAGTAATGAGACAGTGGTGGTACAGTAGTGAGACGGTAGTGATACAGTAATGAGACAGTGGTGGTACAGTAGTGAGATGGTGGTGATACAGTAGTGAGATGGTGATGAGACGGTAGGACTCACGGTCTCATGCTCAGCATGTCTCTGAATCCCTCGGGCGTACTGCAGCCGGACTGGGCTCTAACTTGTTGTGCGCGCTCTTTGGTCCACGTCATGTGGACGCGGCGATGCTCCGTCGTAGCTCCACCCACGCTGCGATCCCCAACATCTGTGTCATCATCATCGTCCGAGCCGATGCTGGTCAGACGCAGCATGGAGTTCCTGTCTTTCACCAACTGGGCCTGTGGTACAGAGACGGTCATCACAAACCAGCATCAGACTCTACCCATCACAAACCGCCATCAGACTCCACCCATCACAAACTGCCATCAGAGATTCCACCCATCACAACCCGCCATCAGACTCTACCCATCACAGCCTGCCATCAGACTCTGCAGATCACAAATCCCCCACCCCCACTACTACATCAGTACAGCACTGATACTGCCCTCAGTAGGGCACCGATACTGCCCTCAGTACAGCACTGATACTGCCCTCAGTAGGGCACCGATACTGCCCTCAGTACAGCAACGATACTGCCCTCAGTAGGGCAACGATACTGCCCTCAGTAGAGCACTGATACTGAATCATCCTAGGTATGGCAGGCCAATCCAATTTCTAAGATCTACTATTGACCACCTACTGTCTACTATCAACTATCTACTGTGTAGTGTCTACTATCGACTATCTACTGACTACTATCAGCCATCTACTGTCTACTATCAAATATCTAATATTGACTGTCAACTAACTACTACCTACTGTCCACTAACTACTATCTAGCCAGAGGCCCAATCCTAGTGGTTTGTTCTGTGCAGACTCACACTCTGTTGTGTGCAGCGCGTGTGGTTGGGTTTTGATCTGCAGCCTCATCGGGCCCTGCTGTAGTTCAGGTGTACAGTTGGTGTTAGTGCTCATGCCCCCACTGTTCACCTCAGTCATGTTAGAGAAACAGACACACTCATTCACCTCTTTCTCTCGGTCAGACTTAGAGAGCCGCATCTGTCTCAGCATCTGGGATCTCTGCTCCATCATCAGGGTTCTCTCATAGGTGTACGCACTGATGTCACTGTTGTGCTGAAAGAGAAAGCCAATCAGGGTCACTGCAGCCTGTCCATTCAGCCAATCAGAGCAGCCTGTTTTTTTAACCAATTTATTAACCAATTAATCATACCATCTCCACCACCTCCACCTCAGCCTCAATTCGTAGGTGATACAGGAAGGTTGCCAGATCCTTCTTCATCTGGATGGAGTTATCCTCCATCTGCGCCACCGTAAAGATCCTCATCCCACACTTCCTCCATACCTGAGATACACACACTGCAGTTACACACACGCACGCACGCACGCACACACACACACCCAGCAATTATACACACTAACACACACACACACACACACACACACACACACACATACACAGACCTTATGTTGTCTTAGAAGAAAGGGCAGTAACATTAGCATGCCCCCGTCGTGGACGATCCACCAAACGTCGATGTAGCCTTCAGTGTAAGGCTCACTGTTGCCCGGAAACAGAGAAGTGTTCTTCGGTACCAGCAGGGCCAGGTGTGCTGCTGTTGTCACCCGCACTGTGTCTGACAGAGAGGGGGCGCTGTTACCACCATACCCTTACACACCCAGCCTACACCTTTACTCACCCTAAACCCTTACACACTCACCTACACACTTACTCACCCTAAACCCAGCTTACACCCTTACACACTCACCTACACCCTTACACTCACCCTGAACCCTTACACACCCAGCCTACACCATTACACTCACCCTGAACCCTTACACTCCACACCCTTACAAACACACTCACGCTACACCCTTAACCCCCCCCACCCCACCCTCCCTCACTGATGAATGTTTTCCATGAGTGCGGGTCCTCGCTCTGTCTCCAGGTGTGGGGCCAGCCCATCAGCACTGTGTTGTGGCGCATGCCCCCCAGACCGCTGGACTGGATCATGTGATTGATGCCCTCGCGGGCCTTCTGCGCCACGATGCACTGGCAGAAGCCTTTTACCCGCTCCTGCTCCATCAGCTGCCTCAGAGTCTGCAGTCACACAACCAAAAGAGGAGGATATCAGTCCTGCTGGGAGAGGGGCACACAGCACCATTACACGCACACACGCACGCACACACACAGCACCATTACACGCACGCAGCACCATTACACGCACACACACACACACACACACACACACACACACACACACACACACACACACACACACACACACACACACACACAGCACCATTACACGCAGACACACACACACGCACACACACAGCACCATTACACGCACGAAAGCATACACGCACACACGCACAACCCCATCCAGAGACTCTCACAGCCCCATCCAGAGACTCTCACAGCCCCATCCAGAGACTCTCACAGCCCCATCCAGAGACTCTCACAGCCCCATCCAGAGACTCTCACAGCCCCATCCAGAGACTCTCACAGCCCCATCCAGAGACTCTCACAGCCCCATCCAGAGACTCTCACAGCCCCATCCGGAGACTCTCACAGCCCCATCCAGAGACTCTTACTGCCCCATCCAGAGACTCTCACTGCCCCATCCGGAGACTCTCACAGCCTCATCCAGAGACTCTTACAGCCCCATCCAGAGACTCTCACAGCCCCATCCAGAGACTCTCACAGCCCCATCCGGAGACTCTCACAGCCCCATCCAGAGACTCTTACTGCCCCATCCAGAGGGACAGGGAGCAGACCTCCCAAAACACTTATATGATCAGTGTTTCTGTAATTAATGATCAGTCCTTACAGTCATAGTTTTACTTTTCTTTTTACTTAAATAATAATGACTTATTTGTTCTTAAAATAATAAGTATGATACTATCCATTGTAGCTGAAATTACTGTCAGTGATGTACACTTCATGTAAACGATGCTTTGGCAATACATCACCAATGTGTGGTCATGCTACTAAAGAGAGAGCAGGAGAGAGAGAGAGAAAAAGGGAGGGGAGAGAGAAAAAGAGACAGGGGAGAGAGAAAAAGAGACAGGGGAGAGAGACCTGTTCTGCAGCCAGGGCTTCTCCGTAGCTGGTGAGGAAGTTCCCGGTAATGACGGTCCCCACGATGGTCAGGCCCTTCCCAGCCTTCAGCTGAGAGGCAAACGTGAGGAGGCGTGGAGACTTCACATGAGCATCTTCATCCAGCTTCAACAAAACCAACAACTGGGGCCTGAGAGAGAGAGAAAGAGAGAGGGGGAGAGAGGGAGAAGCAGAGAGGGGAAAAAAGGAGAGAGAGGACACTTGATTAAAGAAGTAATGCCCAAACAAGGTGTGCGTTTGTGTGATTGCATGCGTGTGGTGTGCTCCACTGTGGATATCTTATGTGACACTAAGGCTAAAGGAGTAAACCCAGACAGAAAATCAGTAGTGGGGCCCCAAAGGTGGTTGGATATCCATGAGGTTAAACTGGGCCGGAGCCAGCCGGAACTGAGCTCCGCCTCCTTCCATCCAATATGCAACCAGCTGGAGCTGAATTCACAACAGCAGAGATATTAGAAGCTGAAATCCACAAATTTTACACCAATGCCAATGTTGATTGTTTGAATTGTTATCCAATCATCATCACTCCACGAACTCCCGTGCAGCGCACCCCTCAGTCTGCATGTCTCCGCCTACTACACAATTTTGAAAATTTATTTGTGGGGAGAGTGAGGGAGAGGGGTGGGGAGGTGTGTCCATCATCATTTGCATAAATGAAGATACAACGTACAAATGATTTTGTATAACTCAGATCAAACTTTCAAACTAGACGGTGCAGATCAAATATGAATCAAGATTCAGCAACTGCCTATTTCTCACCTCAAATATTTTCTGAAACATATTTTAGCTGACTTTTTATGTGGAATAAGAGAGTTTATGAACAGGACACCACCTTGTTCTGGTGTAAAAATGTGGGACGTATGTTTCATACCAAAAGGACGTATTTTTCATACCAATTTTCATATGATGTAGAGGTGCCTCCAAAGAGGTACTGACATCACAATTGGGGCGGGGGCAGAGTAGGGAGCAGAAAGAAAATTTCAACTGTTACAGGGCAGCACCAAGAAGCTTTTCGACCAGTTTCTTCTGTGTGGTGCCAGGTAGGGAGTTGGGGTGCCGCCCTCTGGTGGACGGCACCCCCGCTACACGCAGGCAGGGGGAACCAGCGGAGTTAAATTTAAATCAGCCAGCTGCTTAGAATTTCCCCTTATCAGCCTGCCTTCAAAAGAGCCTGGTTCCCAGGCTAAAGTAGAACATTTTTTATTTGAACTTTGTTGAGAGAAGAGTGTTACTGTTTTTGGTTTCGGTTTTCTGCTGTGCTCCTTTGTTGTAGTTTGGTGAGTTTTTGTTAATTAAAAGCAACTTTAACTATCCTTTTTGTGCCGTTTCCGGTCTGTTCACCACTCTTTTTTTTGGCGCTGTAAACAAGTTTGTATGTGTACCTTATAATGAAACTTATTTATCCATTTCCGTTATTTCAACAATTTTGAAATAATATTGTATATCATATGTTGTACAGCGACCATCCCCAGCACTGCACCACATATGATATACAATATTATTTCAAAATTGTTGAAATAACGGAATGGATAAGTTTCATTATAAGGTAGACATACAAACCTGTTTACAGCGCCAAAAAAAAAGTGCTCTAGAGTGTAGGCCTACTTACCCTTTAAGAGAGAGAAAGAGGTAGGTTTAGCCGCTTGGAGCTCTGATAACCATCATGAAAATATGTATAAAGTACACCACAAAAATGCCCATTTCATACTGTGATTATTGGGAAATTAAGCCATGGGTGAAACATGTAATGTTTTCTGGATATTCAGTCATTTTGAATGCTGTTTTGACTATTACGTTACCTGGACTAACGTTAGCTGTCTTATTTAGCCTTCTAGCGAGCGTTAGCTGTGTACCATCTATGGAGATTTGTTTGCTAATCGCTTCAAAAAGTATGTAAAGTTACTTGCGCTACAAAGATTGATGTAATAATATATTTTGGAGTGTCTGCTGTATTTCTGAATGTGCATTTATGTTTGACTGTTTCACACTAAATTACACATTGAGGCAAATTTGACAACTCAAGCTGATTAAATGCCTAAAATGTGGTAGCAAAAGCAAACCCACTATTACTAATATTTGACTCAATGTTGATGAAGTTAGGAAAAGCCATGAGAGATAAGTTAATGTTACAGTGGAAAATAGTATATCTAACGTTAAGTAACTGACAGCAATTGCCAACTAGGCTGATTTGTGTTTAATCTTAATAGCGGTTAAATGAAGAGGACTGCAAAATACTTTTTTTAGAAGGTAAGGATTGGGGCTCTTATTTTCGTTTAATGTGGGGCAGCCACAAATTAATTGATCTAGCTTGTACATTTCATTTTCACATCCCAGGACCTTTAATCAGATTTAGTTAGATTTTTTTTTTTGCCTATTTTTTTATTTGTTTGCAAATGACTGTGCGCTGAAGCATTCGGAGTGAAGGCGTGCTCGCGGAATGAGGGTTTGCTCGCGTAACACGCGCTCATTCGGCATGAAGACTTGCACACATTAAATGCTCATGCATAACAGTCATCCATGAGATAATTGCATACGTGGCCTAGAGAACCGTGGTAAAGATAGCATTATGTTTGCTATTTGTTTGATATACACTTTCATCGGCTGAAAGTGAATGTTGATGTCACAAACGCAAGGATTTTGAAAGAATCAAACTCCTTTGACATAAATAGGCTACTTGTCAAAGGAGTAAGAACTTATTAGCCGTTGAAAGTTTCAAAATTCTTGCGTTTGTGACAACATCAATTGTGAAATTTTCTCCTTATGGGTTTTCCTCATGAATCGATTTTTTTATTCAATGCAGCCTATTCAATTTAAAAACTCATTAGCTTGACAAGAACGAAACGTAGAGCTGTCGCAGCAAAAGCACATTGTTCAGAATGATTTGTGAATTTTTTTTTCACAAATACTGTCAGTTCCCTAATTAGTTAACTGGCGCATCAATCGAGAGGCATGCAAAGAAACTCAACCGGTTCAATCTCAACTTTATTCACAAGCTCCTGAAAATCCACGGGAAAGACAGTGCCTGACACTGTGGTCCTTGTGCGCTCGAGCATGCTAAGCATCTACACAATACTAAGGCAAACGCAACTCCGATGGGCAGGCTATGCTCTGACATTCTACATTGTACATTGTAGAGTCAGATCAGCGCCTACCCAAGTGTTTTTATTTATTTATAGCAAGCTACTGACCGGAGCACGAAACGAAGGTGGTCAGAAGAAGTGCTTCAAAGACACTCTGAAGACTTCCTACATAGACTTCCAAATAGAGTCACTTGCCTAAGATCGTTCAGCCTGAGAAAGTGCTATTTCGAACGGTCCCATTAGCTGAAAAAGCCAACATGCAAAAGCAGCACAGCATAAGTGTGCACAAAGAAAAGCCCGTACAGCTGCTGCCTCCTCTCTCAGCTAACAAACCCTGCTGTCTTGCCCTCACTGTGCATGAGTCTTCCGGGCAAGGTTGGCCTCTTTAGCCACCTGAGGACCCACATTATCCAACCTCGGGATTATGAAGACAGACAAATGATGCTGTGTGTGTGTGTGTGTGTGTGTGTGTGTGTGTGTGTGTGTGTGCGTGCGAGGATGAATACCTCCAGTTCTTGGTGTGCAGGGGTCCCTCCTCCAGCCTCAGTAATGCATAGCGAGCTGCACTGAGAGACAAACCTCTGATCCCGTCACCCCACTCCTTCTCTGCACTGTAAAACACACACACTACAGTCACACGCTACAGTAACACATACTACAGTCACACACACACACTTCAGTAACAGACACTACAGTCACACACACTACAGTCACAGACTACAGTCATACACACTAGTCAAATACACTAAAGTAACACACAGTACAGTAAAACACACTACAGCCACACAACACTGTCACACACTGCAGTTGCATATTACAGTCACAAACAACAGTTGCATACTGGAGTCACACACTACAGTTGCATAGTAGTCACACTACAGTCACAGACAAACAGGACAAACTGTCCCATGCTAACCCACCCGTGATACTCAATGTACTTGTAGATCATCCCAGCAATCACCATGGCAACAATAGCATAGTACCATGATGATATGAACATCAGGGCCAGGCAGATTATCATACCCAAAAAGGAGAGGGTCCTGGAGAGACAATTAACCAATCACATCAATTCAACCATCCAACAATCAATCAAGCAAGCCACTAGTAGTAATAACATTTCACAGGTTCAATGTGACAGTGTATAATATGAAATTAAATAAAGGTAACTAAATGTCCCTGAATGCAGAAATTTCCTATCAAACTTGATTATCAGAACAGGCCATTCTGCTGTGTGTGTGTGTGTGTGCATTTCTGTAGTGCGTTTATGCGTGTGTATGTGTGTGCGTATGCGTTTGTGTAGTGTGTGTTTGTGTGCGCGTGTGTGTATATACCAGTGATAGTAGGAGAAACGTGGCCTCCAGTTGGGAGTTCTGAGGAGTGTCTGCAGAGCGCAGGCCAGATTCACAAACAAATAACACATCAGAAAAAACCTGCAGAGAGAAAGAGAGAGAGAGAGAGAGAGAGAGAGAGGGTGGGGGGGGGGGGGTAGAACATGAAACTGGTTTGATTTTATCCTGTCTTTAGGCATGGCTCATGTAGTGTGTGATGCACAAAGACTAATTTTCCATGTGTAATCATAAACAGCCAATGAGCTTTTCATCATCACAAGCTTGAGGCAGAGCCCTGGAAAGAGATCTGAATAATCCATTGCATTGGCAGGTAAACACACAGCTATCTTATTCACATCACAACAATAATTAAAATGTATAAAAATCAGTTTTAATAACTAAGTAGGCCTACACCTAACAAAAAATAAAAGTGATCCATCCATATCTACTGGCAGCAGAATGATGGTTTACAGCTCGTTTCATACCTCAGACGCTTGATGATTTACAGCCATTTAGTCAACCATGGGTTCCATACTATTCCCGTGTAATTTACATCTTAATCTAGTCCCCACCCCCCAATTCCCATAGACACCCATTCAAATGCAGAGAGGTTATAGTATCGCTTGTAAGAGTACCTGAAAAAAAGATATCAAGAGTCTTCTGATATCCTTTTATACTCAGTCATGATAGCATCACCCGTTTACCTGTGCAATGTTCCAAACAGGTGTTTTTTGAACCTACCAGTCTTTGCTACTCTCCCAACTTTTTTGGAACATGTTGCAGGCATCAAATTCGGAATTGGCGTATATTTAAGAAAATTAATAAAGTTGAGGAAAAACATTAAATATCTTTTCTTTGTACTGTTTTCAATTAAATGCATATAAAAGACAATTTACAAATCACTGCTTTTTGCTTTTATGTGCATTTTACATACTGTCCCATTTTACATACTGGAATTTGGGTTTGTATTATGCACACACAACTGAGTAAAAACGCACGTACGTACGCACACACACACAATAATAGTCACAGAAATCACAAAATAATACTCATATACTCCTACATTGATGTCACGTGGCGCTGTAATGGCGACGTAGTCCAGCTGTCTCTCGTGTTCGTGTTTGTTAATTTGAATGTATTTTGTTGTGTCGGGCTTTTGTCTTTTCATGCGCTGTGTGTCTGTTGTGGTGCGGGGAGGCGGGCTGGAGATTTTTCGGGGCACTCCTGCCGCTTGTTTTGATATTGGCAAATTCGCCGGGATAATTTTGTTTGTGGTCGTCACCATGGAGACGCATTTGCAACATATGCTCAGGAATGTCTGTTGAATCTGCAGCAGCAAAGTTTACCATCACTCTTCACCGGAGCTGAAGATGTCAGGACTGATCAGAGATTGCAGGCGGTCTTCAAAGGGCAACCATGGAAGGGAAGGAGAAGATGGTGCAGGGGAGGAGTGAGGCGACGAGTGGGAAGGCTGGCGCAGTTTGGTGCTCCGCTTCGACAGTACAGAGACCGCAACACTGCGTGTATGGAGGAAATTCCTGGAGGCGGAGTTTGTGTGTTGGACTGCTAAATGACACTGGACATCTCGGGACAGCGGGGACTATTTTTAATCATGGCTGTATTCCAATTTAATTCACTTAATTTGATATTGTATGTCTTTATTTGGTGTTTGTTTGTGTGTTGTGGGTCTGCCCCACTGTTTGTCTTTTTTGTTGTTGCTGGTGGCTACAACTGAAGTTCCCGAAAGGGAAAATAAAAGTTATTCTATTATATTCTATTTTTATATCCATATGCACACACCCCCTTTCTAACACACTCTCACTCGCTCTCTCACACACACACACACACACACACACACACACTTGCATGCACACAAACACACATACACTCTCTCTCGCGCTCTCTCTCACACACACATGCACGCACACACACTTGCATGCACACATACACTCACACACACACTCTCACACACACTCTCACTCACTCACACACACACACACACTCACTCACTCACATGGACAGGATGGGGGCCACCAGGTCCAGAGAGGCGATGAGGATGCCCAGTTCTGCAATCAGAGCCGTCAGCAGCAGGGCCCAGGTGGGCTCACCATTTTCCTTCCCCTCGCCAAACACCTGTACAATACAACACACATGTACACACCTGTACAACACAGCTGTACAATACAACACACAGTTGAAGTTGGAAGTTTACATACCCTTAGGTTGAAGTCCTTAAAACTAATTTTTAACCACAGATGTTAGCAAACTATAGTGTTGGCAAGTCAGTTAGGACATCTACTTTGTAGATAAAATTAATTATTTCCAACAATTGTTTACAGATTATTTCACTTTTAATTCACTATATCACAATTCCAGTGGGTGAGAAGTTGACATACACTAAGCTGACCTTTAAACAGCTTGGAAAATTCCAGAAAATTATTTCATGGCTTTAGAAACTTCTGATAGGCTAATTTACATTATTTGAGTCAATTGGAGGTGTACCTGTGGATGTATTTTAAAGCCCAACCTTCAAACTCAGTGCCTCTTTGCTTGACATCATGGGAAAATCGAAAGAAATCAGCCAAGACCTCAGAAAGAAAATTGTGGACCTCAACAAGTCTGGTTCATCCTTGGGAGCAATTTCCAAATGCCTGAAGGTACCATGTTAGTCTGTACAAACACGCAAGTATAAACACCATGGGACCACGCAGCTGTTATACCGCTCAGGAAGGAGACGCGTTCTGTCTCCTAGAGATGAAAGCGCTTTGGTGCAAAAAGTGCAAATCAATCCCAGAACAACAGCAAAGGACCTTGTGAAGATGCTGGAGGGAACAAGTACAAGTATCTACATCCACAGTAAAACAAGTCCTATATCGACGTATATATATACATAACCTGAAAGGCTGCTCAGCAAGGAAGAAGTCGCTACTCCAAAACCGCCATAAAAAAGACAGACTAGTTTGCAACTGCACATGGGGACAAAGATCTTACTTTTTGGAGAAATTTCCTCTGGTCTGATGAAACAAAAATGGAACTGTTTGGCCATAATGAACATTGTTGTTTGGAGGGAAAAGGGTGAGGCTTGCAAGCCGAAGAACACCATCCCAAGCACAGGAGGTAGCAGCATCATGTTGTGGGGGTGCTTTGCTGCAGGAGGGACTGGTGCACTTCATAAAATAGATGGCATCATGAGGAAGGAAAATTATGTGGATATATTGAAGACATCAGCCAGGAAGTTAAAGCTTGGTCGCAAATGGCCCTTCCAAATGGACAATGACCCAAAGCATACTTCCAAAGTTGTGGCAAAATGGCTTAAGAACAACAAAGTCAAGGTATTGAAGTGGCCATCACAAAGTCCTGACCTCAATCCAATCTAAAAGTTGTGGGCAGAACTGAAAAAGCGTGTGCGAGCAAGGAGGCCTACAAACCTGACACAGTTACACCACTTCTGTCAGGGCCAAAATTCCAGCAACTTATTGTGAGAAGCTTGTGGAAGGCTACCCGAAACGTTTGACCCAAGTTAAACAATTTAAAGGCAATGCTACCAAATACTAACTTCTGACCCACTGGGAATGCGATGAAAGAAATAAAAGCTGAAATAAATAATTCTCTATTATTCTGACATTTCACATTCTTAAAATAAAGTTGTGATCCTAACTGACATAAAACAGGGAATGTTTACTAGGATTAAATGTCAGGAATTGTAAAAAACTGTTTGAATTTAAATGTTTGAGTTTAAATGGATTTGGCTAAGGTGTATGTAAACTTTCGCCTTTCGACAACTGTACCTGTACATAGCTGTACAACACAACTGACCCATACACACATTTTTGTTCTGTAAGGGCCACAGTGATTTGTGGTTTCTGTTGCTGCACATTAGTCTTTCAGTTTAAGTTGCTTTGTTTAGTCTGTTTTTTTGTAATAGGTTGCAGGTCGATAGACAATTTCTTTTCTTTAATTAAACACCTTTTTAGCTAGTTTTGGGTCAGAGTAGGGAAGCAGCTTCGCGGAACACTCACTCCTTGCTGTTGCCTTGGTAGAGAGAAAGATTCCGTGGTTTCAGATTAGGAGTAGTTTAGCTCTGGCCTGGTCTGTTCTGTCCATCCTGTCAACCTACCTTTGGTAATGTACTGTGTGTGTGTTTTTTTAGGTAATAAACTAAATTTTGTCATTGTAATTTTATGTTGGCACCTTTTCTGTTGATTCCACTTTGTTATGTGTTATCGTCCATTATTGTTTCCCCGGTTATTACAATGTGGGATGTAACAATACAACACACCTGTACACAGCTGTACAATACAACACACCTGAACACACCTTTACAATACAATGCATCAGAACATACCTGAACAATACAACACACGTACACACCTGTACAACACAAGGTACCTGTACACATTTGTACAATACAACACACCTGTACAACACAACACAACATACGTGTACAATAAAACACACCTGTACAACACATGTACAATACAATACACCTGTACACACCTATAAAATACAACACACATGTATAACACAACATACCTGTACAATAAAACATACCTGTCCAATACTGTACAACACACTTGTACAAAGCAACACAACTGTACAACACAACATACCTTACAATACAACACACCTGTACACAGTTGTACAATACAATATACCTGTACACAGCTGTACAATACAACACACCTGTACACCACATCACAACTGTACACACCCATACAATACAACACACCTGTACACCAATATAACACACATACACACCTGTACAACACAACATACCTCTGTACAATACAACACCTGTACACACCTGCAATACACAACACAACTGCACATACCTGCATAACACATGGTGAGAACAGGGTTAACAGATCAGATTGATGACAAAAAGAGGGATGGATGAAGGGAAACAAGAGAGGGATTTAGAGAGGATACAGGGATAGAGAGAATGAGGAGAGAGGGACACAGGGATAGAGAGAATGAGGAGAGAGGGATACAGGGATAGAGAGAATGAGGAGAGAGGGATACAGGGATAGAGAGAATGAGGAGAGAGGGATACAGGGATAGAGAGAATGGGGAGAGAGGGATGAGAGAGACACAGGGATATAGAGAATGGGGAGAGAGGGATGAGAGACACAGGGATAGAGAGAATGAGGAGAGAGGGATACAGGGATAGAGAGAATGGGGAGAGAGGGATGAGAGACACAGGGATAGAGAGAATGAGGAGAGAGGGATACAGGGATAGAGAGAATGGGGAGAGAGGGATGAGAGAGACACAGGGATAGAGAGAATGAGGAGAGAGCGATACAGGGATAGAGAGAATGGGGAGAGAGGGATGAGAGAGACACAGGGATAGAGAGAATGAGGAGAGAGGGATACAGGGATAGAGAGAATGGGGAGAGAGGGATGAGAGAGACACAGGGATAGAGAGAATGAGGAGAGAGGGATGAGAGAGACACAGGGATAGAGAGAATGAGGAGAGAGGGATACAGGGATAGAGAGAATGAGGAGAGAGGGATACAGGGATAGAGAGAATGGGGAGAGAGGGATGAGAGAGACACAGGGATAGAGAGAATGAGGAGAGAGGGATACAGGGATAGAGAGAATGAGGAGAGAGGGATACAGGGATAGAGAGAATGAGGAGAGAGGGATACAGGGATAGAGAGAATGGGGAGAGAGGGATGAGAGAGACACAGGGATAGAGAGAATGGGGAGAGAGGGATACGGGGATAGAGAGAATGGGGAGAGGGATGAGAGAGACACAGGGATAGAGAGAATGGGGAGAGAGGGATGAGAGAGACACAGGGATAGAGAGAATGGGGAGAGAGGGATACAGGGATAGAGAGAATGGGGAGAGAGGGGTACAGGGATAGATAGAATGGGGAGAGAGGGGTACAGGGATAGATAGAATGGGGAGAGAGGGGTACAGGGATAGAGAGAATGGGGAGAGAGGGGTACAGGGATAGATAGAATGGGGAGAGAGGGGTACAGGGATAGATAGAATGGGGAGAGAGGGACACAGGGATAGAGAGAATGGGGAGAGAGGGATGAGAGACACAGGGATAGATAGAATGGGGAGAGAGGGATACAGGGATAGAGAGAATGGGGAGAGAGGGGTACAGGGATAGAGAGAATGGGGAGAGAGGGATACAGGGATAGAGAGAATGGGGAGAGAGGGGTACAGGGATAGAGAGAATGGGGAGAGATGGATACAGGGATAGAGAGAATGGGGAGAGAGGGGTACAGGGATAGAGAGAATGAGGAGAGAGGAATAGCCCACCCTGAGGAAGGGAACGATGTTGTCCTTGGCAATGGCCTGCAGAAGACGAGGTGCGCCCGTCAGAGATTGGAGCCCGGCCCCACAGGTGGAGAAGAAGGAGCCAATCACAATCACCCAGGGGGAGGGCCAGGACAGCGCACCCACCACCAGACTGCCCCGCAATGAGTCTCCAAACCTGTAGGGGCACCAGAAAGCCCACCGTCAGCACTGCATCATAAATACAATAAACCATACACCCACTAAACCACACACACATACACAGTGACCCTTTCCTCTAAGGGGACAAGTGGACCCAAACCATGCCAGGAAAATGCCCCCCACAGCATAACAGAGCCACCTGTCCCCCCTCACTGTAGGGGTCAAGCATTCAGGCCTGTACCGTCCTCGAACTGTACGCCACGCATGCACTCGCCCATTTGTCGAGAATATGGTGAAGGATGACTCATCTGACCATATCACTTTTTTCCACATCTCTGTAGACCGGTGCCTATGGTTTTTGCACCACTGAACTCTCTAATGTGCATTTGTCTTTGTAATGAGGGGTTTATACACTGCAACTCTACCATAATATCCCTCTCTATGTAGTTGTCGACAGACTGTTCTTGCTGACACAGTCTGATCACGTCCTGCATTGACATTCTGACACCTGAGGAAAAGTTGCTCTTCTGTTTTTCCTTACATATCGCACTAATGCATGAGCATCAAGTCATCGAATGTGCGCTGTCGACCACAATTTCAGACCCCATTTACTGATGTCTTTCCCATAGATCTGAATGCAGATGTCACTTTAGTCACTGTTCCTATTGCAACACAAGCCAGTTGAGCAGTCTGTGTGACTGAAGCTCCAGCCATCCGTGCCCCAATAATGAACCCTCTTTCAAAGTCACTTCCGTTTCCTCTTGCCATCTTGATCCAAAATCGAGGTCAACTGGGCCTGCAGTATTTTTATACATGCCATAGAGCATAGGATGTTAATTGCTTAATAGTATCATGCAGTACAGCTGTATGGAAGCATCTGCATTTGTTATGTTTCTCCACTCATTTATTAAGGTTTTTTCCTTTAATTTGTCACCTGTCTCATGTGAATTATCTGCTATGGCCTTCACAGTCACCAGATCTCAACCCAATTGAACATCTATAGGAGATTTTGGACCGACATGTTACACAGTGCTGTCCACCACCAACATCATCAAAACACCAAATGAGGGAACATCCTTTGGAAGAATGGTGTTCCATCCCTCCAGTATAGTTCCAGAGACTAGAATCTATGCTAGACCATAGGTAGAATCTATGCCAAGGCGCATTGAAGCTGTTCTGGCGGCGCGTGGTGGCCCAACACCTTACTAAGACACTTTATGTCAGTTTTTCCTTAAATTTGTCACCCGTCTGTATATATTAGGGCTGTCAATGTTATCACGCTAACTCATGATTAACGATTTCTAATGACTAACGTGTTAAAATTTTTAACGCAATGAATCGCCTTTTCCTAAAATGTAGGTTACTTTATATCAAGGAGTTCCAATATCACTACGATTTTAAAATACCAAAAAAACAAGCTAAACCATTTAATGACAGTGTTAGAGATAGCTAGCGACTACCTAACAGGTTGACCACAGCTATCGTCAAATGGATTGCTACAGACTGCAAACCGATTAACACTGGCAGACACCGATATGGATGTTCTGTAAATAGCATATGCCGACCGACATACACTACCCTCGTGAGGTACAGTTGTTTCACGTATACATGATACGTATGAAAATGAGAAAGCCGCTAAATTTAAACTCCTTAAACATGCGAGGGCTGTTGCATTATTGCACTGAACAACACACACAGGTGCCTACGAAGGCTTGGCAGATCTTACACAGAAATACCTGCAACAACAGTGTTTTGTGAAAGACTATTCTCACTCTCCGATCATAAGAGAGCTGCATTATCCACTGATAATGTTAACAGACTAATTTGTCTCAACAACTGGGTTAAAAAAAAAAGAAATAGGAAGTGACCTGACACTGTGGCTCAGGTTTTTGAAACGATGGGGACAATGCAGTATCTCAGTTCACTTTAATGATAAAGTGATTTTTTTTCAACAATTCATCTTAAATATTATTTTCATTGTGCATTATCACCGTGTTTTGTACAATGCAGTATCTTGATATAGCACACCATTTTGAGAAAGATTGTGTTCATTGTGTTCCACAGTTCTTTAATATTTACAAGAATAATAAGAGTTAATTTAAAGTGTAAGAAGACCAGATTCATTTAATTAAAAGCTGCCAATTTAATCTTGAAGCCGGTCTTGTGACTACACTGCAAAACACTGAAAGGTGGGGAGGGTCATCTTTAAAAAAGATCTGAATCATCATGGATTGCTTGTGCTTACATTACTTCCAGTCTATAAGAATTGTGAGATTAATCACGATTAAAAAATGTAGTCGATTGACAGCACTAGCATACAGTGCCGTCCACTATTATTGGCACCCCTGGTAAAGATGAGTAAAAAGGGTTATAAAAAATTCACCGTTTGGTGAATTAGCTTAATCTCACACTGAAAAAAATCCAACCTTTAATTGAAATAAATTTATTATGAGAAAAAAAATCCCTCATCAAAAAATAATTATTTTTAACAAATCCATGTGTGCCACAATTATTTATATTTGTATATAGAACAAAGTAATCATTTTTAATATTTGGTTGCATATCCTTTGCATGCCATGACTTTCTGATGTCTGTGACCCAACAACATCAAAAGACTGATATCTTATTTTCTGGTACTCTTACAAGTGATACTATGAGATCGCTGCATTTGAATGGATCTCTATGGGAATTGGGGGGTGGGACTAGATTTAGCTGTAAATTATACTCGAACAGTATGGAGTACATGGTTGGTAAAATGGCTTTAAGTCATCAAGGGTCTGACGTATCAAACAAGCCTTAAACCATCACTCTGCTGCCAGAAATACAGTAGATATGGATGGATAACTTGAAGTGTTTCTTATTTTTCCATAGAGTTCAATAGGAAAATTCGTCAGGAGAAACAACCCTTAAAGTGATCCATCCATATCTACTGCATATCTGGCAGCAGAGTGATGGTTTGAGGCTCGTTTGATACCTCAGACCCCTGATGACTTACAGCCATTTTACCAATCATGTACTCCATACTGTTCCAGTATAATTTACAGCTAAATCTAGTCCCACCCCCCAATTCCCATAAAGATCTGTTCAAATGCAGAGACGTTATAGTATCACTTGTAAGAGTACCAGAAAATAAGATATCAAGAGTCTTTTGATGTTGTTGGGTCATAGACATGAGGAAGTCATGGCATGCAAAGGATATGCAACCAAATATTACAAATGATTACTTTATTCTATATGTAAATACAGGGGTGCCAATAATTGTGGCACACGTGGTTTTGTTAAAAAATAATTATTTCTTGATTTCTTGATTTTCTTTTCTCATAATAAATTTACTTCAATTAAAGGTTGGATTTTTATAATTTTTTCAGTGTGACATTAAGCTAATTCACCAACCAATACATTTTTTATAACCCTTTTTACTCATCTTTACCAGGGGTGCCAATAATAGTGGAGGGCACTGTATATACACGCATACATATACACACACACACACACACACACACACACACACACCAAACCACACACACACACGCACGCACGCACGCACTAAACCATATGTAGGGACGCACGCGCGCACACACACACACACACACACCAAACCGCGCGCGCACGCACACACACACACACACACACCAAACCGCGCGCGCACGCACGCACGCACGCACGCACGCACGCACGCACGCACGCACGCACAGTTCTTACTTGTCTCTCAGGACCACTCCCTCGATGCAGGCTCCAAACAAAACCACACTGCTGAGGTCTAACGCTGGTGCTCAGGACAATCAGCACAACACAATTACAACATCCACATAACATTCAGAGAATGTTTACTATCTACACCATTATCAGAGAAAGAGAGAGGAGGAGGGAGGGGGGGAAGGAGAGAGAGAGAGGAAGGGAGGAAGAGGGCGATAGATCTAATTTTAAACCCCCCTTTATTGGCACATTCTTCAAAGGAAAAAAGAAAACTAAAAACTAAAAAACAAACAAGCCCAAACAACCCCTGTCCCCCACCAGACCCAACCACCAAATCAGTGTAAAACGAAGTTCCATCATTGGGGTCCACCGAACACAAAACATTCCCCAGTCCCCACACCTCAATAAAACATGCTGAATTGTCCACCAGTCTGTAATAGGCATGCTCAGTCCTGAGGCGAGCAGCCAGCATCCCCAACATCATATTCTTAGGGTCCACTGACTCCTGCCCCAGAATACGATTTTTCCTCGTTTTCCAAATGGTTAACTTTGTTAACCCAGACAAACAGACTAAAATACATACATGACACTAACGATAAACACATTCCAGACCCAAAATAAACGATTTAAAGGTGAAAACCTCCCAAAAAGAAATAAACCACTGCTTTAATAAGAAAAAGAGCCTACCTAACCGAACACATTTGATAAAAAGCTGTTCCAGTGTCTAAACTTGAAAACGAAAAGGACACTCCTCCCCCACCACTGCATCATAGCTACATCATCCACTGGATCATAGCTACATCATCCACTGGAGGTCATCATCCAATGGGACTCTTGTACAGGGCTCTCCAGCTGCCTCTCCTGGAAGAGCCTGGGCCAAAGATCTCAGTCCACTTTGTGGCACTCAGCCCTGCCAGTGATTTTAGATTAATCACCTTCATGCAGGTGTTCTATAGGGCTTTCTTCCCAACTGTTTCAAACTCCCCCAGCTCCAGAGTACTGAACGACAGTATCAGCCCTCCTCCTGCTGCCACTCTCCTATGCCTGCAGTAACAGTAAGGGAGGGGAAGCAGTACTCATGCTCATCATCCTGAGGGAGAGGGAGATAGGGATAGAGAGCAACAGACAGACAGATAGAGGGAGGGAGGGAGGGAGGGAGAGGGAGGGAGAGAGAGAGAGAGAGAGAGATGCTACAGAAGGATACAGACGAGTGAAGTGGTGAGGATGGCCAGGATGGTGCCAATGGGGATAGAGCGCTGAGCGTCCTTCAGATCCCCCGAGCGGTTAGAGCCTGCCATGATACCTGAGAGAGAGAGAGAGAGAGAGAGAGAGAAAGAGAGGGAGAGAGTGAGAGAGATTGGCTATTTGTTCCCCACAGCTTAGAATAGTACAAGCAGCAAGTATTTTCAGTCCAGAGAGGACTGATGCGCGTCTCTTGTGCAGCGCTGTTGATACAAGAAGCGCAGTGGCCTCACGCTGCATGCGTCACAGGAAGTAGGTCCAACCGATGATGTGATTAAATGGCATTTTAAAAAAAGGAATCGGGTAACACAGAAGTACAGCCTCTGAAGCCATAATGTCACTATGAAAACTGCTTTGAATTTACATTCAGTGTATTTTCCTGCTTTCAACCATGAGCCTCTATACCCGCCATTATGACGCCAGCAGGTCGTGTGAAACTTCTATAAGTAATTTTTATTTTTTAAACCCAGAAAGGTAAGTATCCCTTTAAATGATTCATAATGTTGTTATTTATTTCTTTTGTTGAGATTATAAATGAGTAGCTACTTGTGACAGAGGGGATGGGGGAGGGGCTAACTGTGATGGACGAGAAGGGGGAGGGGCTACCTGTGACAGCAGGGAAGAAGATCCCCACCAAGAGTGTGAAGGAGGTGGTGATGTCAGCGAAGACATACGGCAGCCGATTGGACGGTGGGTGAGGCACATTTGGGGAGGGGAGTGGCCTCTTTTCAAGCACCTCCCCTTTGCTCAAGTAGGAACTCCAGATGTTTTCTAGCAAAAGAGTAACAGTGACCTGACCACATGCACGATCACACCCTCGCAGCCAGTTTTTAAATGTGTTTGATCTTTCTTAATGTTATTATTAGAGCCTGTCAATATTAAGTCCTGTAATATAGGACTAAATCTTGTTCTGCATATACAGTACAAAAAATATGTTTGGCTCAGTTTCCATTGGAATGTGCCCTCCCCTCTTGGATAACAGGCTTTAAAATTACTGCTAAATTTTTCTTCTCCTGACTTATATTTCCATAAAGTCCAATAGGAACATTTTGAGGCTTGTTTGATACCTCAGACCCTTGATGACTTACAGCCATTTAGCCAACCATGCATTCCATACTGTTCCAGCGTAAGTTACAGCTTAATCTAGACCCCCCCCCCCAATTCCCATAGAGATCTATTCAAATGCAGAGAGGTTATAGTATGGCTTGTAAATGTACCTGAAAATAAGATATCAAGAGTCTTTTGATGTTGTGGGGTCACATACATCAGGAAGTCATGGCATGCAAAGCATATGCAACCAAATATTAAATATGATGACTTTATTCACATTACTAAAATGGGGGGAATCTCTAAGTTTATTGCCAGAGCCCTGGTGTGACAGTACTATTCTACACAAATACTCATATGTGTTGGGAAAAACACAAGTACAGCCACATTCCCCCAGGCCCCCCGAGCATACCTGTGATGACACTGCTGCCAAGTCCGGGTATAGCTTGCATCTCAACCAGGTTGTGTTGGGAAAAGTACTTGTCACACTTTTCTGTGGCGTTAAGTTGTGAGCTGTTGCAGAACAACTCCCACAGGTGTGTTGGGGTGGAGGGTAGGGCGGGGGTGGTGGTGTAGGTTGGTGTTGTGTTGAGGGGCGTGGCCGTGCCATTCAGTGTCTGATTGGTCATCTCTTGCACTAGGTCCTTCAGCACTACCACCTTCGCACACTGCCCATCGAGTAGGGCGTGGCCAGACAGGGCACGGTTACCCAGCATGCACACTCTGAGTAAGAGAGAAGACAAGGACACAGTCAGCACTCGTTCACTATAAGAACACAGTCGGCACTCATTCACTATAAGGATACAGTCGGCATTCCTCACAATAAGGACACGGTCGGCATTCCTCACTACAAGGACACAGTCTGCACTCACTCAGTGCAAGGACACAGTCGGCACTCACTCAGTGTAAGGACACAGTCGGCACTCACTCAGTGTAAGGACACAGTCGGCACTCACTCAGTGTAAGGACACAGTCGGCACTCACTCACTATAAGGACACAGTTGGCACTCACTCACAACAAGGACACAGTTGGCACTCACTGGAAGGACACAGTCTGCACTCGGCACTCACTCACTGCAAGGATACATTCGGCATTCCATACAGTCCTGAAAAGGAGTCTGCGTGTCTGCCCAGATGTGAGGGTGGGGTGCAGTCATGTGACTCACGTGAAAGGGCGGGGCATAAAGGCAGAGACCAGGGCGCCGGTATAGATGGAGAGGATGGAGATGATCACACAGGCCAGGAAGACTGACGCCAGCTTGTTGACGTACTTGACACCCACAAAGACGAGTAGAGCCATGAGCAGCAGGAACATGCTGCCGTAAAGCCGCATGTTATTCAGCTGCACCGCCTCTTCTTCATCCTCATCTCCTGCCTGGAACACTGCTGCAGCTGGAGCGATGTACATCTGCCACCCGCAAGCGCACACACACACAAACCGAACACACACAGGCATGCACATACAGAAACACACACACACACACACACACACACACGCATGCATGTTAGCGGACACACACGCACCGAACACATGCATGCAGAAACAGATAGTTTCAGTTTAAATGAGGGTGGTGATGATGAAAGTTGTGAAAACGAGGATGAGGATGGTGGGATGAGGGAGATGAAGGCTCACGCACCAGCAGGATTTCGATGGCCCCCAGGATGTACATGGCCCCGGAGAAAGTAGTTCCCAGGTAGAAGCAAAGCCCTACCGCACCTCCAAACTCAGGACCCAAAGAGCGAGAGATCAGGAAGTATGAGCCACCAGCTGGGGGGGGGGGGGGGGGGGGGGGGTGAGAAAGAGAGAGAGGAAGAGAGATGGGGAAAGGGGAAGAGAAAGAGAGGGATGGGGAAAGGGGAAGAGAAAGAGAGAGAGGGAGAGAGATGGGGAAAGGGGAAGAGAAAGAGAGGGGGAGAGAGTGAGTTAAAGGACTGATACAAGAACAAAAAATGAAAGCATGGTTCGGTTAAAATAAAAAGATAAGATCATTAGCATAAATATATGAACACAGAGATGGGGTTACAGTATATATGAACACAAGAAATGCATAGCACCCTGCGTTACTGTGAGCTCAGTGCTCTGTATTACTATGAGTTCAGTGTCCTGGGCTACAGTAAGCTCAGTGCTCTGTATTACTATGAGTTCAGTGTCCTGGGCTACAGTAAGCTCAGTGCTCTGTATTACTATGAGCTCATTGACCCGTGTTACTTTGAGCTCAGTGTCCTGTGTTACTGTGAGATTGATGTCCTGTGTTACTGTGAGCTCAGTGACCTGTGGCACTGTGAGCTGAAAACACACTGACAGGGAAGTAGATAAAGAAAAGGCACACCTGGTACAACTCCATTTGTTGCAATGGCACTCATGGAGATAGCAGTCAACATGGTCTGAGAACACAAATACATTTCAGTGTTATTAAAGGCATGATTCTGTTTTGTGCTGTGCTGTGCTGTGTGTGTGTGTGTGTGTGTGTGTGTGTGTGTGTGTGTGTGTGTGTGTGTGTGTGTGTGTGTGTGTGTGTGTGTGTGTGTGTGTGTGTGTGTGTGTGTGTGTGTGTGTGTGTGTGTGTGTGTGTGTGTGTGTGTGTGTGTGTGTGTGTGTGTGTGTGTGTGTGTGTGTGTGTGTGTGTGTGTGTGTGTGTGTGTGTGTGTGTGTGTGTGTGTGTGGTGTTTCTGGTTTGTGTAGGGTGTGTGTGTATCAGTGAGACTCACACAGCAGCAGCAGATGAAAACGATACACAGGGCCTGCAGGATTCCGGCAGTTCCCACGACCCAGGACAAGCGCAGGAACAGAATCACCCCAAAGATATTCTGGAGGCAGGGCAGGTACACACCCATGAATGTGCCCATCTGAAGAGACTGAAAACAACAGCCAATCAGTGGGGTGTATGCACTGGTTTAGGATGTCAGTGGGTGTACACACTGGTATAGGATGGGTGGGGTGTATGTGCTGGTTTAAGATGCGAGTGGGGTGTATGCACTGGTTTATGATCTGACTGGGGTGAATGTGCTGGTTTAAGATGTGAGTGGGGTGTATGCGCTGGTTTAGGATGTGAGTGGGGTGTATGCGCTGGTTTAAGATGTGAGTGGGGTGTATGTGCTGGTTTAAGATGTGAGTGGGGTGTATGCGCTGGTTTAGGATGTGAGTGGGGTGTATGCGCTGGTTTAAGATGTGAGTGGGGAGTATGCGCTGGTTTAAGATGTGATTGGGGTGTATGCACTGGTTTAAGATGTGAGTGGGGTGCATGCACTGGTTTAAGATGTGAGTGGGGTGTAATGCCAGTACCTTGCTGGGTTTCCGCTTCTCCCCAATACTCTCAGCCTCCTCGTGCTCCTTGGCACCTTGAGTCAGGTTGGTGTAGTTCGCCAGCCGACTGAGAAGCGATGATACCTTGGGCCGAGTGTCCATCTCTTCCTAAGAGAGAGAAAAAAAGATGGTGAAAAAGTACACAAAACTGTAGCAATTTGTCCAAGTTAGTTTTCCTAACATTTAAATGGCTTAGCAGATGTGAACTATGTGTGTGACTACTCCGCTTGGGGAGTCTGAACTAATGCCATTTCAGTCAGCAGCTGTCCAAGAATTTGCACCAATTCTATAATTAATTCTGTGAAATAGTGGGGCCTTTCGGCTTCATCAGTGGCATCTAGTAATCCAACTTTGCACTGAAGCCCGAGAAGAACCCGTCTGGAAGCCTGTGTCCCACAGGGCAGTGTGGGGGAGACTCGCCTCAAACAGAGCCAGGTTTCTGTCATAGAAGTCATCGTCGTCCACTCCATGAGAGTTATTAATGTAAACACTAGACAGCTTGGCATGAGCATCTCCTGGATAATGAACAGAGACAGAAGACAGATAGACAGACAGACAGACAAAAGGTGTTCACAGAACAAGTTCAAATACTGCAGAGCTTTGGCACCTGTTTTCATATGTGACAGTCTAATGTTTAAATTATTTGATACTGTCTTATGTAACCTTCTGAATGTATATTCCTCTAAGCAGCTTCAGGCCAAGGGCGGCCAAGTGCCACTGAAACAGAAACTTATTGGGATTTATTCCTGTGTAGTTAGAAGGCAAAAACAATAAAAGGAACCTCATGTCAGGCTAAAAAGGCAATTTGACTCCATAAATCATTTCACTGAAAAGAGAATGAGGATGAGGGGGAGGGATACTGTTTTAGGGACACATCAACATCAAACAGCAGCATGAAATTCAAACATATCTCAGAGTTATCATCCAATCAGAACACACCTCTGGGCTGGTTGGCTGATATACACACCTATAGGAGTGGTGACAAATTGGGATTCTCTCTTCCACACTCACTCGTTCGCTAACACACACACGCATACACATGCACACACACACACACACACACGCACACGCACAGTCTCACACTCGCTTGCCCGGTCGCTAACACACACACACAGTCACACACACACTCTCACACACAGTGACATACAGTCACACACTCGCACGTGCACACTCTCACACGCAGTCTCACGCACACAGACTTGCTTGGAAGGCTGCTTGCTCCCTGGTTTGGCACACACTTCCCTTTCATTCTTTCACTTCCGCACCCAAATCCCCCCCCCCCAATAAAAGCACTGAATGTGTGTATGTTAGAGTATGAGTGTGTATGTGGGAGGAGTGTGTGCGGCAGCATAAGAATGTGAGCGTGCGTGTGTGAATGTGAGAGTATGTATGTATGAGTATGGGTTAATGTGTAAGAGAACGTGTGTGTGTGTGTGTGTGTGTGTGTGTGTGTGTGTGTGTGTGTGTGTGTGTGTGTGTGTGTGTGTGTGTGTGTGTGTGTGTGTGTGTGTGTGTGTGTGTGTGTGTGTGTGTTAGAATGCGATTGTGAGTATGGGCGAGCATAAGAGTGTGAGTCTGTGTATGGCTGAGATAAAACTCAACAGCTTCCCCTCAATCACACGTGACACGTGGTGTTCCTTTCCTGTTGAGGATTGTCAAGGCAATGGCGGACAGCCATAGCTTACAAAGCTAGCAAGGGGTGGAGCTACAATGAGCCGCCAATTACCAACTGTGCATTAATTGATTGTGATCAGCTCCACCCACTTTTGTCTTTGTAAAATATGGCTCCTCCCACAGCCAGGAACAAAAAGTTGGATTTCAGCAACTCATCTGTGGAAAGTTGAGGAGCGATTAGCATCCTTAGCAGCTCTGACCTTGTTCACCGGTGCTCCGGTCAGGGGTATCGGCTCCTGTGGTGCCCGCTGAAGTGGTCACAGCGCCAGAAGCTTCGCTCGGCGGCTCGCTGCGACTCACGCTCTCCCGCGACCCAAAGCGAACGCGGCCGCTGGATCGGGAGCTGACGTCCGGCGACGTGTCGGACAGTCCCGGCAGGTCCTCCGCCTTGGTGGGCGTGACGGTGAAGCGGACGGACGCCATAGCAACAGCTCCCTTCACTCAACCTGGCTCCGCCCACCGTCTCTCACCGCTTCTCTCAGGCTACGAATTGGCTAGGTGAGGGAAGCTAGATGCAAATTCAAAGTTCCACATTTTATAGACATATACAGTGAGCACCATAATTCATTGGACAGTGACACATTTTTTGTTATTTTGGTTCTGTACTCTAGCACTTTGAGTTTGAAAGGATACAATGACAATGAGGTTGAAGTGCAGACTGTCAGCTTTTATTTGAGGGTATTTTCATCCATATTGGATGAACCGTTTAGAAATTATAGAACCTTTAGTACATAGTCCCCCCATTTTCGAGCATAAAAAAATATTGGGCAGTTTAACATTTTTCTGGTACTCCTAAAAGCAATACTATAACCTCTCTACATTTGAATGGATCTCTATGGGAATTGCGGGGTGGGACTAGATTTAGCTGTAAATTACACTGGAACAGTATGGAACACATAGTTGGCTAAATGGCTCCAAGTCATCAAGGGTCTGTTGTATCAAACAAGCTTTAAATCATCACTCTGCAGCAGATATGGATGGATAACGTGAAGGGTTTCTTCTCCTGACTTATTTTTTCCATAGAGTTCAATAGGAAAATTTGTCAACCCTTAAAGGGATACCTATATTGATGACCTATATTCTCTGTGGAAGTACGGCGGCGGAGCGATACTTTTACGTTACCTACAAATGTAGTGCCGGCACTGGTCGACTACAACAACAAAGAAGAGCAACAAGTTGCAATGGCCATGTTCGCTCCGCCGCCGTACTACAACAGAGAATATAGGTCAGCACAAAGTAAAGGATTCAACGATAGTTTGACTTCAAAAATTATGGTATAAACACTCAAAATAACCCCGATAGACTGTCGTCGTATTTTATTTGCTTTGGGAGCACTGTGGAGTGTTTAAGTGTGTTTGGTAGTGGATGCTAGCGGTTACCTTAGAGTTGCACTAGCCTAGCATTAGCAACATGTGTATGTCCAAAAGAAGGGACAGCATGGAATTATCTGAAAATGGTTTCCATTATTCGCCTACATCATGGGTAAGTCGTAATTGAGACATTATGTCCAAAATTCCGAACTATCCCTTTAAAGTGATCCATCCATATCTACTGCATACCTGGCAGCAGAGTGATGGTTTGAGGCTAGTTTGATACCTCAGACCCTTGATGACTTATAGCCATTTCGCCAACCATGTATTCCATACTGTTCCAGCATAATTTACAGCTAAATCTAGTCCGACCCCCCAATTCCCATAGAGATCCATTCAAATGCAGAGAAGTTATAGAATCACTTGTAAGAGTATCAGAAAATAAGATATCAAAAGTCTTTTGATATTGTTGGGTCACAGACATCAGGAAGTCATGGCATGCAAAGGATATGCAACCAAATATTTAAAATGATTACTTTATTCTACATTATGTTAAACTGTCCAATATGTTTTGATGCGCGAACATGGGGGGATTATGTACAGAAGGTTCTATAATTTCTACACGGTTCATCCGATATGGATGAAAATACCCTCAAATTAAAGCCGACGGTCTGCACTTCAACCTACAAAAATCTAGAAAAAATCTACTTTAATCTATTTTGGCAAAATAACAAAGACCTCATTCTTTCGCTGCCCCCCAAGAAAATACCTTTCATGAACATTAGTGTGCTGTTTGTGTGTGTGTGTGTGTGTGTGTGTGTGTGTGTGTGTGTGTGTGTGTGTGTGTGTGTGTGTGTGTGTGTGTGTGCGCGCGCGCGCGCGAGAGAGAGAGATTATCGCCCAGTTTAGTGGATGTTATTGATTCGCAATCTTATTTCCATAGATAACGTTACGTTACATGTGAAAGTAAGCAACTGCATACCTTCCTCTTTTCTCTTGCCAGACAGAAATTCGAAAAAACTTATCTTGCCATTTTTTTTGTTGTATATCACAATGGATGAAAACGCAACGTCATAACAATAAGTGTGTTGCCGTGATCTGGTGAGAGCGCGAAATTCGGTGCTTGGACGGGACCCCTGCGTGCGAGGCCAAAATATGATTATTGTACAGAAGCGGTTCCAGCCAGTTTAAAACTGGCGAAATGCGGAGGCGATGCAATAAAAAGCGCAGAGATAACGTTGGCTAACTACTCAGCCCCACGGCTAGCTAACATTTGCTCGCTGACCAAAGAAACAGTTCAGTGGGCAAACTATCCTGCACAGCTTGTCTTTCGTGTTTTGTTAGCCAGACAAATTCCATAACAAAAAGGGGTGTGTTGCATGTGAAGTACTGTTGGGCCAGTCTGATGCGAACTCACCCTAGGTAGCTAACGTTAGCTGGCTAACGCTAACGACTGCAATCCATAATATTCACTAACAGAAGAATGACACCGATCAAAACGCACGGCCGCAAAAGATAAAGACAATACAAAATAATACAGACGGAGATATACGGTAACAGTTAAGTTATTGTCTAAGAGGTAACGTTAGCTAAGTTGAAAATTAGCTAACAAACTTACTAACGTAACAGCTTTAAACGTGCAGACAGATGTAACGTTAGCTATTATCGCTGGTAAAGTAAACTGGCTGTCCAGACAGCCTAGGAGGCTGCTGGCTAAATATCTCAACCTGCAATGCAGCCCATGAACCGCAACAAAAAAGAGCCGCGTACAATCCCTACCGGCGAGTTTAAGCCAATTAGCTACCGTTAGCTAACTAACTAGCAAATGCGCTTGAAACTGTCACTTATCTTTTAACCTAGCTTTCTGCTATCAATACATTACCTCACATAACATTATCCATGAATGGGAATCACCAAATACACCTCAAACTTCCGATTTAACGTTAGCCAACTTAGGCTAACTATGAATGAGTTGAAGTCGTTCGTTCTGTGCACTGCGGTCCCATCCGTTCCGCGGACCGAATAAAACAATCTTTAAAATGTATTTTGATAATGCAACTGAGTGAATTAATTGGGATAGCATTATGGAGTCAGAGAAGTTAAATATGTTTTAGCACAGACTGAAACAGTGCGCTAACGTTAACGTTACAGTAACGCAGTTTTACACTCCCCTTTCCAAACTGCACCTCTGAAAATGCTGTCAGCCATCTAATGCAACTGCCAGGAGTGCCAGCTGCTGGCTAACGTTGGCTAGATACCTAGTAGCAAGCGTGTTTGCTTTCAAGTAGATATTTAAATATATATGGCAACATCTTTTGTAAGGAATTACATATTTGATCAAGATTTTCATTATTATATTTACCCAGATTTTCGTCTGAGTCCCATAAGTCCACCTTTGTTAATTGTACGTTGTCAGACCCATATGCATTACGGTCACTATATCCAGCTCTCACGCTGTGTGAGACTGCTGCGTGCGCGCTCCCGCCGCTCACTTCTTCCTGGACCAGGGATAGCACGTACTTTCACGCTTCTTCCTGGACAGGGGCGAGCACGTACACTCATGGAGGCAATTCCAGCCGCAAATTAACATTGTTCAATAGAGTATAGGAACGTTTGTTTGATTTGAAACCCTTCGCGCAGATACCAAATTTGATAAATTCTCACCTATTTAGGGGGTGTTCTATTTAAGGCTTTATAACTCCAGGTGTGGGCATCACAGAAACTTGGAAAATTGCTTAAATTATGCAAAATAGTTGAACCAATTACAATACTAACTTGTATTAGTTTATTTTCATAATTTAGTTCAAAATAAAGTGCCACAAATGCAAAGGAATCTTGGCAAAAATGTGAAATGAAAACTCTTGCCTGATCTGTGCTCTCCTACCAACTACTTCATCTGACAAACAGGCACGACTCAGCAGGTCCATTACCCAGCAAAATAACCCAGTTTCTAGTTTTAAAAACAATTATGGCAAAAAAAATAAAAAATTCAATCAAAACACTCCCATCAGGAATTTCCTCTTACTACCCTTCAGAACATCTACATCCATGAACACTTTTAAACATCTGTTAAAATACTCACACCTCTTGCCCAATCAATCATGTAAACACTAGTTTTGACCCTCTATCAACCCTTATATATTTTCCCATTCTTTCATGTACATTACTTCACTTCCCCTCCTGTCTTTTTTTTCTTAACTTAATTTAGGTATAATTATAATATATCTTTCTTTTTCCTCTGTTCCTAATTCGTATTTTCCCTTTTGCTCACTCTGCAGGCATGAACCCACTGAAAACCAGATTGTCTGAGTTGGGCCTAAGACTATGTTTGTTCTTTTAAACATTGCTTTTATTCCTGTGAAGTAAATAAAATAAAAAAATAAAACAAAGTTGTTTTTCTTTAGTTTGCAATGAACTACTGAGAGCTACAAATGTAAAACAGGCAAAACTATACATTTCCTGGATCAGACATTGCTTTTTCACAAGTGTGAAAAATCTGAGGGTGATGTGCAGAACTACTAAAGATCTATGATGTAAAGTCAAAGTGTAAGCAGTGTACCCTCTTGTCCCTTAGTGTCTCCAAATATATCCAAAATGGCTAAATTGTGCACTGCTGTAATTCATAAAATAATCATATATTTAACTACAAATCAACTGTTTTGACTCATGAAACTCACTTTTGCATAATTTTCAAGGAATTACTATTTTTAAATTAGTATAGCAGTATAGATATCTATGGGTCCAAAAACCTATCCAAAAACTAAATATGTAGCCTAATCATTCACTCTTGTACTTCAATAAAACATCACTTTTTTCTGTATTCTACATTTTTTGTATGTAATCTTTTACATACATATCCGTCATGTTTGTAGGCATATTCTCCGATAGAATCAATACTATAGTATCTTCTTCTGACCCACTCCCATAAGCAAATGTACATTCTTGCATTTTCTGTAGTTTGCGTAAAACTAAACTAATAAAACTAAAAATGTTGTTATGCCCGGCTGTAATGTATTGTTAAAAACATCCAAGAAGACATTGAAAACACCGTTGCGAAGGTTATAATGTCCTATAGTGGATAAAAGAGTTGTCAATCAAACTGGAATGAACTGGAAAACAGCAATTACAGGAACAGCTGGTGGGGTTTTATGCATGGGGTTTTCAGAAGGTGTAATAGTGATATAAAGGGGTGTGTATTTCTCAAACAGATTGTCCAAGGAAATAAATCTGGAAAGGTACATCTCTTTGCGTAAAACAATTGGTAGGATTGCATTTAGCTGTTGAGTGAGCAGGACTTTTCATGGCTGAATTGGCATAGGTTCAGGCTATTGTTGGCTTTATGTTGCTATGACATAATACATTTGGTGGTGAAAAAGTATTTTTATGAACTCGCAGATAGACGCTATTGTCCACTGTGTCAAGCATGGGTTGGTATAGTTGCAGGTGAGGGGGGGGGGGGGGTGCTTGTTAAATGGACTTGCTACACAACAATAATGGCACTTAAAAACTCTATTTGTGTACTAATAAAGCTAGAACATGGGGTTTGTTGTTCCCACTCATAGTTTGGTTGCAGGAGCACTGAGTTGAGAAATCTTTTGGTGGCGGCATGGCCACGAGGGGGTCTGCGCGAAGGGGTTAATTTTAAACTTTTTAAAAATAATTTAAAATAATTTAAAATAATTTTGTAAATAATTTTAAATAATTTTTAAAAAATGTAAAATAATTTTTACATTTTTAAAAATAATTTTTAAAAAAATCAGATACACCATTTTGACGTATACCTCTACCGAATTTTCAACTTTATATTCAAATAACTCAGTACAGATTTTTTTTTGGCCAGCCACAAAGAAAGACTTAAAGGGATAGTTTGGAATTTTGGACATAATGGGCCCTATCTTACACCCGGCGCAAAGCGGCGCTAACCCAAACGCAAGTGTCTTTGCTATCTTACACCCGGCGCTAGGTCCATAATAACGCCTAACGCTTACGTCCTTTAACTAGCATGTATACTTGCGCCATCACAAGTGAACTGGGCGTGTTGGTCGTAAGATGAGGAGTGGCCAGGATTCTTTTTGGCGTATTGCTATCTTGAGCCAGCAGAAAGCGCTTGCGCTAGAACCACCACAAACCTAGTCTAAAGTCATGTCGCAGTTGTTTACATGTTATTTTAACGGCGCATATAAGTGCGTCTACATAGGCGTGTGCACAACACGCATACCCTCCTGTCTGTTACACACAGGGGCGTGCACAAGCATGACTAAAATATCTAGATCACAGTGTGAAATATTATTATTGTGTAGGCTATATCAAAAATGCATAATAATAAAAGGTTCCATAGGTCCACATACCTTTCCCTCAGCGAAGGGAAACGATGCCACATTACATTGCTCTCAGCCCACTCCATCAACATCCAGGCGATGTGCGATGGTACGGGACAATGGCTATCCAGTAAAAATGAGCTGATAACACCTATATCAAGCCTAATGCGCGAATTGTCATTTGCACCTAATGCGTGAATTGTCATTCAATGGAAAACTCGCGTACTGCAATAGACGGACATTTGCGTTCTGAAAATGCGCTTCAGATGTCATTACAATACAGCTGTTTATCTAGGAATACAGCCTGTAAGTAAATACAATGGTTTGTGACTGAAAAAAGTTCAAAACCTTGTCCAGTGAATATTGCTTTTATTGTTTTTCAAATAGCCTAGGCTACAGCGCGGACTCGCTGTGCATAATGTTTTTTAGATAGACTATGGTTAAAAAACGGAAATAAATGTCATCATGTTAACTGAATTGTAGGCTAACCTTAGCTATTCTTCGTCCTTCATATTTTTTTAAATTACAGTGACAAGGTTTCCACACCCTCAGCTTATTAAAACCCCGCTGATTTCACCTGTAATTCCATAACTTGAACAAAAGATTTTAAAGAGAACTAAGCGTCTAATTAGAAACGAAATTTGCAGCACATTACACAATTAATTTACAATTAATTTTAATTCCATTATCTGCATGTTCGCTTTACATGAGCAGGTCTGTTTCCCCTGCTGTACATCGCACATTTCACGGTCTTCCTGGGAAAGTGAATCGTTTTAAAGAATTACGTTACCAGTTAAACAGGTTGGTCACATTTCCATAAGCAGGACATTATAAAACAAGGTGAAATATGCTGAACCTATGGGTTGCCAACCTGACAGATTTGTTGTATTTAGTGTCATCATTAAGGCAAAATAACGTTAGTTATGTTATTAATCAAAATTAGAATGCAGGTAGCCTAATGAACTTCGGATGAAGCTTGAACATGAGTTCATTGCATAATCAAACGAAATTCGTGAAACAAGCAGGCTAATTTGGTGTTTTCTAAGGTGAGAAGGAAGCAATTGGTCGCTTATTCTCAGCTGTTGCAGGTGCTTTTAACTAAATTTAACAGCATATATTTCGTAAACAGCACTGTCAGGAATTACTGGGAACTCATAATACTACTACTGCTACTGATCCATATAGCCGATTCCTTGATCGCACTAAACACGCACGAGCATGTCTGTTTCGCCATCATAAGCAATCCGCCAAGGTGGAAAAGCAGGCTTTTAAAGGGAATGGGATATGACATTTTGATTGGTTTATTGCATGTCACGCCCAAGACACACCTATAATTAATGAAGAGACTAGGTTCAGCCCAGTTGCACCTTGCGCCGTGCTTAGCGCCCAAAAAACACGCCGTTAAAATAGCAAAAGTAGACTTGGACACGCCCTAAATGGACTTAGCGCCATGCGCTTAGACTAAGCGCCAAGATCGCCAAGATAGGGCCCATTGTCTCAATTACGACTTACCCATGATGTAGTTGATTGATGGAAACCATTTTCAGATAATTCCATGCTGTCCCTTCTTTTGGACATACACACATTGCTAATGCTAGCGCAACTCTAAGGTAACTGCTAGCATCCACTACCAAACAGACTTAACCACTCCACAGTGCACCCAAAGCAAATAAAATACGACGACAGTCTATCGGGGTTATTTTGAATGTTTATACCATCATTTTTGAAGTCAAACTATCGTTGAATCCTTTACTTTGTGCTGACCTATATTCTCTGTGGAAGTACGGCGGTGGAGCGAACATGGCCATTGCAACTTGTTGGTCTTCTTTGTTGTTGTCGTCGACCAGTGCCGGTGTTGTGCCGAAATCAGACTCCCTGCCGGATTTTGACTCCCCTCACGTGCACGCGCGTCCACTCTGCATTACGTTCTTTGCGACTTCTTCATTCTCCTTTCGCGATTTCCGACCAGTATCTTCGTTCTGTCGGAGGATAGATGGACCATTCTGTGTCACTGTCTGTAGCTACATATAGTTACTCTTTTTCTAATTTTAAATGTTCGATTTCCGTGGCTTTCTGACGTAAATTAACAAGCATACTTTTAAAGAATCAATTGCCGATGTTAAAAGCAGATAAAATGCATGTAAAGTATACTTTTCTAAAACGTCGTTAATATTCATCCGTGTCTTCTTAGATAGTGTTTAATTTGGCACAGACAGGCTATATTGAATTTATTTTTCACTGAGATAGTAGGCTATAACATAGGGGATTTTACCCCATGTCCATAAATCTTTTTTCAAATATGGCTATGTTTGGATATTTGCAGATATCGACAATACATAAATATTGTAAGGATATATTTACATATATAAAATCTACCAAAATTACCCTGTTTACACATCTGGGACTATATTGTTTACCCACAGGGAGTCAGTTGGAGGCAGGGCTGCCAGAATCTGACTCCCCCTCCTTATCTCTACATTGCAATGTTTGACAGACACCAAACCTTCTGTGGTGACACACATAGGCGTCACCTGTGCAGCCTCCAAAGCATTTTCTTATATCTGCAACAGGGGGTCAGTTACAGTGGGGGAGTCAGATTCTGGAAAGGCTTCAGTCCGGCTGCCAGAATCTGACTCCCCCTCCTTATCTCAGGATTGCAGTGTTTCACAAACACCAGAATCATTCTATTGACACATCTGGACCTCTACTATACACTCTCAAAAGCAATTGTTAATATCTCCAACAGGGGGTCAGTTACAGGGGGGGAGTCAGATTCCGGCAAGGCCTCAGCGTGGCTGCCAGAATCTGACTCCCCCTCCTTATCTCCGGAGCGCAGTGTTTCACAAACACCAGAATCACTCTATTGACACATCTGGACCTCTACTATACACCCTTAAAAGCAATTGTTAATATCTGCAACAGGGGGTCAGTTAGAGGGGGGGAGTCAGATTCCGGCAAGGCTTCAGTCCGGCTGCCGGAATCTGACTCCCCCTCCTTATCTCAGGATTGCAGTGTTTCACAAACACCAGAATCACTCTCGTGACACATCTGGACCTCTACTATACACCCTTAAAAGCAGATGTTAATATCTGCAACAGGGGGTCAGTTAGAGGGGGGGAGTCAGATTCCGGCAAGGCTTCAGTCCGGCTGCCAGAATCTGACTCCCCCTCCTTATCTCAGGATTGCAGTGTTTCACAAACACCAGAATCACTCTATTGACACATCTGGACCTCTACTATACACCCTTAAAAGCAATTGCTAATATCTGCAACAGGGGGTCAGTTAGAGGGGGGTAGTCAGATTCCGGCAAGGCTTCAGTCCGGCTGCCGGAATCTGACTCCCCCTCCTTATCTCAGGATTGCAGTGTTTCACAAACACCAGAATCACTGTATTGACACATCTGGACCTCTACTATACACTCTCAAAAGCAATTGTTAATATCTTCAACAGGGGGTCAGTTACAGGGGGGGAGTCAGATTCCGGCAAGGCCTCAGCGTGGCTGCCAGAATCTGACTCCCCCTCCTTATCTCTAGATTGCAGTTTTTGACAAACACCAAACCTGTTGTGGTGACACACATTTGCCTCACCTGTGCAGCCTCCCAAGCATTTGTTAATTTCTGCAAAAACCCATGACTTCTTCATAGTGCGTAACAGCAGCGTGATGAATCGTCTGTATACGCACAACATCAGGCGACAGGGCTTATCCTCACCCCACTGATCAACCTACAGACAGGAGGAGACTCGCTTCAATGTGGCCCATGGCCGTGTAAGTTTTGTTGTGGAATGCACATTAGGCATGCTGAAAGGCAGATGACTATGTCTGGATGCAACTGGAGGGAGGCTCATGTAGTTCATTTTATTTATTTGGATACACCCTCAACCAGATAAATTAAATTTGAAGCTCTTGCAACTCCAAAACCACCTCGCCAACTAATTGGTTTAAATCTGTGATTTCAGGATGTTGTCGGTCAGGACCTTGCCAGGGGTGGAGACAATGGGTGTAGGAGTAGGATTGAGACTCTCCTGTGCAGCGCCTACATCCCCTGCGCCATGGGAATGGAGGGGCACCTATCGGGATGCAATCTTGCGCCTCAGGGCGGTTTCTTGCTCCGTATCAGCTTCTCTTTAAATAAAAAGTCAAGATTACAATGCTGTCTGGTCTCATAACTTTAAATTTATACATCAGGTAGGCCTAGCATTTCAATGTGTCTGATCACCCACATGCTGAATTAACAAGCATGTGGTCGGTAGGAACTGGGCTTGTAACCGAAAGGTTGCAGGTTCGATTCCCAGGTAGGACACTGCCGTTGTACCCTTGAGCAAGGTACTTAACCTGACTTGCTTCAGTATTTATCCAGCTGTATGAATGGATAAATGTAATAAGAAGTTGTGTAAGTCGCTCTGGATAAGAGCGTCTGCTAAATGGCTGTAATGTAATGTAATGTGTCGCCATGTGGCCCAATGCCGCTGATGGCACTCTGAGTGTCACCTATCTTTTCCTCCTCGGGAGACAGTAGGGGCCCAGCACGTCCCACACCTGTGGCCTTTATGCTTGTTTAATGCGCAGCTATGCGTTCCTTTGCATGACACTTTAGGTCACCCCACTTCTTATTCGTTGCTGATTTCCCACCTCATTGACTGCTGCAGCCACAAATTGCCAGGACACGTAATTCACTTTGCTGGTAATCCCACTTGAAAATCTACCAAACAATATGATTGATCTCATTTCGATTTCAGCCAGGAGCGTCGCAACCTCGGGACCCGTGAAATTTTTGTTCTTTGTTTTCATATCGGCTTCTTCTAACATTTTTGTCTAACATTCTTTCTTTTTTTCTTCCATTTTGGTTGATATCGGGCCTTATTCCCACCTAGGCTATTTATAGGGAAATTAGGACTATTGGAAGCATTCTAAGGGAGGAGCATTGACCTTATTCAGATGCAATTTAAGGATAATTTGTGATTTATAATTATTTCTATGAATCGCACGTACACACATTTTGAGAAATGGTCTTATATCAAATTTAGGATGAAATCTAAGCAACCTTTTATAAATGAGGACCCTAGACCTCCATTGTTCACCCTCAAAAGCATTTCTTCATAATTGTCAGTTCCAGGGGGAGTCAGATTCAGGAAAGGCCTCAGTCTGACTGCCAAAAATTCACTCCTAAATCTTTTTTCTAGATTGTAGTGTTTAACACACAAAAAATAACTTCTGGACCCTTTCTGGTGTGCATAGTTTTTATTTTCTCCCCAGAACAGAAATAATATGGGCCTCATCAACAAATGTATCAATTATATAAAAAAGTGCAATTACAGTTCATATTGTACAATATGGTACAATATTCTCCCAAGAACAAAAATAGCATGGCCAACTTGGCCCTGTGTTTCTTCATCGTAGCATATGAAGAGATTGTGCCTCAGGGAACAACATATGATTTCAATAAATTTTTTTAACAGTTGATGAATAATTACACTCCAGAAAGATATGGTTATACTTTGTTGGCAAGTTTACTTTAGAAAATGTACAGGTTTTAAAATGTTAACTGCTGATACAGATTTCTTTACTATTCACAAGCAAACATTTATATCAAGAAACATGTAGAATAGAGAAAGGGGGATGAATAAATAAATGCATATAAAAATAAGTAATATTTTTAAAATAGCGTACATATAGCATTTTTACAAACGTATCCAGACATGTTTGTGGGTCAGATGATGGAAAATAAGTAATAGTACTAATTTTCTTAACATACTAATAGTTATATTTGCGAACAGAATTTTATAAACACAAGGATATCTATGCTCTGTAGGACCACAGAGGTTTTGATAGAAATCCAAATATTCAAAATAAATAAATCAATAAATAATAATAATAATAATAATAATACATTTTATTCATTCTGTGCTTTTCATAGACCCAAAGCAGTGGATGCAGACAATTATTCAAACATGCCCTATAGTGTAATAATTTTTCTGTTTAATTTCTAAGTGCAACACATCTGAATCAGAGTATTTCCACTATAAATTATTCTCATTTTGCAGTTTGATGTGGCACATACAGTTTCATTGACCACATTCTCTTGAGATGGTAAGATGAAGAAACACAGGGCCAAGTTGCATTAAATAATTTAGGAAAGTTTGGATAGCACTGCTTTGGAATAGAGCTAGTTTATTTAGTGTGAGCTACGATAGGCAATAATGTTAGTTGTAACTTGGCCACATTTTGATATCAATACTTTTAAAGGCATGCCTAGTTTTTGCAAGTTGGAATTAAGGACTTATAGACAGCGCTCTGTAGACTATGCGTGAGTAACTTGGCTTTTTTTACGTCGGAGACGTTTTTGTTCAAATTTATATATTTACTGGCGAGGCCCATATTATTTCTGTTCTTGTGAGAAAATTGCAGTTTTAATTTAAGTTATATATTTATTGGTGAGGCCCATATTATTTCTGTTCTTTGGAGAAATTTTCAGTTTTAATTTTATTTATATATTTATTAGTGAGGGCCATGCTATTTGTGTTCTTGGGAGAATATTGTACCATATTGTACCAACTGTAATTGCACTTCTTTATATAATTGATACATTTGTTGATGAGGCCCATATTATTTCTGTTCTTGGGAGAAAATAAAAACTATGCACACCAGAAAGGGTCCAGAAGTTATTTTTTGTGTGTTAAACACTACAATCTAGAGAAAAGATTTAGGAGTGAATTTTTGGCAGCCAGACTGAGGCCTTTCCTGAATCTGACTCCCCCTGGAACTGACAATTATGAAGAAATGCTTTTGAGGGTGAACAATGGAGGTCTTTTATTTATTTATTTATTTATTTATTTTGGCATGTATATAATCACATTTCATCACATTTCTGAAATATGCCTTGAACAAATACAGTACCTGCTGAAAAGGGATACTCATTTATAAAAGGTTGCTTAGATTTCATCCTAAATTTGATATAAGACCATTTCTCAAAATGCGTGTACGTGCGATTCATAGAAATAATTATAAATCACAAATTATCCTTAAATTGCATCTGAATAAGGTCAATGCTCCACCCTTAGAATGCTTCCAATAGTACTAATTTCCCTATAAATAGCCTAGGTGGGAATAAGGCCCGATATCAACCAAAATGGAAGAAAAAAAGAAAGAATGTTAGACAAAAATGTTAGAAGAAGCCGATATGAAAACAAAGAACAAAAATTTCACGGGTCCCGAGGTTGCGACGCTCCTGGCTGAAATCGAAATGAGATCAACCATATTGTTTGGTAGATTTTCAAGTGGGATTACCAGCAAAGTGAATTACGTGTCCTGGCAATTTGTGGCTGCAGCAGTCAATGAGGTGGGAAATCAGCGACGAAGAAGAAGTGGGGTGACCTAAAGTGTCATGCAAAGGAACGCATAGCTGCGCATTAAACAAGCATAAAGGCCACAGGTGTGGGACGTGCTGGGCCCCTACTGTCTCCCGAGGAGAAAAAGATAGGTGACACTCAGAGTGCCATCAGCGGCATTGGGCCACATGGGGACACCGACCACATGCTTGTTAATTCAGCATGTGGGTGATCAGACACATTGAAATGCTAGGCCTACCTGATGTATAAATTTAAAGTTATGAGACCAGACAGCATTGTAATCTTGACTTTTTATTTAAAGAGAAGCTGAGACGGAGCAAGAAACCGCCCTGAGGCGCAAGATTGCGTCCCGATAGGTGCCCCTCCATTCCCATGGCGCAGGGGATGTAGGCGCTGCACAGGAGAGTCTCACTCCTACTCCTACACCCATTGTCTCCACCCCTGGCAAGGTCCTGACCGACAGCATCCTGAAATCACAGATTTAAACCAATTAGTTGGCAAGGTGGTTTTGGAGTTGCAAGAGCTTCAAATTTAATTTATCTGGTTGAGTGTGTATCCAAATAAATAAAATGAACTACATGAGCCTCCCTCCAGTTGCATCCAGACATAGTCATCTGCCTTTCAGCATGCCTATTGTGCATTCCACAACAAATCTTACACGGCCATGGGCCACATTGAAGTGAGTCTCCTCCTGTCTGTAGGTTGATCAGTGGGGTGAGGAGCCATGTCTTGAGAGGATAACCCCTGTCGCCTGATGTTGTGCGTATACAGACGATTCATCACGCTGCTGTTACGCACTATGAAGAAGTCATGGGTTTTTGCAGAAATTAACAAATGCTTGGGAGGCTGCACAGGTGAGGCAAATGTGTGTCACCACAACAGGTTTGGTGTTTGTCAAAAACTGCAATCTAGAGATAAGGAGGGGGAGTCAGATTCTGGCAGCCACGCTGAGGCCTTGCCGGAATCTGACTCCCCCCCCTGTAACTGACCCCCTGTTGGAGATATTAACAATTTCTTTTAAGGGTGTATAGGACAGGTCCATATGAGTCAATAAAGTGATTCTGGTGCTTGTAAAACACTGCAATCCTGAGATAAGGAGGGGGAGTCAGATTCCGGCAGCCACGCTGAGGCCTTGCCGGAATCTGACTCCCCCCCTCTAACTGACCCCCTGTTGCAGATATTAACAATTGCTTTTAAGGGTGTATAGTAGAGGTCCAGATGTGTCAATAGAGTGATTCTGGTGTTTGTGAAACACTGCAATCCTGAGAAAAGGAGGGGGAGTCAGATTCCGGCAGCCGGACTGAAGCCTTGCCGGAATCTGACTCCCCCCTCTAACTGACCCCCTGTTGCAGATATTAACAATTGCTTTTAAGGGTGTACAGATGAGGTCCAGATGTGTCAGTAGAGCGATTCTGGTGTTTGTGAAACACTGCAATCCTGAGATAAGGAGGGGGAGTCAGATTCCGGCAGCCACGCTGAGGCCCTGCCGGAATCTGACTCCCCCCTCTAACTGACCCCCTGTTGCAGATATTAACATTTGCTTTGAAGGGTGTATAGTAGAGGTCCAGATGTGTCACTAGAGTGATTCTGGTGTTTGTGAAACACTGCAATCCTGAGATAAGGAGGGGGAGTCAGATTCCGGCAGCCGGACTGAAGCCTTGCCGGAATCTGACTCCCCCCCTCTAACTGACCCCCTGTTGCAGATATTAACAATTGCTTTTAAGAGTGTATAGTAGAGGTCCAGATGTGTCACTAGAGTGATTCTGGTGTTTGTGAAACACTGCAATCCTGAGATAAGGAGGGGGAGTCAGATTCTGGCAGCCGGACTGAAGCCTTGCCAGAATCTGACTCCCCCACTGTAACTGACCCCCTGTTGCAGATAGAAGAAATGCTTTGGAGGCTGCACAGGTGACGCCTATGTGTGTCACCACAGAAGGTTTGGTGTCTGTCAAACATTGCAATGTAGAGATAAGGAGGGGGAGTCAGATTCTGGCAGCCCTGCCTCCAACTGACTCCCTGTGGGTAAACAATACAGTCCCAGATGTGTAAACAGGGTAATTTTGGTAGATTTTAAATATGTAAATATATCCTTACAATATTTACGTATTGTCGATATCTGCAAATATCCGAACATAGCCATATTTGAAAAAAGATTTATGGACATGGGGTAAAAT
Organism: Synaphobranchus kaupii; assembly: GCA_029718625.1. Classification (NCBI taxonomy): domain Eukaryota; kingdom Metazoa; phylum Chordata; class Actinopteri; order Anguilliformes; family Synaphobranchidae; genus Synaphobranchus; species Synaphobranchus kaupii. The sequence goes on from CM056376.1 coordinate 118,062,018, forward strand.
CCCCTATGTTATAGCCTACTACCTCAGTGAAAAATAAATTCAATATAGCCTATCTGTGCCAAATGAAACACTATCTAAGAAGACACGGATGAACATTAACGACGTTTTAGAAAAGTATACTTTACATGCATTTTATCTGCTTTTAACGTCGGCAATTGATTCTTTAAAAAGTATGCTTGTTAATTTAGCCTACGTCAGAAAGCCACGGAAATCGAACATTTAAAATTAGAAAAAGAGTAACTATACGTAGCTACAGACAGTGACACAGAATGGTCCATCTATCCTCCGACAGAACGAAGATACTGGTCGGAAATCGCGAAAGGAGAATGAAGAAGTCGCAAAGAACGTAATGCAGAGTGGACGCGCGTGCACGCGAGGGGAGTCAAAATCCGGCAGGGAGTCTGATTTCGGCACAACACCGGCACTACATTCGTAGGTAATGTAAAGTGTTTCCACAAAGAATATAGGTCAGCACAAAGTAAAGGATTCAACGATAGTTTGACTTCAAAAATGATGGTATAATCATGTCTGTTAATTTTTTTAATTGAGGGTAGGCTATCTCCGATTTATTTTGGGAAAATATTTATTTCTGATTTGATTGTATTTTTCGCATTTTGTGATAAAGTGCCGCTCCGTCTCAACTTCGTTGAGATGGCAATGTTTCTCCTCCCGGAGTCTGTTGACTCTATCACGGTCACTCTGATCAAGCTGTCCTCTTCCCCTGGCCCTGCCTCGCCCACCACGAACACGATTGTCGCTTTGGATGAAAGCGTCTGCTAAATGACTGTAATGTAATGTTTATGTAATGACTGCCCCTCACCCTATTACTCTGGGGCCGCGACCACTGGATGTTGATGGCTACAGAATGAACCGAGCAGAATTACAAAATTATGATTTTGAATTATTTTATGAAAATGAACAGTGGTCAAATTTACAGAGCAATAGCTAAGATTACTAACTTATATGCTTTGAGCATGTGACGTAGTCTCCATTTACATGATCAAGGTTTGGTCAAACATGATAAATAGACTTTTGTCAACAATAAACAAACATCACGACAATAGATCGCCTTAGCTCTCGATAGCTGCTATGTTATGGGAAGGATGTTCTTTGTCTTATCTATTCTGTAGTTACTTTGATGACATTTCCGTATGCAATTATTTTATGTCGCTTTGGATAAAAGCGTCTGCCAAATTACTATAATGTAATGTAATGTAGCTAGGTGTATGGTCGCTATTTTTATAATGATATTGTTAACATTAAAACATCTTGCTAATGAATAAGGGCAGAAATATACCTCAAGCAAATAGCTACGTGAACAGTTTTTCTTTTGCCATGACATTTGTGAAAAACAAACCAGAGGAAAGCACAGATCGAACAAGAAAGTTGTTTACTGTTGTTGCTGCTATAGCGTCCCTTGCTGCAACGCTCTGGCTTGTCTTTCACAAATGTCATGGCAAAAGAAAAACTGTTCGCGTAGTTCGAAGCGTCCCCGTTCGCGTATTTGCGTGAGGCATGTTTCGGTCCTAAGCTAAAATAAGAGTTTACCTGGAAGCCTGCCCACATGGCCTGCCCATGTCAATCAAATGAGCAGGAACCGCCCATTCATGACATTTACACAATTTTAGCTGTTTCTGGCTTTAAAAATGGCAGCGGGATGTCAATAGTGTAACATTCAAAACATTAACAAAAACAACACTTTGCGAACGACTTATGAGGTAAGAAATACATTCAACATGTTTATTAGACCACAAGGACACATACAATGTTTTTTGGGGAGAAAATTTGAATGTAAACAAAGAACAAGTTGTTTACAATTAAACTACATAGTATACCTTTAATTAGTTGCGCCTTGATCTGTTCAGTAATGTTAATGTTGTTTTTGGGTGGAATTCCCCTTGAAGTGTCACTGACTAGGCAGCACTGCCATATTTGGGATCAATGATAATGCTTCACGTTACCTGGATGGCTAGCATAAGTCATACTAGGCAACACAAGTGCATAACATACAGTATATCAGCCTTCTTTTTGTAACAACGTCGCCGACACATGATCAAGCATACTGCCAAGATAAATGATACTCAATTGCAAATCATTGCTTTCTGTTTTTATTTACATTTTATACACTGTCCCAACCTTTTTGGAATTGAGGTTTGTTACATAGCTAGCTTACTTAAAGCACAACTGAACTTTGGTAGAACTTTTGGTTGTGTAGTTGCTGGCCATGATATGAGTCCAAATGGTGGCGAAATATGTTTGTTAGTTGCTATGTGCTCCCCTGGGGTGATAATCCAGAATAGGGTATTTGTCGCTCTCCATCTCTCCATTCACTTGTATAGGGCAGCTAAAATGGTCTCAAAATGACACCTCTAGCACATATACAAACGCGAACAAAGCTAATTCTGTCAACAAAATAGGTTGCACAAATCTGTTTTATAATCATTTAAGAAGACATTTTAATTTGATATAACAATATTGCACACATTTTTGTGAATTAGATAATCGCTCTAGCACATTCCAAAGTGATTATTACTACTGCTAACGGTTAAAAGATGTAGCCTACCTACAGTCGCCTACTACCCAACTCTCATCTCGCACAAAAGCACAAAATCAACTTGACTCAAAACAGAACGCAGTGATTTGTAAATGATCTTTTACATATAGAAAAGATATTTAATGTTTTACCCCATCAACCTTATTGATTTTTGTAAATATACGCTAATTCCGAATTTGATGCCTGCAACATGTTCCAAAAAAGTTGGGACTGTTAGGTGAACTAATCACTCAGACACCAAAAGTAATAGGAACAGGCTTTATTCGATGTCGACAGAACAGGGTTAAAGTCCAGCAATCAGTGGAATACAGGCAAGGCAGATTCGTAGTCAGTTCCAGGCAGGGGTCAGTGTCCAGCAAACAGGGCAATTCAGAATGAGCAAAAGCGCAGGCCAGGAACAGGCAGGCAGGGAGCAGGCAGGGAGCAGGCAGGGAGCAGGCAGGGAGCAGGCAGGGAGCAGGCAGGGAGCAGGCAGGGAGCAGGCAGGGAGCAGGCAGGGAGCAGGCAGGGAGCAGGCAGGGAGCAGGCAGGGAGCAAAACGCTGGAAAGACTGAGACAAGCACGAATGCAGGGCACAAGACGATTTGGCACAGAAGAAAGAAACAAAGAAGAAGAGACAACGAGGAACAGGTGAGACGAAACATAATGAGGAAACACAATTCAGGTGCGGGGAGCGGAGACACAAAATGGGGAGAAAGGGAAAACACGGAACGGATTACGAATACTGAAAATACATATAAACGGAAAAACCAGAAACAGCCTAAGATGTGGAGGCACGGGACGTGACAGGGACAGGGGCAAAAAAAAGACTGGGAAGGTTGTGGAATGTTCAAAAAACACCTTCCACAGGTAAACAGGTGATGCTATCATGACTGGGTATAAAATGATATCAAAAGACTGTTAATATCTTATTTTCATGTACTCTTACAATTATTTTGGTTCTGTACTCTAGCACTTTGAGTTTGAAAGGATACAATGACAATAAGGTTGATGTGCAAACTGTCCGTCTCACTGCATTTGAATGGATCTCCATGAGAATTGGGGGGTGGGACTAGATTAAAGGTTGTATCAGCGATTTTGGGTGGAAACATAAATGATCACATTCATCTGATTTTTCCTCACGATCCGCTAGCTGCCCGCCCCATAAGCAGGCCGTCAAAAAACCGCGTCTCTGTAGGCAGCCTATGCTCCGAGATCGTACACAAAAACAATGGTACTACCAACTACTCAAAACCAAAATAAACAGTATTCCAACCAATCACAATGATCTGCACAAACGTGACGTCACTTCTGAAGCGAAATCCCAAACAAACATACTTATGAATAATTATGTTATGTTTTAAAAAATAGTGTTCAAGCATCCAGAATTATAACCACGTTAATAACGTTTGTAAGAAACCAAACCGTTTGTAAATCCGTCAAGATTTCAGCGAGATAAGAGTATTAGCGTTTGTGCAGATCATTGTGATTGGTTGGAATACTGTTTATTTTGGTTTTGAGTGGTTGGTAGTACCATTTGTTTTTGTGTACGATCTCGGAGCATAGGCTGCCTACAGAGACGCGGTTTTTTGACGGCCTGCTTATGGGGCGGGCAGCTAGCGGATCGTGAGGAAAAATCAGATGAATGTGATCATTTATGTTTCCACCCAAAATCGCTGATACAACCTTTAAGCTGTAAATTACACAGGAATAGTATGGAACTCATGGTTGACTAAATGGCTGTAAGTCATCAAGGGTCTGAGGTATCAAACAAGCCTCAAACCATCACTCATTTTCCTATTGAACTCTATGGAAAAATAAGTCAGCAGAAACAACCCTTAAAGTGATCCATCTACTGCATATCTGGCAGCAGAGTGATGGTTTGAGGCTCGTTTGATACCTCAGACCGTTGATGACTTACAGCCATTTAGCCAACCATGTATTCCATACTGTTCCAGCAAAATTTACAGCTAAATATAGTCTCACCCCCCAATTCCCATAGAGATCGATTCAAATGCAGAGAAGTTATAGTATCGCTTGTAAGAGTACCAGAAAATAAGATATCAACAGTCTTTTGATGTTGTTTGGTCACAGGCATCAGGAAGTCATGGCATGCAAAGTATATGCGACCAAATATAAAAAATGATTACTTTATTATGTTAAAATGTCCAAATGTAATAAGATGCTAAGAAGTTGTGTAAGTCGCTCTGGATAAGAGTGTCTGCTAAATGCCTGTAATGTAATGTAATAATTTCTAAATGGTTCATCCGATATGGATGAAAATACACTCAAATAAAAGTTGACAGTCTGCACTTCAACAGAACCAAAATAACAAAAAAATGTGTCACTGTCCAATGAATTATGGTGCTCACTGTATGTAAAAGAGAATTTACAAATCACTGCTTTCTGCTTTTATGTGCATTTTATATACTCTCCCAACTTTTTTGGAATTGGGGTTTGTAAGTAGGCTACATGTTCTAGATTTGGGAGGGTTTGGGGTTTTACTCAGTGCAGTTATCCAGTTAGGCTACTGAGTTTTCTGGAAGAGGCCCAATTTTATTTATCAACTCTAAATATTAGTAACCCTGTTAGACCTGGAGTATTACGAAACATTTATAGGTAACTTAATACGCTAGTTTAGCTGCCTATCCGTTTGGGCTGATACTGTCACTGATTTAGGCACGGAGTTAGCCAATTTAACGCTCGCATTACCAGCAGCCAATAATAATCTAATCTACCATCCGTTCGGCTAACGAGGCTTTTCGCGCAAACCCCCGAAATGGCTGTCAGAAAAACAGAACTGTAGTATAGTGTCACACGTCAGCGCCACCTGTTGTCAACATATCGTCTTCCGTTCGAATTTTTGAAAAATAGCAATTTGTTAGTGTCTCTTCGACATTAAACAGACTGGACCGCGCAGAGCTCGGTAGTGTTTTGCAAGACAGTGGAATTTTCGTTGGTAAGCTGGCCTACTATTTCTAAATTGTCTACACATCAGGACTATTGAATTACAAATTAAAATGGACCAGATTTTAAAACCAGGAAATGTAGATGGAATGTTCGTAAGCCTATTTAAAGCCATTTTAGCTTTTGGTAAAATTTTAAACACGCATAACGTTAGGAAGAAATAACAATGTTTATTCTTAAAGTTTTGGTTATGTCTCATATAAGAGTACATGAAACTGAAAGTTAGGGGAGCAATGAAAGTTGGATATTATTGTGTTTATGTGCGAAAAGCTGGATTCACAAGTGTGAGTTAACGGTTTTCATAATCAATTTGTCTTTTCGGTGTTGACAGAGACATCTTTTTGTTATATGGGCCATTCTACAGAAGTCGTGCAAATTGAGGGTTGGAGAAAAGTTTAAATTTGTATTCTTTTTGCAAAATTCTTTTATTATATATGTGTTACACTTTATCTGAGATACATAAATATACTAGATGTACAGTGCAATCACATGTAATTTTTTCAGAATAAGGATGAATTTACTGACTGCTCCTAAATATGTCACAACCGAAACATGGTGTAAACCCTGCTTTTGAAATAACATTACATACCCAATTGATAAGTTTAATTCACCCCTTTGAAAATTACATTTAAAAAAAAAAATCTTGACTGCTGTTGAATTTGAATCAATTACCCTGAATTTTTAAATCAAATAAAACATTGGATTAATTAAATTTAGTGAAAACTCCGTACAAATGTTCTCTATAAAATGGACAGATTTGATAACATGAATTTGATAGATTCTTATTTATGAGATTATATATACCCTCACCAGCACAATATCTTGGATATTTGATTGATTATACATATTATTCAAAATTTTAACAAAACAGCAGGTGTTTCGGTTGTGACCACATTGTTGTGGTTGTGACATCTCTTCCTGAAACCTGAATTCCAAAGTTGGGACAGTACGTAAAATGCAAATAAAAGCAGAAAGCAGTGATTTGTAAATTCTCTTGTCTATATATTTAAATGAAAACGATATTTAAAAGATATTTCATGTTTTACCTTAGCAACTTCATTGATTTTTGTAAATATACGCTAATTCCGAATTTGATGCCTGCAACACATTCCAAAAAAGTTGGGACAGGGGTATAAAAAAGACTGGGAAGGTTGTGGAATGTTCAAAAAACACCTGTTTGGAACATTCCACAGGTAAATAGAAATAGGTGAATAGGTGACAGGTCATGCTATCATGACTGGGTATAAAAGGAGCATCCACGAAGGCTCTGGCATTTACGAGCAAGGATGGGTTCGCCACTTTGTGAAAAACTGCATCAGCGAATAGTCCAACAGTGTAAGAACAACGTTTCTCAACACACTATTGCAAGGAATTTAGGTATTTCACCATCTACAGTCCATAATATTAGTAAAAGATTCAGAGAATCTGGAAAAACCGGGCAAGGCCGTAAACCAATATTGAATGCCCGTGACCTTCGATCCTTCAGACAGCACTACATTAAAAACGGCATGCTTCTGTAATGAATATAACCACATGGGCTCAGGAATACTTCAGAAAACCATTGTCAGTAAACACAATTTGTCGCTGCATCTACAAATGCAAGTTAAGACTCTACTACCCAAAGTGTAAGCCATATATCAGCAACATCCAGAAACGCCGCCGACTTCTCTGGGCTCACCTGAGATGGACTGACGCAAAGTGGAAACGTGTGCTGTGGTCTGACGAGTCCACCTTTCAAATTTTTGGAAATAATGGACGTCGTGTTCTCCCGGCCAAAGAGGAAAAGGACCATCTCGATTGTTACCAACACAAGGTTCAAAAGCCAGCGTCTGTCATGGTATGGGGGTGTGTTAGTGCCCATGGCATGGGTAACTTGCACATCTGTGAAAGCACCATTAACGCTGAAGGGTACATATGCATTTTGGAGCAACATTTGCTGCGATCTAGACAATCGCTTTTTCAGGGACATCCCTGCTTATTTCAGCAAGACAATGCCAAGCCACATTCTGCACGTGTTACAACAGCATGGCTTCGTCAGAGAGTGCGGGTGCTAGACTGGCCTGCCTGCAGTCCAGACCTGTTTCCCATTGAAAACGTGTGGCGCATTATGAAGCCCAAAATATGACAATGGAGACCCCGGACTGGTGAGCAGCTGAAGTCTCATATTAAGCAAGAATGGGAAACAATTCTGCTTTCAAAACTACAACAATTAGTGTTGTAGTTCCCAAAAGATTACTGAGTGTTGTTAAAAGGACAGGTGATGTAACACAAAGGTAAACATGCCCCTGTCCCAAATTTTTTGGGAGGTGTTGCAGGCATCAAATGTAGAATGAGCTGAATAAAGAATGAAATGTAGAATAAAGTTGATTAGTTAAAACATGAAATATCTTATATTTGTACTGTTTTCAATTGAATACAAAAATGACTCACAAATCATTGCTTTCTGTTTTTATTTACATTTTATACACTGTCCCAACTTTTTTGGAATTGAGGTTTGTACATGTGCATTGATTGTCTCACTATTTATTTTCTTTAATAAGAATTTACGAACAAGTGTCACCAACCGAAACAGGCCTGTCAAAACAATACCATTTGTTTCGGTAGTGACTGTTTCGGTTGTGACAATTTTGGCTCATTTCAGCCACAAAACAAAAGATTTAGCAAGCACATTTAGCAAGCACATGGTTAGCAACCACTTCTCTGTGCAATCTACAGTTATGAAATCAACTTTTTTTCTCTAATATGAAAACCTGGGTGTTTGGGTGTGACGTCTCTTAAAACCACAGACTAATTTTCATACTTTGAAGGACAATTATATCAAAACGCTAAAATTCACATGCTTTATTGAATGAGACAAGTCAAATAATTGGCAAAAATATTTTGGGTTTTTAATGCACCAGTTTAAGGGTTGATAGTGGGGACGGCCATCTCCCAATAGGAATTTATACTCCCAAGAGTATAAGTGTTGATTTTGGATAAATGTAACTATTATTACTGCAATTTATATGTTGGATTATATTAAAACATAACATGATCTAATGAATTATATAGCATTGAAAGATTTTATTGGTCAATTTCTTACTTTTATCAGAGAGGGACAGCAATTTGCATGACTTTTGTAGAATGGCCCATATCACATAACTAGGCTATAACTGGACCTAACGATGTATGGCTAGCAAGATGCGTTTATTAGCCTAATCGAAAACTACGGAGAGTTTCTGCATAGACTATTAATTGCATCACATGAGAAAAAGTAGAATGTATTCTGATTTGCGGAGTCATTTTGTTTCTCCGATTGGACTTGCTGAGTGTTTTGCTTCTCTGTGATCGGAGGAAAGCGATTTTCCTGTTTTCGGTTTTTAGACCACACATGCAATGCTGTAACTATTTAGGCTACATGACTGTTAATTTATGTAAATTAGTCTATTTCGATTGAAGGGTAGGCTACTATCATGAGAGAGCCTGTTTTTGGGGATGCTGCTGTTGCTGAGAGCCTGAAAGCTCATGTCTCATGTGCATTCAGTAACACCTGACCAATTTCTGAGTGTGATGGCACTTCTGGCCCCACCCATTCCTGGGCAACCCCTGCTTTCATTGGACAAAATAGTGGGCGGAGAGCCATCCTACATGACCTCTATCTTGAAAGGTGCTGTTCTACCTCCTTTTCTTCCTTGTCCTGGTCACTAGCCATCGGGTTCCAATCAGAGCTTCGCCCCGTCCTGCTGCCACTCCCCCTCACACCATCCCTAACACCGCCTCCTCTACACCCCTCCCCCTCACACCATCCCTAACACCGCCTCCTCTACACCCCTCCCTCTCAAACTGCCCCTAACCTTGCCTCCTCTAAACCCCTCCCCCTCACACATCCCTAACTCCGCCTCCTCTACACCCCTCCCCCCTCACACCATCCCTAACCCCGCCTCCTCTACACCCCTCCCCCTCACACTGCCCCTAACCCCGCCTCCTCTACACCCCTCCCCCCTCACACTGTCCCTAACCCCGCCTCCTCTACACCCCTCCCCCTCACACTGCCCCTAACCCCGCCTCCTCTACACCCCTCCCCCTCACACTGCCCCTAACCCCGCCTCCTCTACACCCCTCCCCCCTCACACCGTCCCTAACCCCGCCTCCTCTACACCCCTCCCCCTCACACCATCCTTAACCCCGCCTCCTCTACACCCCTCCCCCTCACACCATCCCTAACCCGCCTCCTCTACACCCCTTCCTTCACACCATCCCTAACCCGCCTCCTCTACACCCCTCCCCTTCACACCATCCCTAACCCGCCTCCTCTACACCCCTCCCCCCTCACACTGCCCCTAACCCCGCCTCCTCTACACCCCTCCCCCTCACACCATCCCTAACCCGCCTCCTCTACACCCCTTCCTTCACACCATCTCTAACCCGCCTCCTTAGCATCACGTGGCGCTGTAATGGTGACATGTAGTCCAGCTGTCTCTCGTGTTCGTGTTTGATGTATTTTGTTGTGTCAGGCTTTTGTCTTTTCTTTTTTTCATGCGCTGTGTGTCTATTGTGGGACGGGGAAGCGGGCTGGAGATTGTTCAGGGCACTCATGCTGCTCATTTTGATAATATTGACGAATTGTATATTCGGGATAATTTTGTCTATGATCGTCACCATGGAGACGCATTCACAACATATGCTCGGGAATGTCCATTGGATCTGCAGCTACAAAGTTTACCATCGTTCTTCACCGGAGTTGAAGATGTCGGGACTCGGGACTGATTTAGGACTGCAGGCAATCTTCAAAAGGCCACCAGGGAAGAGAAAGGAGAAGATAATGCGGGGGAGGTGTGAGGCGACGACTGGGAAGGCTGACGTAGTTTGGTGCTCCGTTTCGACAATCGACAGTGTACAGAGACTGCAATACTGCAATACTTGGAGGAAAGTTGTGGAGGCGGAGTTTGTGTGTTGGACTGCTTAATAATGACACTGGACATCTCGGGACAGCGGGGGCTATTTTTAATCATGGCTGTATTCCACTTTAATTCACTGAATTAGTTTGATTAATGCAATGATTATATTGAATGTCTTTGTTTGATATGTCTTGTGTGTTGTGGGTCTGCCCCACTGTTTATGTCTTTTTTGTTGTTGCTGGGGCTACAACTGAAGTTCCCTAGCTGGAAAATAAAAGTTATTCTATTCTATTCTATTCTCCACACCACTCCCCCTCACAGTGCCCCTAACCCCACCTCCTCTACACCACTCCCCCTCACAGTGCCCCTAACCCCACCTCCTCTACACCACTCCCCCTCACAGTGCCCCTAACCCCACCTCCTCTACACCACTCCCCCTCACAGTGCCCCTAACCCCACCTCCTCCACACCACTCCCCCTCACAGTGCCCCTAACCCCACCTCCTCCACACCACTCCCCCTCACAGTGCCCCTAACCCCACCTCCTCCACACCACTCCCCCTCACAGTGCCCCTAACCCCACCTCCTCTACACCACTCCCCCTCACAGTGTCCCTAACCCCACTATGTGCAGGTTCTGTGCCAGACTGGCAGAAATGGCACCCAGCAGAACTGGGTCGGGAGCCCTGGAGGATGAGAGCAGAACCAGAGGAGCCCACAGGAACAGCGTCCTCAGAGCTGGGTCTGGCTACTGGGCCTGGAGACACGGAGCTGGGGAAGCTTCCAGAACACCCGTGCAGCTCAGAGCCATCCTGCCCTAAAGGACCTCTGTATTACTGCCCCCTCATCTGCCCCCGGGGGTCTCGCCCTGCTGCCCAACTCATACCACTACCTGTGCCCCTGCCTTTACTCCCAAACTTCCCTGTCCCTTACTACCCCGCCCTGGCCCTGCCCCTTCCCTCCTGCCCCGTTCAGGCTTGCCCTCAGGGCAGATACAGTGGCTTCAGCAGGTGGCAGAACTATCCCAGTGTGGCACTACAGCACCCGGCCCCCAGGCTCTGTTCCCTCAAATACTGCCCTGTGTGAGTCCTTAGAGGTGTGCTGTTTATGCTCTCTCTCTCTCTCTCCCTCTCCCTCCTTCTCTGTCTCCTATATCCAATAGAGAAAATGAGAGCTTCTGTCAGTGCGGAGATCTTCCCAAATATGAGAGACATACTGATTATTGGAGATTATTGATTATTGGAGATTATTGGAGTGCGTGTTGATTATTGGGGATTATTGGAGAGTGTTCATTCTTATTGGGGAGTATTTGTTATTGATTATTGGAGAGTGCTGATTAGTGGGGAGTATTGACTATTGATTATTGGACAGTATTGATTATTGGGGAGTATTGGAGCGTGTTGGTTATTGGGGAGTATTGATTAGTAATTATTATGTTATTGGTAAATAGAGTGGGCATGAAGTCACATAAAGCTTCCAGTGAGTACTGGTCTGTCTGTGTGCATGTGTGTCAGCTTGCCTGAAGAGTGCAGGACCTCAGATCCAAGGGAGAAGTCAAAGTTTAAGGAGGGGTTGAAGGTCAGACACAAGGCCACAGGAGGTAGGACCAGGATTTTCGGTCAGCCAGACTCTGAAGGTGAGGCACAGCGAGCTCATCAGCCAATCCACCTGTACACACAAGCAGCTCATCCACCTGTACACACCAGAAGCCCATCCACCTGTACACACAAGCAGCTCATCCACCACACAAGCAGCCCATCCTTGTACACACAAGCAGTTCATCTACCTGTACACACAAGCAGCTCATCCACCTGTACACACAAGCAGCCCATCCACCTGTACACACAAGCAGCTCATCCACCACACAAGCAGCTCATCCACCACACGCAACTCATCCACCTGTACACACAAGCAGTTCATCCCCCTGTACACATAAGCAGCTCATCCACCCGTACACACAAGCAACTCATTCACCTGTACACACAAGCAGCTCATCCACCTGTACACACAAGCAGCCCATCCACCTGTACACACAAGCAGCTCATCCACCACACAAGCAGCTCATCCACCACACGCAACTCATCCACCTGTACACACAAGCAGTTCATCCCCCTGTACACATAAGCAGCTCATCCACCCGTACACACAAGCAACTCATTCACCTGTACACACAAGCAGCTCATCCACCTGTACACACAAGCAGCTCATCCACCTGTACACACAAGCAGCTCATCCACCTGTACACACAAGCAGCCCATCCACCTGTACACACAAGCAGCTCATCCACCACACACGCAACTCATCCACCTGTACACACAAGCAGTTCATCCCCCTGTACACATAAGCAGCTCATCCACCCATACACACAAGCAACTCATCCACCTGTACATGCAAATAGTTAATCTACCTGTAAACACAAGCAGTTTATCCCGCTGCACAGGCATAATTTGCTCAGGCCATCTCTATGTAGGGAGGAGAGCAGGAGGATGGTGGAGGGGTGGAGGTGGCCAAGCTGTGGCAGACAGAGCCCTGTCAGAATACAGCCACATCATGGAGAGCCTGGGTTCAGAGGTCACAGGGAGGTCAGAGGCTATGGAGGAAGAAAGAGGAAAATTCACTGAATATCTGAATCAACTGTGCCAACAGAAGGAGTTTGTCACACAAGTAACACACAAGCGATGCCTTATACAAAAACTGCCATATACACAGACTGTGCCTTATGCACAAACTGCCATATACACAGACTGTGCCTTATGCACAAACTGCCATATACACAGACTGCCTTATGCACAAACTGCCATATACACAAACTGTGCCATATGCACAAACTGCTATATACACAGACTGCCTTATGCACAAACTGTGCCATATACACAGACTGTGCCTAATGCACAAACTGCCATATACACAGACTGCTTTATGCACAACCTGCCATATACACAAACTGTGCCATGTACACAACCTGCCATATACACAGACTGTGCCTTATACACAAACTGCCATATACACAAACTGTGCCTTATGCACAAACTGCCATATACACAGACTGCCTTATGCACAAACTGCCATATGCACAGACTGTGCTTTATGCACAACCTGCCATATACACAAACTCCCATATACACAGACTGTGCTTTATGCACAAACTGCCATATATACCGACTGCCTTATACACAAACTACCATATACACAGACTGTGCCATATACACAACCTGCCATATACACAGACTGTGCCTTATGCACAAACTGCCATATACACCGACTGCCTTATACACAACCTGCCATTTGCACAGACTGTGCCTTATGCACAAACTGCCGTATACACAGACTGCGCCTTATACATAAACTACCATATACACAGACTATGCCTTATGCACAAACTGCCATATACAGACTGTGCCTTATGCACAAACTGCCATATACACAGACTGTGCCTTATGCACAAACTGCCATATACACAGACTGCGCCTTATACATAAACTACCATATACAGACTGTGCCTTATACACAAACTACCATATACACAGACTGCCATATACACAGACAACGCCTTATACACAAACTTTTTCTTATGCATAAACATAGTATTATTATTCATCTTGTTATGCTGTATATAAACCTGTTCTTTTCTCTCAGGTTTTAGCATTGATAGACATGCGGTGTGTGTGGTCTCTCCTCGCTCCTGACATGGACACACGTGTCACACACAAACATGCAGAGACTGGTAAACATATCCCCTTGCCCACGTATGTCTGTCTGCATGTCCTTTGATAATGTTTGCACATTAGATTGTGATTGTATTTCCCTTGATTCTGTATATTCATGTTAGAATGATCTTATTTCCATCTTTCTCTCCTCACAGTAGATGGAGAAACACACCCACCCTAGTGTCAGTGCTGGTGCTTCGCCTTCCTCAGACCTGCTTCACCAGTGTAGAACTACAACCCCCCCCCCCCCGGAGCGAGCATCTGCTAAACTGTACTCCTCCTCCACCAGTCTCCCACCAATTACTGGATTTTGGTTACATATCATCCCAACCACACAAAGTATACCTCTCCCCTTTCCAGTGTGTATGTGTATATTATGTGAAACAGAATTCCATACTCTACAGTTTCATTTATTGTCAGCCCAAACATTTTCACACATGTAGAAAACTTTTATAAAATTCAGTTACAAATAAAACTAATTAGAAAGAAAATCATATTTCTGACTGCCATACAGGCTTACAGTCTGTGTCTGTGTCTCTGTACAAAACCACCATAAAATTACACAGCTGATAAAATGGAGTCGCATAATTTTGTAAACCTTGAGCTGCATTTTTTTCCACAATATTCGATATTAACATATACATACAGTCATAGACAGAGGCATCTATACAGAATCATACAGAGGCATGAACACACTCATGCACACATGCGGACACCCACATACACACTCATGCACACATGCGGACACCCACATACACACACATGCACACATGCGGACACCCACATACACACACATGCACACATGCGGACACCCACATACACACACATGCACACAGAAATCATCAGGCTGCTTTCTTATTGGATAAAACTATTCCATTTTTCAAAAGTCTGTTCTGATTCTCTGTCCTCCCATTGGTCAGGGGCGTGGTGTCAGTTTGTCCCGCCTCCTCAGGCTGGAGGTATTGAGACAGCAGTTTCTGATAGGTGGGATGTCCTGTTAGTAAAGCCTGCAGATCCCCTGTCAGAGACACAGCACAGATGTCGGTCACACCAGCAGTTTCACAACCAGCACTGAAACAGCGCTTCACACACTTTCCCCAGATCAAGCCTGTGTAAAGGTCAGCTAGTAACAGTCCTCTACCATTAAGCTAAAATTGCAGGGCGACGTTTCACAAATGCATATTCCACACAAACCATTAAATAATGTTAGGTTTTATCAAGTTTTTTAAATTTATTTAAAGGCCCATTCATTAATTTCAGTTGCTAATCGAACAAAAATGAGAGATGCAACTTTCTGCAGAGGTAGCAGTGTCCAAAATGAACACCCGCCAAGCACCAAATGT
Source organism: Synaphobranchus kaupii (assembly GCA_029718625.1). Taxonomy (NCBI): domain Eukaryota; kingdom Metazoa; phylum Chordata; class Actinopteri; order Anguilliformes; family Synaphobranchidae; genus Synaphobranchus; species Synaphobranchus kaupii. Next base: position 118,077,443 of record CM056376.1, read on the forward strand.
GGGTAAATATTCTATCTGCCGGGTAAATCACACACGCCTCTGGCGTGTAAAAAAAGAATTGAACCCACATTTTTATTTTAGGTAAAATCGCCCTGAATTTTGGCTACGGAAAACAAAAGCGCCAAGAGACGCAAAATCGCAGAGAGACGCAATCCTTGATTCTCTAGAGACACGGTAGCTTGTTCATCACTTCAGTTGAAGTTTATACACTTTGTGTGCATGAAAAACTGGCTTTCTCACTTAATTATAGTATAGCAGAAATACTGAATAACACCTCTCATTTCATTAGCAGCTAAAACTTGTCAGCTAAAGATTTAGATTTCGCTCTCTCTTTCCAATGTGGAGACACTTTCCTCGCGTCGAACTGCCACCGAAAAAGAAGAGACCATCACTAATGATAATGTGGATAGAAAAACATTAAGACATAATGCGTAATGTTACCTTACATGACAGTAGTTAGCTGAATTAGCCAACTCAGACTGTCATGACACTAATGACAAAGTAAGTACCTTTACTGATGGGTACCGTTAAAAAATTGGAAACTTTTTGGATCCTCTCTGAATCTAAAATCGTATCTTGAATCCGTCATGTTTTATTCAGTTTAAAACATTGCATGAGCCCCGTGTAAATATGCATTGTTTTATCAATATTACTTAATATCTAAGACCATCTTTAAGAATGGCTAAGCCTATCCTTTAATAAACGTTACTAAATCCTTACGTGTTCTATTTCTCATTTAAAATGGTTATTGTAGTGGGGAATGGTTGTTTTGTTAATTGATTTCATTGAGAATTTGAGAATTGCATAGGCAACCACGCTAAGATGACAAAATCATTAAGTTATCCAGTCTAGGAAGGTAACTTCCCAAACTGAACAGACTTCATAATATGAGGAAAGCACCATGTAGATAGGGGTTTCTGCCATGAAGTGATTTTTCATAAAATTGACTTATTGCCACATTTGCATTTTCTGAATTGCCTCAGCATTACTAATCCAAACAAATGATTTAGTCTGTGAGCAAAGTACCTCACTTGTAACAAGGTTAGCAAAAAATCCCATGGACTCCCATTCAGTAGAATACTAGCTATCTCCTCTCAGGGTCCAAAATTAACTTTTTGGCTTACCTGCCAAGGTGGAAGGTAGATGAAAACAAAATACCAGCCAGATGTTTTTTTTCCTGGCCAAAATAGTGAAATTGCACTATGTCATCTTAGGGGCGGTTGCCTGTGCAATTCCCAATCAATTCAATAAAAAAAACCATTCCCCACTACAATAACCATTTTTTGCAATCAAATTAATTTCAAAACTTAATATACAAATTCAGATTTACTAAATTCTAATTCAGTTTTCTGGTGGCACAAGATTTATACCATATTTAGCATATGTGCCTGTAGATCCAAAACAGTTCCACCCACATAGGTTATTTGGGCCCAATGACACAGAATCCATTTTACATAATAAGTAAGACCTGTTTACACTTTTATTTTCATGCCACATACATCTGATTTCTTGACAAATCAGATATACATCACATTTTGTGATTTTTTTCAAAATCCAATAAGAATTGCATCGGGAGGGAGTGTGGGTTGTAGTGTGGGCAGTAATTGGATCTGAATGTAAACACTCCAGCACAAGTCTTCTCCTGTCTTCTCCAAAAATTCTACTGACATAACATCCCATAATAAGCATGCAGTGCTCACCTCGAGTTGGCTGCCCCCTGCTGGCCATCTCTTTGTACAGCTTAGCAGAGTAAGGCTGAAAACAGCCCACCAGCGCCCCCAGTAGGTCCCCAAACTCTACTGCAGTAAGACTGCCTTTACTGCCACCATCATAGAGCTGAAACACACACACACGTGCACACATTACACACACATGAATGCACACACACGTACATGCCTGCATGCACGTGCACACACACACATACGCATACATGCATGTTCACACACGCACACACGCACGCACACACACACTAGAGAGATTATAAAACACTGGAGTTTGTATCGATGGCTGTTGATGGTAGTACTCACAGTGAAGGACATGTCAATCAGAGATTCCACATGCAACAGGCCTGAGACAGCAGCCAAATTCACTGCCAACTGCCGGAGATCTACATGTTCCCCCTGAAACACACACACACACACACACACACACTGCAACAAACAGTAACAAACACACAGTCAAACATAATGTAACACAATGGGACAGTAGGTTGAGGGAGGAGGGGGTACCTTGGAGTACAGATCACAGATCTTTGTGGCAGTCTGTCTGTCCGTTAGTCCCAGTAGTGAGGTCAACTGATCTGAACTTATGGAGCCATCCTGGCCTGACTGACAGCTGCCGATCAGCACATTCAAAGTGGCCACCATATCTAACATACTGAGGGAGGGAGGGAGAGTGTAGAATTAGCAAAGGTACTAATGCACGCACACACACACACACACACACACACACTCTCTCTCTCTCTCTTACCCATCGTGCTGCAGCAGGCGCAGAGCGTCTCTCGCAGGTGGTTCTGGTGGGAGGGACAGACAGCCCAGCTTCCTGACCGGCACCCGGCTCTCCATCACATAGTCTGTGGCAGGGATCCCCAGCGCCCTGAAACACACACACACTTCAGGTTATTCTGCAACAGGACAGCAGACACAAATGACTGTTCTGGGGACAGTGATGTTATCACTACTCACTGGGCCATGAGCTTCTGCACATTTTCGGCATAGAGGGCAGGGTCAGCTCTCTCTTCCTGGGAGGGAGTATAGACTGGCAGGTACTGTCAGTCAGAGAAGAGGACATGTACATGAGCATGCATTCATAATACTGATACAGTGTGTGGGACTGGGGAAGGCAAGGTGGGGGGCGGGGGGGGCTAGAATAAGGAAAAACGGAACGGTATAGACAGCGAAAGAGTAAGAAAGTGGAAGAGAAAAACAGTAGTGGGAAGAGGGCCTTACCTCGACAGTAATATTGGTGTATAGCTGAGAGGTGGTGTGCCACAGTGCCTGCACCCTGCAATCAGAGAACAGCCATCTTGTACCACATGACAATACTGACCATTACCATAGCACCAGCTGCCACGGTAGAGGAGGCTCTTACAGTAACCTGTAACCACGGTGATACTTACCAGCTGATCCCTTTCCAAGTCCAGCGCACTGTGTTCTGCGGCAGAGACAGAGCGGGCCATTAGATTCTGTGTATGTGTGTGGTGTGCATGTGTGCAAATGTGTGTGATTGTGGCAACGTGTGTGTGTGTGTTCATGTGTGTGACTCACCAGTTTATTTGGGTAGTGTAGCAGCACGGGTTGAACTGGGATTCCTGCCATGAATGCCCCTGAAACAGTCAGTCCTCGTTAAACACACATATACACACACACACTATGGACGCATATCCGCACCAAAATTCAAATGAAAATGCAAATCGGCGATTGCATTTCCTTTACATTCGATGTGCGCAAAAACCATGACATAATTCAAATGAGTATCATTTGAACATATTCAAAAGACCATCTTGCGTTTTTATTTTCAAGTTAATGTACGCACTTTTATGGAGGATTATTCAGCCCAAAATTAAAATGTAGGATTATTCAGCCCAAAATTAAAATTAAAAACTTTTGATTTCCATTTTCGTTTTCAAACTATGTAAATGGGGGGGTATGGTCCTCCTATCAATCAAAGCAAGCAGGGTGGGCCTCATACAGGTTTAGTGCAATAGCACTTAATGAACACTAGGGGGAGCATAGCATAGACATTACATTACATTACATTACATTATAGGCATTTAGCATCTTTGCTTATCCAGAGCGACTTACACAACTTCTTATTACATTTATCCATTTATACAGCTGGATATATACTGAAGCAATTCAGGTTAAGTACCTTGCTCAAGGGTACAACGGCAGTGTCCTACCTGGGAATCGAACCTGCAACCTTTCGGTTACAAGTCCAGTTCCTTAACCATTATACTACACACCCGCCCATAGGGATGGGTAACAGTCTATGCTTGATACTAACGTGACAACACTCAAAATGCTCTCAGGGCACTCATAAGTTTTAATGGATGAAATGATGAAGAATCTGAGCAGTGTTATAAAGTATTCTTGTTTTATATTACATTACATTACAATCACTTGGCAGACGCTTTTATCCAAAGCGACGTACAGTAAGTGCATATTGAAGGTCATTGACCCGACTACAAAGCAAATCCGACAAAGCACAGCTCTCTCACAGCGTAGGAGCTATCCCTAGTAATAAACATGAGAAGTACACACAGTCAGCTATGCATTCTGAACTATAGAAGAACCAAAAAACACAAGTTAAATAGAAAACAGGAAGCGAATACTATATAATGGCCCTATAGGTATAATTTTAGTCGAGGTGGAGTCTGAAAAAGTGCGTTTTCAGACCACGCCGAAAAACAGACAGTGTTTCAGCTGAGCGCAGCAGAGTGGGGAGTTCATTCCACCACTGGGGAGCTAGGGTGGAAAAGCTCCGCAGTCGGGTTTTATGAAAGAAACGGTATTCATTCATATTCATTGTCCAAAATGCTTCTTGTTTTCTTCTGACGTGGTCGCCTTTGTTCATTGTTCAGTGTGATATGACGTAGTATTGTTTTTGTTTTGTACTCACAACGGACTACCACTGATTCAGATACACTACGTTATTCTAACTAACACACAGTCAGGAGCTAGCTAGCCAGCGCTACACTGTGTAGGCTATAGGTCAAACCTGCGAGGTGGAAAATCCAGGTTCAGAAAGTAAAAGTCCTCCCCAATCAGGTTAAAAGTTTAAAAGATCCAGTTACTCATTTGTGGTCTTTTCATTTGTTTTACGAGAGAATTTCATTTATTTCCAGCAGTCCAACAACTGATCCAACCCAACGTTTAACCTGGCACAATGTAGCCTATAGTAGGCTACTACCAGGTTTGCAGAGGTGGAAAGTCCAGGGGTCAGAAAGTAAAAGTCCTGCCGTGTTTCTTCCACCCATGAACTCACGATTTCACTAATTAGCCTAGTTAGCTCCTACCTCTTGGCTGAAGAATTGTGATAATTAGCAAATCCAGGTGATTGGAACAAATGATTGGGGAGGACTTTTACTTTCTGAACCTGGATTCTTCATAATTTCATCCATTAAAACTTACAAGTGCCCTGAGAGCATTTTGAGTGTTGTGTCACGTTAGTATGAAGCATAGACTGTTACCCATCCCTATGCTATGCCCCCCCTAGTGTTCATTTAGTGCTACTGCACTATACCAGAGGTGCGTTCAAATTCAGCGAATAGAATCGAACGTGCGTGGCAAACATGTTTTCTTTGAACGGTTAAATTTGAACGGCTTTTTAAGAACGTTCCAAATTGTTTGCATTACCGGTATCTTAAATTGAAATCTCCATGGGAACACATTTCCCTCAGTCCAGCATCCATTTTTGTTCGCCGCAAACTACCTTTTCAGACCGTTCGCTTATGTTTGCAAACGTTTGCGGCGAACACAAAGCTAACGGAAAAAAGTTTTAAATAGTTTGCAAACGTTCACCTTGTTCGCTGAATTTGAACGCACCTCTGTATGAGGCCCACCCTGCTTGCTTTGATTGATAGGAGGACCATACCCCCTCAAGTTTGAAAATGAAAATATTTTAATTTTGGGCTGAATAATTCTCCATACACTTTATCTGACAATTTGAAAATGTTAATGCAAATCCATTTCACATTTATTTTTTTTCACTCTCTATGACACAACCCTGCCATAATTTAAATTACATTACATTACATTACAGGCATTTAGCAGATGCTCTTATCCAGAGCGACTTACACAACCTTTTAGAATATTTTACATATTATCCATTTATACAGCTGGATATATACTGAAGCAATTCAGGTTAAGTACCTTGCTCAAGGGTACAACGGCAGTGTCCTACCTGGGAATCGAACCTGCAACCTTTCGGTTACAAGGCCAGTTCCTTAACCATTATTCTACACTGCCGCCCTAAAATTAAAAACCACATTTGCATTAGCAGTTTCTTATTGCAGTCGCATGATCCATGACAAAAAGGAAATGATAATTAAATTTGCCATTTAACATATCGTTTTCATGCTTTGCGGCACAAGAGTGACATAATTCAAATGCAATGCCATTGCATCCGTTTACATTATCATTTCCGCGTGGTCACGCAAAAACCCTGCCAAAACTCCGAACTGAACATGCAAACTATCAAAGCTAACTGTCAAGACAGGGCCTCGAAGAAAGGGCCGTTACAGGGGACCGTCAAACCACTGAATTTTTGGTTCAACTTCAATGATTGTCTGTGATTTTGGTTGTCAGCCAGTTATCAGGCTAGATACAGATAGTGACATTTCCTAGTTCTCTGTGTTTGGGGATTATAGGCTAAATGCTAAAAACTAGAAAGGAAACGAGGTAGCCTAAAGGTTACGATGAGCCTAGCCAGCCCGTTGTTTACTAACTTAACCTTAACAGCAGGGAGGACTTTTCCGTTCACTGGTTTGCCTTAGACAGGGCTGTGTGATAAACCAACATTGGGCTATTGCCTCGCCTATATTCCATGTCACTAAAATAAAATAAGCAGGCTATCAATAAATAAGTGCTTATGTCTCAAATTTAGCCTAGACCTATTTAAATTAAAATGATTCTGTAGCCTATGTTCTTAAAAGACTGAGCATAATGGCACTGTGCCAATACTGACATGGATTTAAAAAAAATAATTTTACAGCTGTGTATATAGGCTACTGTCGGAACTCACCGTATTCACACACCCTCTAAAAATTCCAGTTTTTAACGTTCTCTCTCTCTTTTCCCAGTGTTTTCACCTAATAATAAAGGAAGCTCAATTGCTGTGTCCTTTACTGCCATCTGCTGGGTAAAGACACAAATGACAGTCTACACAAGATAGGCGACGCGGAATATGCCTACACAAGTTTTTTAAATTATTTATTTTTTTAATTAGCCTATAGGCCTACACCATACAAAATAATCCACCATTTTTGTATTGGCTGTGTCTCATTTCGATTGCTGTCTCAGGCTTTCTGTGGTCTACATTACCTTTGCTCTGCACATAGCCTAAGGGTAGTCCAAGGCTATCTAAAAGAAAACAATAATTAATAGAATAATTAATTGTGATGGAAATGCCCACGGTGAAAAGGGTAGCACATTTTCAGGCATAGCTTGCCATGAATAGCCGGCTGGTTTTGACTCTTAACTGTACGCAAACTCGTAACATTAAGCCTACCACACCAGATTAACAAAAGCAGGGGAACATATCTGAACTGTTAACTAAGTTAACTTAACATTGGGCTGGCTATGGCTCGTCGTAACTTTTAGGCTACCTCGTTTTGTTTTTAGTTCTTATCATTTAGCCTATAAGCCCCCAACACAGAGAACTACGAAATATCGCTATCTAGCCGGGTAAGTGCCTGACAACCAAAATCACAGACAACCACGGAAGTTGAACCATAAATTCAGTGGTTTGAACAGTCCCCTGTAATGCCCCTTTCTTCGAGGCCCCGCCTTGATGGGCAGCTTTGACAGTTTGCATTCAGTTCAGCCATTGCATTTGAATTACGTCACTCTTGTGCCGCAAAGCATGAAAACGATATGTTAAATGGTGAATTGAATTGTCATTTCCTTTTTGTCATGGATCATGCGACTGCAATAAGAAACTGCTAATGCAAATGTAGTTTTTAATTTTCATTTAAATTATGGCAGGGTTGTGTCGTAGTGTCAGATAAAGTACGTACATTAACTTGAAAATGAAAACACAAAATGGCCTTTAGCATTTTCATTTGAATTATGTCATGGGTTTTGTGCACATCGAATGTAAACGAAATGCAATCGCCGATTTGCATTTTCATTTGAATTTTGGCACGGATATGCTTCCATATACACACATGTACACACACACACACACACACACACACACACAGACAGACTCACACTCACCAGGTTTGTACTTGATGAGCGCTGTACCATTTGTAGTGGTGCCTTCTGGGAATATGAGTATCTGACAGAGACAGCAAGAGAGGTGTCACATGACCCAATGCTAGGGCATACCCTACTTGAACCCTGACGCTCGAGTAGCCTTACCTGAGGGCCTACGCTCGAGCAGCCCTACCTGAGGGCCTACACTCGAGTAGCACTACCTAAGGGCCTACGCTCGAGTAGCCCTACCTGAGGGCCTACGCTCGAGTAGCCCTACCTGAGGGCCTACGCTCGAGTAGCCCTACCTGAGGGCCTACGCTCGAGAAGGCCTACCTGAGGGCTTACACTCAAGTAGCACTACCTGAGGCCCTACGCTCGAGTAGCACTACCTGAGGCCCTACGCTCGAGTAGCCCTACCTGAGGGCCTACGCTTGAGTAGCACTACCTGAGGGCCTATGCTCGAGCAGCCCTACCTGAGGGCCTACGCTCGAGAAGGCCTAACTGAGGGCCTAAGTTTGAGTAGCCCTACCTGAGGCCCTACGCTCGAGTAGCCCTACCTGAGGCCCTACACTCGAGTAGCCCTACCTGAGGCCCTACACTCGAGCAGCCCTACCTGAGGCCCTACACTCGAGTAGCCCTACCTGAGGCGCTACACTCGAGCAGCCCTACCTGAGACCCTACACTCGAGTAGCCCTACCTGAGGTCCTACACTCCAGTAGTCCTACCTGAGGCCAGCGACCCTTGGATGTGAGTCTCTCTTTGAGCTGTGCTACACACCGCCTCCTGGAGTCTGGATCTGTTCTGCTCACCAACAGGGCCTGATTAAAGTCCAACAAAGCTGAGAGAGAGGGAGAGAGTGAGGGGAGAGGGAAGAGGGGTTTGGTTTTATTCTTTTTACTCTTCTTCACCTTTTGTTTCTCCTTTCTTCTTTGTTTTGTTCTAAAATTCACTCTTTTTCTCCTTTCCCCTTCCCTCAACTCCATCCTGTCAAACTGCTCCCTCCCTCTCTCTCCCCCCTCCCGCCCTTCCTCTCCTTACCCCCGATGACAGGCAGTTTGGCGTTCTCTGAGCGGGACACCACGCTGGGCAGGCCGGAGGGCAACAGCACCAAGATGTCCAAGAAGCTGCTGTGAGGCCCTACAGCCAGTAGGGGTGCTTCCTCTGGTGCTGCCTGCCGACCTTTGACCCTGATCCACAGGAAGCCCAGGGAGAAGAAGACTGCACGGCTCAGCAGGAGGACTGGCGTGTGGAACAGCCAGCGCCTCCATCCCTGGATCGGCTGTGCCCGCTCCTCCTCTGACAGCCCGGCCAATCGCATGCGAGCTATCGGCCACATGATCAGGAAGAATAGCGCAGCCACCCCCACACGCACAGGGAACAGCACTGCACCCAACACTGCCCCCTGTGGACAAACGCAGTGGCACGCTCAAATTACACACAATGCTGAACACCAATCTCCTTGCTCACACACACTCTCCCTCACATACCGCGCGCACGCACGCGCGCACACACACACACACACACACACAATTTCCCTCATACACAAATACAATGGTCAATGTTTTCACAGCTGCTTCTAAGGAAACAGACCTTATTTTATAACACTGGTGTGAGGAACTGTCACCTGCGTGCCCCTGTGTGGTCTAAAGTTTTAAAAAAATTTTAATTACATTTTAATTCCATCCAAGTAAATATTCACCTGACTCAATCAAACACAAGTGAGAGGTAAATGAATAACGGAAGGTTTCACCTATTACAAACTCGCGTGAACACCAAAGGTGTAGGCCTATGTGTACATTAGTCACGGCAATACCACCTGGCATGCCTTTCAAAGGTGTGCCTTAAATTCACAATTCACAGGTGTAACACAAACGCAGTGCAGTCACTAGAGGTTCTTACCCGGACTTTCTGCGCGGTGGTCAGCTTCAGCTCGTGCACAAACGGGTGAGGATATCTCCGTCTGTCACGCATCTCCATAGTGACACTCCAAACGTTGACAAGACGACCAGGAGCTGATCAAACTGTCTCGCCTTTGTGCCACTGTGCATAGGCTACAGTGTTCCGAATAGCTATTAAAGTTTTAACATTTGCCGCAAATTATAAAACGATGTACTTCACAGTTGAACACTACTTCAAGTAATATACCTACTTTTAAATATAGTAGACATAGCCTAGCCTACGTCGTGCTTATCTTCCCGATTTTTACACTATTGGCGATGGAAGCACACTAACGTTAGCCCAACTGTATAAAAAGTTAAACAATAACAATGCGAACCGCAATCACATAAAATGACACAAAGTAACAAAACGTTCTATCGTATTCGTCGGTTCTATAGGCTACCATACGAATGTCTTCTAAAACAACGCGCGTTATCAAACTCCTAGTGAGATTATTCCAAACGGGTTCTGCTATCACATCGGAGTCCCTCACATGGCAGTATGACAACACACTTATCTGAAGGAAGCTCTTTATCGCCGTGCCTGAGCCCCCACGCCCACTTCCAGTCTGCAGGTCTGACCGGTTGTGGCATTCGCGTCCTTTACCTGTATACATTCATGCAGTTTCACTCTCTGAGTAGCCTAGGCCTAATGTAGGAATCGGATCAAAGTTTTGAGTGGTAGAAACTTGGTGTACCGGTTGGTATAGTTTAACAAGTAAAGACGAGTGACGGTTTGTTTACCCGAACGTTAATGGGCTTTTTGGTTCAGTTAGCCTACACAAGGATCAGTTTTCCTAACTTAGATGAATCCAATATCAACGCTTGTAGCCTACAACTGTGCAGTTTGTGGGTCTTTGTGTTAAGTTTCATTGATGGCGCGGTTGAATGTGATGTCAGGCTCCAGTGGAGTTGTAGAGGTGGTTTAGTTTAGCTTATCTCTGACGCTGGTGGTTATATGGTTTAGGATTTTGAAAAGCTGCACGGCGTCAGGTTTTGGTCAAACGCTGTTAGGACGAGTGGATTTTCTGAACGGTAGGCTAAGCTGTACACATGTACGCACACAGGCCGGTGTTGAGCGGGACACTGCTTTCCTGTGTCTGATTTGTTGAGTTTCGTTACCCACTGATGGGCGAGAAGTGACAGGTTATTTGCATTTACATATCAGACCCCACCAACCTCAGTACTGTGGTTTAATTACATGCACACTGTAAACAGTGGCTTTTGCTTAACCCATTGATCTCACACATACACAAGCACGCCTGCCCACACACACAGCCAGTCTGACAGGCTGGGGAAAATTCATCATTCCTGTCAGAATTCCTGAGGGTGAAGGTGTATCCAATGTTGCAGAACAGGTGAAATGTCGCAATAACATTCCAGCAGCGTGTTTGTCTTCTCCTGGGGCCGGGGCCCACAGGACAGCACCGCCAAGGGACAGAACAAACGCTGCAACTATTTGTATACTTTATGACACCTGAAGTTCGCTCAGTCTTCTCTTTTGTGGACACAACACCATATTAATATTAGAATGTTGAACACCTTTAGATAATGACAGCGGATATTCGTCAGCAGCTATTGCATATGTAGAATTGTTTCACAACACCTCATTATATATGCAAATAAAAAATGCATATTTTAAAAGAGGCTATACATTATAGATTTTTGTAAAAGCATTTGTTCATTTTAAAATACCTCTCCCTTTTATAGATGTAATTTATGCTCGGACAGACATCACATACATCTGCAAATGTTTTCCCTCATGTCACAACCACATCAAAACCAGGGAGAAATTAGGGGACTAAACTCCATATGAGACACAGAAGGGCACTAAATTCCATATGAAACACACAGAAGGGCACTAAACTCCATGAGATACACAGAAGGGCACTAAACTCCATGAGACGCACACAAGGGCACTAAACTCTTTATGAGACTCACAGAAGGCACACAACAGGGCTGTGCTAAAGCAGAAACAACTTTAATTACAAAGAGAACAGCAGTTCCACATATAGCCATGTGAGTACAGCAGTTTCACACCGTCAGCAGTTTCTCTCTCACAGGACCCAGAGACAGAAGGAACTAAGCTAGCATGTGCACACCCCTGTTTAGTGCAATGTGTGCGTGTGTGCTCATCTGGTCTGTTTCCTTCTGCCAGTTCTTCAGAGAACCATGCCCCCTCCCATGATCTCCACCCTCTGAAAGGGAACAGAGGATAGTGTTTAAAATGAGTCCAATCGCCCCTGTAACTCCCCATCAACACACTGCAACCAATCCAAAACGACCATTCACCTGGGCAGGTTCAATGAACGCTAGCCAATCAGATGAGTGAGTGGGTAGAAGCCCCATTGATTGACATTTGTAGATGGCCAATGCCGACCCTAGAATGTTTCCGATGAGGTAGACCAGACCCTGAAGCCACTGTTGACTGGAGCTCTCCAACAGTTTAAAGGCTGAGAAAGATGGAGAAAGAAAGAGAGACATTTAGACATATAAGCAATTTGACCGCAACTGTGTCCCTGCAATAAAACTGTGTAGGCCAGTCCCAACAACTATAGTACTGTGGTATAGTATATGTACTGTATGTGTAAAGTGTTGTGGGGACAGTGCATTGTGGGGACACTCACTGGCAGACATGGACATCAGGGCCTGGATGGGCCTCCAGGCCATCATACACACCATCATAATAGGAAAGATGGAGATGGTGTTCCCAGACATGTACATGATGAACAGATTCATGGGGATCTGCTTTAGAGGGCCCAGAGCTACATCCCAACACCTCTGAAAGAGAAGGGTCGTTTTTCATGGAGGTAAAAGGCTAGCACTGCACAGGCACTGGAATAAGACATGTAAAGTTAAAAATAACGGTTATAGAACGGTACCATACAATGCCATAGAGACAATATTAAATAATAAAAATAAGATAAAGATAAAACTGATAGAGACAATTAAATTCAGTAAAAGTAAATCATAAATTTATCATTTTTAAAAGAGATTTATACCCTAGTGAGTTTTTGTGCATTTCTAATCAGAAATCAGATTGCATAGGAACCTGTACAGTAAAGCAGGGATGGGCAACTTCAGGCCTTGCGGGCCGGTGTGTATGCAGGTTTGTGCTGCTACCAGTTACCCTGGCTCAATCAGCTAATTTGTCATCTACACCAATTCACTTGCAAATTAGACCATGATAAAATGCTACAATACATGCATACAGGCACACGAACATTCATCAGCTGCTGTTCATATCGCATATTGGTAATTGGTGGCAGCAAAAGCCTGCATACATACCGGCCCGCAAGGCCTGGAGTTGCCCATCCCTGCAGTAAAGACTCAATCTTTCGTTTTTAGCCTTGCAGGTGTAACATTAAGGAGAACGTTGAGCTGCTTTCCTGGCTAGCACATTATTACAGAATGATCATCAATGTCTTAATATCAAATCGAAAGATTACTGGAAGCCAGTGCAAGGAGACTAAGACTGGAGTTAAAGGCATAGTGAACTTTGTTAGAACATAATGCTGTATAGCTAGCTACCTGGCCCCGATATGAGTCGTAGTATTCAAGCTCACCTTCATGACTTGCTCCAGTGGTCAGCAACTGGCCAGCGAAGAATGACATTTCATGATAAGCTGCATTCATGATATTTCACACTTTTTCCAAACAAAGGTTTGGAAGAAGATCCGGTCGTTAGCTTGTTGACTTCCTTGTTTTGTTTTTGCGCCCGTAACGGTCCCACTCACTTCCTGAAGCGTGCGTAAGTAAACAAACCGAGCAGCAAAGAAGCTAGCAACTGTTGCTAGTACCTCAGAAAATAGTTCTTCAAAATCAATCAAAAATTGGTTCAAAAGTTTCAAACGTTCGGTTCGGGATGTCGTGATTGTATACAGTGCATCCGGAAAGTATTCACAGCGCTTCACTTTTTCCACATTTTGTTCTGTTACAGCCTTATTCCAAAATTGATTAAATTCATTTTTTCCCTCAAAATTCTACACACAACACCCCATAATGACAATGTGAAAAAAGTTTTTTTGAGATTTTTGCAAATTTATTAAAAATAAAAAAAATAAAATTTCTCATTTACATAAGTATTCATACCCTTTGCTTTAACGTATTTTTAAAGTATATTTCATATTTGGTCGCATATCCTTTACATGCTGTTACTTCCTGAAGTCTGTGACCAACATCAAAAAACTCGATATCTTATTTTCAGGTACTGTTACAAGCGATACTATAACCTCTCTGCATTTGAATGGATCTCTATGGAAATTGGGGGGTGAGACTAGATTCAGCTGTAAATTACACTGGTACAGTATGGAACATATGGCTGGCTAAATGGCTGTAAGTTATCAAGGGTCTGAGCTATCAAACAAGCCCCAAACCATCACTCTGTTGCCAGATATGGAGTAGATGTGGATGGATCACTGCAAGGGTTATTTCTCCGGACTCATTTTCCTATAGAACTCTATGGAGAAAAAAGTCAGGAGAAACAACCCTTAAAGTGATCCATCCACATCTACTCCATATCTGGCAACAGAGTGATGGTTTGGGGCTCGTTTGATAGCTCAGACCCTTGATAACTTACAGCCATTTAGCCAACCATGTGTTCCATACTGTACCAGTGTAATTTACAGCTGAATCTAGTCTCACCCCCCAATTTCCATAGCGATCCATTCAAATGCAGAGAGGTTATAGTATCGCTTGTAACAGTACCTGAAAATAAGATATCGACAGTTTTTTGATGTTGATGGTCACAGACTTCAGGAAGTAACAGCATGTAAAGGATATGCGACCAAATATGAAATATGATACTTTAAAAATACGTTAAAGCAAAGGGTATGAATACTTATGTAAATGAGAAATTTTATTTTTTTATTTTTAATAAATTTGCAAAAATCTCAAAAAAACTTTTTTCACATTGTCATTATGGGGTGTTGTGTGTAGAATTTTGAGGGAAAAAATTAATTTAATCAATTTTGGAATAAGGCTGTAACAGAACAAAATGTGGAAAAAGTGAAGCGCTGTGAATACTTTCCGGATGCACTGTATATCGGCATAATCCGCGTGGTTTGCATTCGTTTATGTGGTAAAAGTGTGCTTTTGGGACCTGTTTCGCCATACAATGGGAGTGAATGGAGAGAGAAAAAACGTCATTCGTCGTTAGCCAGTTGCTGACCACTGGAGCAAGTCATGAAGGTGAGCTTCAATATTACGACTCATATCGGGGCCAGGTAGCTATACAACATTATGTTCTAACAAAGTTCACTATGGCTTTAAATGTTTGAGTTAAAAGCCTGGTGGCTAAATTTTGGATGATGTGGAGATTTGCTGCAGAGTATGATGAAGCAGAACAACAAGGAGTAAAAATGGGTTCACCTTTTCCACAAGGTTCCTGTCTGTCTCCTGGACACTGGTGTCAGGAACCGGCTTGTCCGAATATCCCACAGGGTACAGAGTGTCCCCTCGGTTCCTGTAGCATAGAGAACCAGTCAGAGTACTGATCTAGGATCAGTAGAACAGGCTGTTATCCCCAATAAAACCACAGGACTGATGTGGGACCAGCTGAGGCTGGGTATAAGGCAACAGTCTGTTCCTACTATCATGGGTTTGGACCCAACACAGAGGATGATCTTATGTGGGTGTGGTTGTGTGGGAGTGTTATATGGGGTTGCTTATGTGGATGTGGTTATATGGGTGTGGTCATATGAGTGTGGTCATGTGGGTGTGGTTGTAAGGGAGCAGCTTGTACTTACCTGCTGCTCCCCTGGCTCAGTTCCAGAACCCACTTCATGCGCCTGGCTCCAGCACCTCCTCGCATGGACAGAGCCCCACCCAGTCCCCCCGCAGCTGCCATGGAAAGGCACAACTAAAGGAAAATTTATTCCAACAGACCTGTTCCAAAGAAAACCACATACAGTTGAAGTCGAAAGTTTACATACACCTTAGCCAAATACATTTAAACTCAGTTTTTCACAATTCTGACATTCAATCCTAGTAAACATTCCATTTCTTAGGTCAGTTAGGATCACAACTTTATTTTAAGAATGTGATCACTGTATCATTAGCAACGCAAGTATCCATTCCCAGCTATTACTCTTGTGTGTCACTAAAATTATAGTCTTTTTTTGTTGTTGTTGTTTTACTGCCGCAGAAACGGTAACTTTGGACAGTTTTGACGAAAACCACGTTTGCTCCGATTACCTTTAGCATGGCTTATCAGTGCTGATTTCCCGCATCGTGTATATGTCAATGTCTTTCTTGCAAAACTTGCAGTAAGCCTTACGTGAGCTAAGCCTGTAACATTCATTTTGAAACCAATTTTCATTGAACCGGAACTTAAGCTAGAACTGTGTTCGATAAGTTAAATATAAGTCTTTAGTAAGTCTGTAACTAGCAAACTGCAGGCTGATGTCAGGATTGTTTACACTTTTACAGCATACATTTTGCAAGTCTTTCCGCACGGCCATGTTGACCATAAGCTTTTTTTAGTCAGCTCCTCTGGAATACTAATGGCACAGTAGCCTACAAAATATAAGACGATAGTGGAAATAACATCTGGCAGACATAGTTAGTTAGCCAGCAGTAACGTTAGCTAGCTAGTGAACGTTAATGTGTGTCAAGCTGCCGTTCAAACTACCTATCGTTGCCTTGAGCAATATAATGACACTAGCCACATCTATAGTTATGTTATAAAATTAGTGTTTGTGCGGGGTCTACAGCTCTTTTCCCGATCAAGAGGCTACCTTGTCGCTCGCTACAGTCTATGCTCACTACTTGCTACAGAGGTGCCCAAGTTACTTCCTTCCCTCAGTGACTACTGGAAGGCAGTTGCTGCCTCCGAGGCTGCAAATAGTACCTAGGTATTTTGCTTGTAGTTCGCCAATTCTTGTGAAAGGATTGCCCTTGTGCACAAGGTGGGTCTGTTTCAGAATGACATGTATTTCTCCATATAACTAATGCATTTGCACAGCGGCTGCCTTCCAGTAGTCACTGAGGAAACCTACATTGGGCTAGAGGGGTTCACAGAACCCTGACCTGAAACCTGCTGTGATTCGTTGGAGTAATGTGGACTTTAGCGAAAGGATGTGTTAAAATCAGATTTGCTGGAGTATATTCAGTAAAAAAATAAAATAAAAAAATAAACATGATTTGTAGATTTTCTCACACATCTTGCTTTGGGAATGGTCTCAAAAATCCACAAATAAATGCACGCGATTCCACTCGCGCCAAGCGTTGCGTAAGTGCACAGTTATTAGCTCGGGAGACATTTGTGAGTGCAAGAACATATTTGCAAATCAGTTGCATTTACTTGTGGATCTGTTGCATTTATTTGTCGGTCAGGTGCATTTATTTATTTTTGAGACAATAATACCCCCATAGCTTTTTTATTTTGTGTTTTTTTGTGTGCTATTTCATAGTTAAGAATGTATAGCTGACTGTGTTCTATGTTCATTACTAGGGATAGCTCCTATCGGTTGTGAGAAAGTTGTGCTTTGTCGGATCTGCTTTGTAGTCGCTTCAATGACCTTCAATATGCACTTATTGTACGTCACTTTGGAGAAAAGCGTCTGCCAAATAATTGTAATGTAAATGTGATGTAATGCAAAACTATGACGTAATGTAGACTAAAGACAATGCATCCAGAAAATGCTTAAAATTAAGTCCTGTCATTTGGCACCGCGACACTTTACCAAACTAGCTGGCATAATTCAGACACACCCGATTCTGAATTGCAAGACATGTGACGTGGAGTCCAGTTTGTTTATGAATTTAGTTTGGCAATATGTAGCCAATAAAAGGTCTGTAGGTTATGTGACGTTCAAATTATTTCATACTAACGTTACTTGATTGGCATCCTAACTCACATTCAACACAACACACGTTAGCCTTAATTTAACCAGGTATGTGAACCGATAACTGATTTTATGAATTTCAGTGACGCACTGGGGAATACTGATTTTAACATCTATCTATGTGGGGAATGCAATAATTTGTTAGCCAAACTGATTAATTTAATTAACCCGCTTCTAAAGTATTGCTAGGTAGCTAACGTTATCTTTGAAATTGCGTGAGTTCGCTAACCTAGCGAGCGAACCGTTTACGTTACGTTTCTCTTATAGCTATTAAAGTCCACATATTTGCTAACCTTATTAGCTAAAGATGCTTACCTTGTAGTGAAACAACTGTAGCCACCTTCTGGCAAAAGTTTCAACGTTACCGTATCGATAACATAAATTATATTACGAACGAAAGCAAATGGTTAAATAAAGCTTTTCACAGGCTTCCTGTCTTCTTCTTTGTTTATTTTATGGCGGTTGGCTAACAACTTTAGTGGTGCATTTACCGCCACCCACTGGTATGGAGTGTGGACTGGGAATCAATAATATCATTACTTAATAAAATTTTAAAAAATCTATTTCTATTTTAGATTCAAATTCTATATATATTAAGTTCTGCCCCCACTTCATGAAGATTGGTTCTTAATTTCTCTGGCATATATTATGCAGCTGTATACTACATTAATTACTGTTTCTTGTTTCCCACAAAATTCACATCTGCCATCTACATGTTTATTTATCAAGAAAAGTGTACTATTTAGACCTGTGTGTTCTAACCTTAACCTCGTGATAACAATGTCTTCCTTCCTATTTCCCCATCCAGATTGTGTATTTCCAACCAATGTTTTTATTCTAAATAAATACCGACCTTTACTTTCCCTGGTCCATTCCTCTTGTCATCTCTTTTTAATTAAATTTTTAATGACCCATTTAACCTCTGCTTTACTGATTTTAACATCTATCTGTATATGGTCTGTCTTTAATGCATTTTTTTTGCTATTGTATTTGCTTCCTCATTCCCTTTAACTCCAACATGAGCAGGTACCCATACAAATCTAACACTTAGTCTTAGGGGCTTCTTCTACCCATTGTAATGCAATCACCATAGTCATCAATTTGCTTGTAAATATATATAAATCATTAGGTAATCTTTTTTCCTCCTTGATTCCTAACTCTGGGATGAAAAAAGCTGCTGAGACTCTTCCTGAATTTGAATCTTTTGATCCATCTGTATACACTACTCACAAAAAGTTAGGGATATTTGGCTTTCGGGTGAAATTTATGGAAAATGTAAGTTCACGCTACAGTGATATTATACGTATCATGAAAGTAGGGCATTTAAGTAGAAGCATGCAATGGTGATTTCCTCATCTCAAACAATTTATTGAAACAAAAGGCAACAACAGTGGTGGGTATACCACAACAAAAATGTCAATGTCTCAATAACTTGTCATGTGCCCTTCAGCATCAATTACAGCTTGACAACGACGTCTCATGCTGTTCACAAGTCGACTTATTGTCTGCTGAGGCATGGCATCCCACTCTTCTTGAAGGGCGGCCCTCAGGTCATTGAGGTTCTGGGGTACAGAGTTACGAGCCTCTACACGGTGAGTCAGCTGATCCCATAGGTTTTCTATGGGATTCAGGTCTGGAGAAAGTGCAGGCCACTCCATTTGAGGTACCCCAGTCTCCAGCAGCCTTTCCCTAATGATGCGACCTCGATGAGCTGGAGCATTGTCGTCCATGAAGATGAAATTAGGCCTGTGTTGTTCATGCAGGGGCACAATGACTGGATTAATGATGTTATTCAGGTAGTATGGGCTTGTCACTGTACCATTCACAAAGTGTAGGGCAGTTCTGTATTGACTAGACACACCTGCCCACACTGTAACACCGCCACCACCAAAGGGTCGTCTGGTGACAACAGTGGCTGATGCATAGCGCTCTCCTTGACGTCTCCAACATCGTTGGCGGCCATCATTTCTGCTCAACGTGAATCGACTTTCATCAGAGAGCAGCACTGAGGCCCACTGGTCCCTCGTCCAGCGTAAATGCTCCCTGGCCCATGCAAGACGATGACGCCTGTGCCTGGTGGTGTGGTCAGGTACCCTTGCAGGTCGTCTAGCACGCAGACCACGCTGATGTAAACGGTTTCGAATGGTCTGACGTGACACTTGGGTGCCTCTCACCTCCCTTAAATGTGCCTGGAGTTGAGTGGCATTCATCATCCGGTTCCGCAGGGCACTGTTCACAATGAAGCGGTCATCAGTGTGGGATGTGGCCAAAGGACGTCCACTTCTATGCATTTCTGTGACTCTTCCAGTCTCTCTGTATCTCTGTTGCAACCTGCTGATGACACTCTGTGACACTCTAAGCTCAGTGGCCACTTCCCTCTGAGAACATCCTGTTTGAAGCCTCGCAATGGCGAGGTACTGTTGATCAATTGTTAGGTGTCGTCTTGGTCTCATGATGTCAAAATGTGAACAGCATGATGAAGAGGACTGTTTAAATACCAATTCTAATTGAACCAGGAAATTTATTGGTCGATTCATGGATCAAACACCTGTTGTGAATTTTGCCGTTCAGCTCCTTGTTAGAGAACAGCAAGTTGTGCAAAAAGTACTGAAACATTGAATAGTTGGACATGTGCATTCAAAAGTTTAGAGAAGGTCAAATTAATTTCACCTGTAAAGGTTATAGTGCATTTTAGGTTCATCCTGAAATTTCACCCGAAAGCCGAATATCCCTAACTTTTTGTGAGTAGTGTATATTTGTAAAAATCCATAAAACTGATTGCTAATATGTTCATTAACTATACCTTCATAATTCTCCCCCCTCTGTTCATCTCTTTTTTGCTGATGCAGCTCAAAATTTACCATTGGTTGTGGCAATAACCAAGGAGATATAGCTGGAAGAACCACTGTTGGGCTGTATTTCTTATTTTAAATCCCCATCTCGCTTGCCTTCTCCTTCACATTCCACCCAAAACTTTTGCTGTTCCCTTGTTCGTGCTCCCAACATGGTTCAATGACGGTTTTTGTTGGGTGTTCTATTTTGTGACCTTGCAGATTTGCCCAATGTCATCATTAGCTGTGGCCTTCTCAGTGTTAATGACATTTCCCCCCATCTCCACTTGCAAGGCTGACACTGAAGTACTTTTAAATGCTCCACACCATATCCTAAGTGCTTGAGCCTGGCTTCCTTTCTCTTGATGATGTTTAAGTCCTACGCAAAGTGTCTGTCGTATACTTTAAGCGTCATCACCACTGTGTTCGACTCATCTCGATGGTAATTGAATGCCAGGCGGTTAAGGAATAATTAAAAATGAAAGGCCTAGTTCTACGAACAGATTTTTTTTTTTTTTCCAAGAATCCCATTCTAGTTAATAACATCAATTTCTAACATGTTTAGTGGTACCATTCTACATTCTGATTGTGATCCTACAGGTCATTTTATTTGTCAGGTGCGCGTTAAGTAACTGAGCGGCTCAGCTTTGCTCAGAGGGAAGAACGCACTTATTCAGATAAGAATGTAAGAAGTTGAGCAAAATTCTTCTTTTTTTTAAGCTAGAAAAACATCACTCTAAATTAAACACTATCCATCAATTCAATATTAATGGCAACATAAGTTGATCTCAAAATACTGTTCTGCATTCTACAGTGGACTTTACACTTCTGAGTACTCTGAACAATCTACATGTTTTCAAATTCTTTGCAAAATATCAAAATGATTAATGTTAAAGAGAAAGAACAATGTGATGAACCGATTATTGTTGAAGAGGTGATCAATTCTATTCAACACCTCAAAAATAATAAATCTGATGGCTTAACAGCTGAATTTTGTAAGTTATTTTCCCAGCATATGGCACCATTTCTTTTAAAGGTCTTCATAGAATGTATTATAAACAATATTCTTCCTCCAAGTATGAGTCAAGGGGTAATTACACTGATACCTAAACCCAAGAAAGACTTGCTTCTTATCAACCCCCGGCATCCAATCTGCTTACTTAATAATTATTATAAGGTCTTTGCTTCAATTTTTGCGAAAAGAATAAAAGTGGTTTTGGAACCAATTGTTGATGAGAAACATTCCGGGTTTATGAAGAGTTAGACACATCTCAAACAACATCAGATTAGTGTTGGATATACTAGATTACTTAATCTCAGAAAACTGTTTTATTCTCTTTTTAGATTTTAAAAAGCCTTTGACATAGTGGAGCATGAATTTATTTTTTGCTGTCTTGAAAACTTTGGGTTTGGGGAGTTGTTTTGCAAGGCAAAACTTTATACAGTAACGACAACTTCTCAGTCAAATTAAAATCTTGCACTTCTCCCAGGTTTGACTTAAAGAGAGGGATATGACAAGACTGTCCAATCTCGCCCTATCTCTTTTTGCTTGCCACCCAACTCCTGACCGATCATATAAAGATGAGTGTGTTGAAAGGTATATCTATTGCAGGACGTGGTGTTATTATTAGTTAGTTAGCTGATGACACTACCGTTTTCAAATATATACATTTTCTAAAGCATCCGGTCTTCGTTTGAATGTCAATAAATGTGAACTCCTGGCTGTTAAAGAATGGCAAGAAACATCTGCAATATCCCGGTAAAAGAAAAGGTGATATATTTAGGGATTATTATTGCTAAACATCAACTGACAAGCTGCTCTCTTAATTTCAATCATAATTGACAAGACTCAACAGAAGCTAAATCTGTGGCTTCAAATGGATCTATCTTTGAGAGGCAGAGTACTGCTCAACAAAGCAGAGGGCATTTCTAGATTAACCTACGCAGCTCTGTCATTACATCTTGAAAATCAAACATCCAAATCGATTGACCAGATGCTATCGATTGTTTGGGCATAACGCATGCCCATTAGTTTCACAAAGGACTAGAGTCTGACTACAACTTGCGGATCTGGTCTGCATTTACTTCCATTGGGTATCACGTTAGTCCTTTCTTTGTTTTATTTCAGTCTCCTCTAGTTCTGTATCAGTTTTATTGTAAAGCACTTTGGGCACTTTGTAAGAACATCGCTTTATAAATGATTTTTCTACGAAGTGAAAAATAAGTTTAGTACTCATTCTCGGCAGAAAATGGTCTCGCCTTTAATGTAGTCATTAGCAAGCAACAATTCCTGGTCTTCTGCCTTTACAATTGCTATCACCCATTTTCCTTTATCATTGCTTAATTTAAATGAACTACAATATTATAAGCACAAAGACAATATCATCATTTCAAAAAAGCACTGTAATATAAAAGCTATTTGTTTTACATACATAAAAATATACTGGTAAAAAAAAGGTGCACATCCACTGCAAACCAAAGTAATGCATGTATGGGTGATCTTTCATTTTCAACATGTTTCAGGAATAATAGAGCATTATTTGAATAAAAGGCACGGGTACCAATATAATCGAAGACGTCTGTATAAACATATAAAATTGTGAAATACAAGTGAAATTTAAATAAAAATACATGTCAATCTCATGTTGCATAGATGTTATACTTATCTTACATTATAATACAGCTATTTACAGAGTGCTCTATGTTCAGCTAGGATGAGGGTTTATGTGTGTTGAGTGTGTGTGTGTGTGTGTGTGTGTGTGTGTTGAGTGGATGTGTGTGCTTAATGTATGAGTTGAGTGTGTGTGGGGGTGATTGAGTGTGTGCTAGGTGTGTGTGGGTGATGAGTGTGTGTGTGTGGGTGATTGTGTGTGTGTGTGTGGGTGATTGTGTGTGTATGTTGAGTGTGTGTGTGTCACTTGTAGAGGCTGAGCTGGGGGCAATGGTACAGACACATGTATGCATCACATAGCAGCCGGCGGGTGGCGCCATGGAGAGATGCAGGGTCCAGTCTTCTTAACTCCTCCTCTGATAGGCTTAGGTAGTGGCTCACCTCAGGACATGCCATCACCTGTGGCACATTAAATCCATTCTCTCCACCTGGGCAGGATATGGATGTAAGAAGACACGGGACTGAACCATACTGCAACAGTGCACTCTGCAAGAACCATACTGCACTCTGTAAGCACCACAGTGCACTCTGTTAGAACCATACTGCACTCTGTTAGAACCACAGTGCACTCTGTAAGAACCATACTGCACTCTGTAAGAACCACAGTGCACTCTGTTAGAACCATACTGCACTCTGTAAGAACCACAGTGCACTCTGTTAGAACCATACTGCACCTCTGTTAGAACCACAGTGCACTCTGTAAGAACCACAGTGCACTCTGTTAGAACCATATTGCACTCTGTTAGAACCGCACTGGACTCTGTCAGAACCACACTACCCTCTGTAAGAACCACACTGCACTCTGAAAAAGCACACTTGACCTTGTAAGAACCACACTGGACTGTAGGAACCACACTGTACTTTGTCAGAACCACACTGGACTCTAAGAACTACATTGCCCACTGTCAGAACCACACTAGACTCTGTAAGAACCACACTGCACTCTGTTAGATCCACACTGGACTCTATAAGAAAGAATCACACTACACTGTAAGAACCACACTGCACCCTGTCAGAACCACACTGCCCTCTGGAAGAACTACACTACACTCTGTCAGAATCACACTGAACTGTAAGAACCACATTGCCCTCTGGAAGAACTACACTGTACTCTGTCAGAATCACACTGAACTGTAAGAACCATATTGCACTCTGTTAGAACCACAATGCACTCTGTCAGAACCACACTGAATAGAAAGAACCACACTGCACTGCATGTTTGTTTTGTTTTTTCCTCATCTAAGTATGTCGCCAAAACCACAATATATAAAAACCACTTCCTTTACATCATTGAATAATGTATGCACGCGCATGCACACACACACACACACACACACACACACACACTCATTATAACTCATCATGGATTAATGTATAATCAAATTTAATTTGTAATTATGTTTTCTTATAAATTCCTTACCTGGAACATTCGAGGAGCTGGCTCACAGGCAAAAAAGACTAAAGTTCTAAATAATTTAATCAAACTGCAGGCAGACATATGCCTGCTGCAAGAGACACACTTAACAGAATCAAATATTTCAGAAATTAAAATCATCACAATTCAATCAAATCTTTTCAGCAACATTCAACTTTAAGCAAAGGGGTGTTTCCATTTTAATAAGAAAATTCCACTAATTCACAATACTACCATTGCCGATCCGTATGGAAGATATATAATCATTAACGCCTCCATCCATAACAACAACCTAACTATTGCTAACATCTACGCCCCAAACAATGACGACCCCACATTTTTTCACTCATTTTTCTCAGCTCTTTCAGATCTTAATAACTCAACAGTTATAATTGGACTTTAATACAGTCATCAATCCAACCCTGGACAGCTCAAGCACATCAGGTAACTCAAGGACATGGCACTCCACTGAAACAATAAAACAATATATGAGAGATTTTGGTCTTGGCGATAATTGGCGACTAAAAAAACCCAACAACTATGGAATACTCATACTTCTCACCCCTCCACAAATCATTTTCTCAAATAGACTATTTTCTCACCAGTAAGACCAATGTCTGTAAAGTAATTGTTATCACAGGACGTCTGTAATGTTAATGGCCGATTCGGACGGGATAAAGTATCTCCGTAATCAGCGTCTAGAATTACAGAGATGGGAGTGTCTACTCCATGTTTTCGTCACAACGAAAATGTTCCCCACGAGTCACACAATGTCGTTACACATCCTATCTTCACTGCAAACTGATTGCTTCTGCTAGAAATTCGTTGTGAGGGAGCAATTGCAAAGATGCAGGCGCCAAAAAAAAAACTATGTGTAGACAATGTTGGCATGGCAAATATGTCCACAAAAAGCGTGAGGAATCATGCATTACACCTCTTTATTAACGTTAGCTTGAAAAAAAAAAGTGTTAAGCCATAACATGTATGTAAGGCTATAGCTAGGCTACAATAGCTGACCTAAAGCTGCCACAAGCGTTGCCCCACTGTAGCCTACTTTTGAGTGTTTTTTTTTTTTTGCTCTCTTCTTATTTAATGTAACGCTACATAAATTTAGAGGTCGGCCAATAGTTGTGGCTTGCACTTGGACCGAAGAGAGCACAACCAAAGGCATCACCGAGTGTTTACATGAAAAACCAGGAGAAAAGACTGGGGAAAACTCATTTCTCACAGGAAATAACAGAATTTTACCGGACATGTCAATTCGCACGGGATTGCTTTAACCTGGGGTAATTTTTACCGGGCATTTAACAGTAGGTAAAAGACTCCAGAATCTTTACTGGCGCGGGAGCGCACATTCCGTAAAAGTTACGGACATGGCAGATTCAGACGGGACTAAAATAGCAGAGCTCCTCCGGTAATTATTACATTACCCCACCTCCCCCTGTAAAACTTATCCCGTCCGAATAAGGCTTTTGACTCATTTTTCAATAAAGAGTCGGCCTCCTTCATGGAAATAAACGATTCTCCGGAAATCTCACCCACATTACTATGGGAAACAAGTAAAGTAGTACTGAGGGGCAAAATTATATCATGTTCAACATACAAGAAAAAAAGAGATCAACCATTCGAAAAGTACCTAGAACAAAAAATCAAAGATCTGAGTGATGCCTATGCTAATGATCCCAAAGAAAAAACACAAACTGAATTGAGTAAATTACAAATTCAACTTAATGAAATCTTAAATAAAATAACACAATTTCTAATACAGAGAATCAGGAAAATATCTGGCAAACCAACTAAAACAAAATAAAGAAAAGTAAATAATTCCGGTCATAAAGGACTCGGGGAAGATCATGGTAACACCACAGGACATAAATAACACTTTCCGGACATTCTACAACAAACTATACAGTTCATACTATGAACCTAGATCAGTGGACATCAACTAATTTCTAAATGACATAGCCCTACCACAACTATCCAAAGAACATGCAGAAGTACTGGATAAACCATTGACACCGAATTAATTCCACAAAGCACCAAATCAGATCCCTAATAACAAAGCACCAGGACCTGATGGTTTCCCCGCCAAATTCTTCGAACACTTCTGGAATACCATATCTCCACTATTCATAAGAATGACGCTCGAAATAAAGCACAACTCCAAAATCCCAACTCATATGAATACAGCCCTTATATCAGTACTACTTAAGCCTGACAAAGGCCCAACCATACCCTCTAACCACCGGCCCCTATCACTCATCAACACAGATGTCAAGATAATCAGCAAAGCATTAGCCACTAGGATTGAAACCGTCACCCCAATCATAATTCATTCAGACCAAACCGGTTTCATCAAAGGACGACACTCATTAAACAATATGCGACTATTCAATTTAATTAATCTAACCAAACAAAACAGCCTAAAAACAATAATTACCTCATTAGATGCAGAAAAAGCTTTTGACAAGGTTAACTGGGAATTTCTGTTTGCAACATAACAAAAATTTGGTTTCGGAGAATTGTTTATTCATTAGATAAGGATATTCTACACCTCACCTATGGCCTATGATATTCTACACCTCACTGCTAATGGAATCAAAGTTTAACTTTACACAGGGGGACCAGGCAAGGATGTCCACTCTCTCCCTCTCTATTCGCCATATTTATCTAACCCCTCACAGCAGCAATCAGACTGAACCAAAACATTAAGGGAATCATAACTCACAACACTCACCACAAGATCAGCCTTTATGCAGATGATGTGTTGTTATACTTACAAGAACCAACAAACTCGCTACAGGAAGCCATCAAACTCATAAATACATTCTCAAAAGTGTCCAACTACTCCATAAACTGGACTAAATCTACCATTCTACCCTTAGATGGTGACAGTTGGAATGCCGCAACCAAAAAAACATCCCTCCCCTCCTCCATTGGGAACATTAGATATTTAGGTATCAACATTTCACCCAAGCTGTCAGAGTTATTCCATCTCAAATTTACCCCATTAATAAAAACAATAGAAGATGATCTACTCCGCTGGATGAATCTACCTCTTTCCCTACTAGGCAGAATAACAACCGTAAAAATGTCAATCCTTCCAAAAGTCAATTATCTTTTCTCCATGACTCCCACCAACCCACCTCCAATTGGCTTAACTCTCTTGATTCAATAACCACTAAATTCTACTGGAAAAACAAGAAACCGAGAATCAAACTAACCACATTATAAAAGAACAAAGATGAAGGAGGACTTGAAGCACCCAACTTCCATTATTACTATCTAGCCAACCAATTTCAATACATCTATAAATGGATTCACCATAGCCAACAAGATAACACCTGGAAAGAAATAGAACAAGAAACATGCAAGGAAATTTCAATATCAGATTTACCATTCCTCGGCACTGCCATAAAACATAGTTGCTTTCTAAATCTCTACAACCCTGACAGCCTGGTGGAAAATCACCAAAATCACAAATACTACTCTATCACCCTGCAAAAATACCCCACTTTGGCACAATCCTAACTTTCAGATAAATAAATCTCCACTAAATTTCAACACATGGAAACAAAAAGGTATCACGCATCTTCACCACATCTTCTTAGACAACACTCTTATAACTTTCAAAGACCTGGTCCAGAGGTACAGCATTGGGAGAGAACAATCTCCAATGCCTACAGTTAAAATCCGTCCTCAAATCTAAAATCAACATATCACAGAATGATTTACGCCCACCCCCATTAATTGAAGAAATCCACAAAATAACAACTAAGAAAATGCTCTCCAAATTTTATAAATTATTAACCCGGACTGACAAAACAATATCACTCCCGTCTGCAAAATGGGAACAAGATTTAGCAATCTCTCCCAGCGCCGACCTTTGGACACAAATATGCAGGAACACATTCACTAAGATTAATAACACCAACTTACAACTAATTCAGTTTAAGGTAAACCATAGAGCACCTTTCATGCCACCTGGCTCTGCCCACCCATTCAAACTTTCTGGTACAAAATCACTGACACAATATCCCTCTCCTTAAACTGCGGCATTCCACTATCCCCTTCTCTCTGCCTACTTGGAGACATCTCAGCAATCACACCAACAATCCAAAACACCAAGTCCTTACTTACAGCCTTAACTATCACCAAGAAAACTATCCTCTTACACTGGAAAACTAGAAATACATTAAATACTACACATTGGTTAAACCTTCTAAT
The DNA here is from genome assembly GCA_029718625.1 of Synaphobranchus kaupii. Classification (NCBI taxonomy): domain Eukaryota; kingdom Metazoa; phylum Chordata; class Actinopteri; order Anguilliformes; family Synaphobranchidae; genus Synaphobranchus; species Synaphobranchus kaupii. The sequence goes on from CM056376.1 coordinate 118,106,289, forward strand.
AGAACACATTTCAATGGAAAAAATAACTGCCTCTATTCACAATAAAATGTTGCAATTTAGAGAAAACTGGGAACCATTTATCAATACCGTTAATTTACCAATAACCTACAATTCCACCTAAACTTGCCTGTTAGCTAGCCCCGCCCTCTCCCACGCACACACGCACATGCACTGCACACACTCATACATCACACACTCACACACATACTCATACACATACTTAACATTTCATTATTATTATTATATTTCTACATTATTACATCTCCCCTTATACACTTTTTGTTTTTGTTGTTTTGTCTTGTTTTATGACATTTTGTTTGCTTAACTTTACTGTTTACTTAATTTTGTTTTCCCTCTCTCAGAGAGGCTCCAGCACAAAACTTTTTTTTAAACAACACTATAAAAATAAAGTTGACCTCCGAAAAGGGGAGGCGGTGGCGGGACAAAAAAAAAAAAAAGAACCACACTGCACTCTGACAGAACCACACTAGACTCTACAGGAACCACACTGCACTCTGACAGAACCACACTAGACTCTGCAGGAACCACACTGCACTCTGACAGAACCACACTAGACTCTGCAGGAACCACACTGCACTCTGACAGAACCACACTAGACTCTGCTGGAACCACAGTGCACTCTGACAGAACCACGCTAGACTCTATAAGAAATTATAAAACGGGTAATTCTGACCACGCATTATGATTGGTTGAGAGGCATTCAAAGCTGTGTCTATATCCGCGATATAGTACCCCTATGATGCAATAATGCACCTGTTTACCTGGACGTTTAAATTAATATCACTCCGCACGTCTGCAGCAAAAACTTTCTGATGCTGGGCTGGAGGCTAGAGAAACCATGTCCGTGAGTGGACATAAAATCGAAAGCTACTGGAAACCAAATCCACTGGAAAGGAAATTAACGGTGGAGTGACATTCTCACTGGAGAGCCATAGATTTGTCTCTTTTATGCTAGTAACGATAGCAACAGTTTAAGCTTAGCTACAGCTGATTCATGAAACCGGTTAAAACATTAAATCTGCAGATTAAAAAAGTTTGTATACGGCACGTTACAGCAACTTTAATCTAGCAAACCATTTTTGTGGTTGGAGGTGCAGTATTTATTCAGTTTGGAAATACTAATTTAGTAGGAATTTAGCTAGCTAGGCTTAGTAATTAGCTATTTAGCTGTAAGTTAACGTGAGAAACAGTCTCCCGACTGGTTGTGTGAAAGCAAGTTAACGTTACTTCAGATCTGTATAGGCTATATATAGATAACTGTTTTAGCTAACCTTATAACTATAACATTATATTATTATTATTATGTTATGAGCACATAACGCTAGCTAGCTATTAGTCCGTTTGCTAACTAGCATTCCATTCCTAGCTTTGTTTGTGTTGCATGGCAACAGCTACACTGGGGACTATTTACTCTGCTGCTGAAATTAAATTCATAACGTTAATTAAAAATTGTTTTATTAAAAGTGTGCCTTGTCCTTATATATTATTTACAATATAGCTGGCAACCGTTTTATAAAAGCAATAAGGTAACAACGCTGTACAATATCGTCAATATAGTCACAGTTAAAGGGTTGCCGGCCTGACGCGAACAACACCCTTTAACTGTGACTATATTGACGATATAGTACTGCGTCTCGTACCTTATTGCTTAAGAATCACACTGCACTCTGACAGAACCACACTAGACTCTGCAGGAACGACACTGCACTCTGACAGAACCACACTAGACTCTGCAGGAACCACACTGCACTCTGACAGAACAACACTAGACTCTATAAGAAAGAATCACACTGCACTCTGAAAAAGCACATTGCACTCTGTTAGAACCACACTAGACTGCAGGAAACACACTGCACTCTGACAGAACCACACTGGACTCTATAAGAAAGAATCACACTGCACTCTGTCAGAAACAAACTAGACTATGTAAATAATGTAAGAACCACACTGCACTCTGTACGAACCATATTGCACTGCACACCGTCAGGACCACACTGGATGGTAAGAACCACATTGGACTGTGTTAGAACCACACAGAACTCCGAAGTACCACATCCTGACCTCTCACCTTCCCTGTCAGCCATGCTGTCAAAAAACAGCCAGTCAGTGGGGAGGGGTCCGTGTTTCACAAAGCTCACATAGTGGCTGGTCTGGATGCATGTCACAGCAAAGAGAGCCAATCGCTGGCGAGTGCCATGCACTGGTCCCGGCCATGGGCCTTCAGGCACGCTCAGTTGCTCTGGCCTGTGTGACGTACGCTTTCTATGGTTGTGCACCTGGGAGTGGGAGAGTGAGAGCAGGAGAGAGAAAGAAAGAAGGGGAAAGAGAGAGGGATTGGGGGGAGAGAGACAAAGAGACATTTTAAAGGAGCAATATATAATTTGAAACCCCATCTAGTGTCCACAAGGAGAACTGCAATTGCAATCAAAAGCCTGACACCGCCTCGCTAGTTGCTCTTGGTCGACTCGGCCACCGCGAGTGGTTGCCAGATTCTATCACAGCCTGCGTCTTTGTGTGCGGTGGTGGTACATTGTTGAACCTAGTGTGATGAGGAAGCTATGATTGGGGAAGCCGGCTATTGTAGCATCCAATAGCATTTTAAGCAATTTAAATTAACTTTTGTCTTACGTCAAACAGCTACACAGATTGCTAGTGCCCAGTGAATATTTTGGTGTTGAAAAGTTAGTGAAAAATCTAGACGTTCAGGTGAAAACCCGGCTACATTTGGTTGAAAAGTGAAAGTGAAAAGTTAAAGTTTTCTAGGACATCAAAAGTTTGGACACACCTACTCATAGAAGGTTTTTTTCTGTTATTTTTACTGTTTTCCACATTTTGGAATAGTAAAGACATCAAAACTATGAGACAACACAAATTAAATTATGCAAAAACCAAAAAAAGTGTTAAACAAATTTTAAAAAGTCATATTTTAGATTCTTCGAAGTAGACACCCTTTGCCTTGATAATGGCTTTACACATTCTCTCAAACAACTTCTGTAAACAGGTATTCCACAGGTAAACAGGTGATGCCATCATGATTCTGTATAAAAGGATATCAAAAGACTCCTGATAACTTATTTCCAGGTACTCTTAGAAGCAATACTATGACCTCTCTGAATTTGAATGGATCTCTATGGGAATTGGGGGGTGGGACTAGATTAAGCTGTAAATTACACGGGAATAGTATGGAACACATGGTTGGCTAAATGGCTGTAAGTCAATAAGGGTCTGAGGTATCAAACAAGCCTTAAACCATCACTCTGCTGCCAGAAATACAGTAGATATGGATGCATAACTTGAAGGGTTTCTTCTCCTGACTTATTTTTCCATAGAGTTCAATAGGAAAATTTGTCAGGAGAAACAACCCTTCAAGTGATCCATCCATATCTACTGCATATCTGGCAGCAGAGTGATGGTTCTGCAAGCTCTGTGGATGTTTCATTTTTAAAAATAATTTTAAAACAAATTTAGTCACCATGTTGGTAACAGCACAATTGATTTTTTTGTGATGCAGGGAGGACACAGATGGTGGGGCAGTTACCAGTTATGCTAAAGGTATAGGAATGACCAGTTTGTCATTAGTATTTTACAGGCCATGGGTGCCGACTTCATATTGTCAAATTAAATCTTTTCTGGATTTGGCTTTGGGGGGCAGGTGGAGCATTTGGGGGGGGGGGGGGGGGGGGCATTGCCCCCCTAGAAACGGCCATGGGTGTTCAGTTACCTGTGTGTTACAAGTGTAGCAGTTACCTATATGTTGCAGGTCTAGCAGTTACCTGTGTGCTACAGGTGTAGCAGTTACATGTGTGCTACAGGTGTGGCAGTTGCCTGTGTGTTACAGGTGTGGCGGTTGCCTGTGTGTTACAGGTGTGGTAGTTACCTGTGTGTTACAGGTGTAGCAGTTACCAGTGTGTTACAGGTGTAGCAGTTACCTGTGTGTTACAGGTGTGGCAGTTACCTGTGTGCTACAGGTGTGGCAATTACCTGTATGTTGCAGGTGTAGCAGTTACCTGTGTGCTACAGGTGTAGCAGTTACATGTGCGCTACAGGTGTGGCAGTTGCCTGTGTGTTACAGGTGTGGTAGTTACCAGTGTGTTACAGGTGTAGCAGTTACCTGTGTGTTACAGGTGTTGCAGTTACCTGTGTGCTACAGGTGTGGCAATTACCTGTATGTTGCAGGTGTAGCAGTTACCTGTGTGCTACAGGTATGGCAGTTACCTGTGTGTTACAGGTGTGGCAGTTACCTGTATGTTACAGGTGTGTTACAGGTGTAGCCGTTGCCTGTGTGTTACAGGTGTGGCAGTTACCTGTGTGTTACAGGTGTGGCAGTACTGTTTGAGGCAGCCAGGCGTGATGTCAGTGTCCTTGTAGCACAGATTACACTCCCACTCTGCCACAGACTGACAGATACTGCACTGCCTGAGGGCTGTGGAGAGACAAGCCCTGTTACTGCACTCACACCTGTAAAGCACCTGCAAAACACACTCACCTGTCACAAACAGATACTCCTTACAAACATACACATTACAAATGTTCACATATTATAAACAGACAGCTACATATGTTATACATATACACCTCTTACAAAAGTGTGTCAGTGCCTGTATGTCAGTGTCTGTACGTCAGTGCCTGTATGCCAGTGTCTGTACGTCAGTGCCTGTATGCCAGTGTCTGTACGTCAGTGCCTGTATGCCAGTGCCTGTATGCCAGTGTCTGTACGTCAGTGCCTGTATGTCAGTGTCTGTACGTCAGTGTCTGTACGTCAGTGCCTGTATGCCAGTGCCTTACTGTGGTCCAGCAGATCAGTAATGTCCAGGGAGAGAGAGGGGATGATGGCGTCATACATTCTGTAGTCCTTCCCAAACCTGGGCATGAGCAGGGGCAGGCAGGAGGGCGCCTTACACAGGAAACAGCTCACAATCACTCACACAAATATGCAGCTCACAATCACTCACACAAATATGCAGCTCACAATCACTCACACAAATATGCAGTTGTCTATTTGTGTAATCGTGAAGTTGTGTAGTTATCCAACTGGGTAGTTTTGTTCTAGTGTAGTTGTGAGGTTTTGTAAGACAGTAGTGGGGTTGCCTAGTTGTGGGGTTGTGTAGTTGTATGATTATAGCTGTGCAGTTATGTGATTGTGTCACCAGGGTTACCAGGTTACCAAGGTTACCAGTTACCTCTGCAAACTTTAACCCAGCATGGAGGAAAGAGGTTTCCAGCAGGGTCTGCACTGTGGAGACTCTAAGCAGGGCACAGCGGGGGGAGGCGGAGCCAAGAGGGGAGGGCGGGACTGGGGGAGGGGCTGAGGGAGGGAACAGCTGGTACAGGTGACATTCCTGAGTCTGGAGACTGCCTGACCTTTGGAACATAAGCATCAACACATACACTAAACACTAATGCTAATGTTAACACAACCGTGAACAGTGACATCAACATTAATGCTAATGCTAACACTACCATTAACATTGACATCAAAATGTATGCTAATGCTAACTCTACCATTAACACTGACTGACAGAGACATCACCTTATCTTCAGAAGTGGCTCCACTCTGAGAAGTTGGAAGAGGTTGTTGAGAAATTCCTCTGGATCTGAAATAAATGGGGGAGAGAGGGGCCTCATCTTTACACTGAAAAAAACAAATTGTGGAATCTAGAGTCAGTGATATACACACCGACTGGATATTTCTGTAGTCTAAATTAAAACTTTTTCTGAATGTGCATTTGCCTTCAGATTCCCTGCCACATTCGGAGGTGGTATAAGAGTGACCTGGAACACTTTCACACCTGGGCAGGAAGGCATGGTGGGGAGGAGCTATGGGTGTAGACAATGTGGAGAGAAGTTATGGGTACAGACAGGGTGGAGAGGTGCTATGGGTACAGACAGGGTAGGGAGGAGACACACTGACCTTTCTCCTGGTAGGTGAATCCAGTGTCATTGCTCTCTGCTTCCAAAAGTCTCCGTAGGGCCATCGTCTTACTGGCACATACATACCCATACCTGTAAATACACAAACAGACATACGTATCTCTAAATCAGTGGTCTCCAACCCTGTTCCTGGAGAGCTACCGTCCTGTAGGTTTTCATTTCAACCCTAATTTGGCACACCTGATTCTACTAGCAGCTCAGCAAGATCTCTAGCTGTTGAGTGAGGTGTGCTTTGTTAGGGTTGGAGTGAAAACCTACAGAACGGTAGCTCTCTAGGAACAGGGTTGGAGACCACTGCTCTAAATAAACACATACCTGTACCTGGCTATAGACACACACACACACACACACACACACACACTCATACCTGTAAATGTATGCACACACACATGCTCACATACACACACATACACTGAGAGTAACTTACCTGCACAGCTGGACAGACTCACCTGCACAGTGGCACAGACTTACCTGCGCAGTGGGTTGACGATGTCACAGCGTAGCAGGTCCTGGGCACGGCTGTGGTTTGGGCCATCCTGCAGCCGAGAGGGGCACAACAACACCCAATCTACAGAGCTACAGCAAGAGAACACACTGAAAGAGAGAGAGGGGGGGGGGGGGGTTACAACACCCAATCTACAGAGCTACAGCAAGAGAACACAGAGAGAGAGATAGAGAGAGAGAGATGGGTGGGGTTAGAAAGGAGACAGCATGAAGAGAGATACAGTAAATAGTAGATAGAGTAAAGAGGGGCACCTGAAGAGGGAAGCATCCAGGTAGCAGGAGTTGAGGTGACCCTGAATCCCTTTCTTCCTCCCACTGTACCGCTCCCTCGCCTCGTCTCCAAATAAGGGCGGGGTGTGCTCCTCCACACGCTCACTCACCCACTCCGCAAACGCTGCCGACACACACAACAGCTGCGTTATAGCTGTGCTGTACCCGCATTACCACACCTTACAGCTGTGCTATACCTGCATTACCCCACCTGCATTACAGCTGTGCTATACCGCATTACCACACCTTACAGCTGTGCTATACCTGTATTACCCCACCTGCATTACAGCTGTGCTATACCGCATTACCACACCTTACAGCTGTGCTATACCTGTATTACCCCACCTGCATTACAGCTGTGCTATACCGCATTACCACACCTTACAGCTGTGCTATACCGCATTACCCCACCTGCATTACAGCTGTGCTATACCTGCATTACCACACCATACAGCTGTGCTGTGTTATACTTGCATTACCACACCTTACAGCTGTGCTGTGCTATACCGCATTACCACACCTTACAGCTGTGCTATACCTGTATTACCCCACCTGCATTACAGCTGTGCTATACCGCATTACCACACCTTACAGCTGTGCTATACCTGTATTACCCCACCTGCATTACAGCTGTGCTATACCGCATTACCACACCTTACAGCTGTGCTATACCGCATTACCCCACCTGCATTACAGCTGTGCTATACCTGCATTACCACACCATACAGCTGTGCTGTGTTATACTTGCATTACCACACCTTACAGCTGTGCTGTGCTATACCTGCATTACCCCACCTGCATTACAGCTGTGCTATACCGCATTACCCCACCTGTATTACAGCTGTGCTATACCTGCATTACCACACCTGTATTACAGCTGTGCTAGACCTGCATTACCACACCTTACAGCTGTGCTATACCTGCATTACCACACCTGTATTACAGCTGTGTTTTACCTGCATTACCACACCTGTATAACACCCACATTACCTACATGTGCAAACACCTGCATCACATTCCTGTCTTACAACCCCTGCTTTACCACAACACATTATACAAATATAATGCAGTAGAAGACACAGGTATCTGACCTGCTCTACTCAACACACCTGCAACGAAAAAACAAGCTCCGCTCACCCATGGAGTTGCAGCGCTCCACCTGATTGGCAGGTGTCTCAGGGGCAGGGAAGCGGGAGTCCCTCCTACAGTTCCGAAGCTTGACAAAAAGCCCCTTGTTGGCAGGGCAACGGAAATGACGTTCTCCAAGGTAACTGCCATCTGTGGCTGCAGCCATCTCCTGGTCCTGTACGGATATGGACAGCTTGAGTGTGTGTGTATCTCCTGGTCCTGTACAGATATGGACAGCCTGAGTGTGTCTGTATCTCCTGGTCCTGTACAGATATGGACAGCTTGAGTGTGTGTGTGTATCTCCTGGTCCTGTACAGATATGGACAGCCTGAGTGTGTGTGTGTGTATCTCCTGGTCCTGTACAGATATGGACAGTGTGTGTGTATCTCCTGGCCCTGTACAGATATGGACAGCCTGAGTGTGTGTGTGTATCTCCTGGTCCTGTACAGATATGGACAGCCTGAATGTGTGTGTATCTCCTGGTCCTGTACAGATATGGACAACCTGAGTGTGTGTGTGTAGTTTTCCCAGTTGAGTAAGCACATCACTCTATCCCATTTTCTGATGAGTAAATTTTCTGAAACACACACACACACACACACACACACACACACACACACGCACACGTGCAGACAGACGGACAGACGGACAAACGGCTTACCAGCTCCAGTCCTGCTACATGCTCAGGGATCCCACTGACTTGCCCAATCCAGCGGATCACCCCATACAGGGGCGGTTCGTTCACCTCCACCATAGAGCCCACCTCCAACTGTACCTCTAGCGCTGCCTCCTCTGCATGGTCCCCGCCCACTTCCAGCCGAGTCTTAGAGGGAGACAGAGGAGGTGGCGGACGAGGGGGCCGTCGGGATTGGCTGGTAGTTATAGGGGAGGGTGGGGCTGGGGGCATGCTGGCCAGTGGAGGTGAAGAGTTTCGGGGGAGATTGAGGAGGACTCGGGGGTTCAGAGGTTTTTGATCTGTGAGGATAGGAGCACGCGGTAAGCCTTAAACAGCACCCTCTCATGGGGACCTGAATGAGAGACTGTGTGCACACTGGCCCTGTTCCACACCATTACACCGGTGTGCACACAGCCCTGTTACACACCATTACACCGGTGTGCACACAGCCCTGTTACACACCATTACACCTGTGTGCACACAGCCCTGTTACACACCATTAAGGGCCGTTCACACAGCGGACGGTAGACGGCAGGACGAAACCGGATGTCATTGTTTTCAATGAGACGACAGCAAGACGGCAGTCGACGGCAAAACCGCCGACGGCAGGACGAACTTGCCATCGGAATAAAAAATAGTTCTATTTTTGCCGTCTACCGCTGCGGTAGGGTCACGTGCCGATCGAACGGAAGTGGTCCGTTTCAAAATGGATGATGAAAAGTTTGTGGTAGAGATCGAGAGGTGGGAGGAAATATGGAATCAAAAACTGAAAAAGTACCGAGATCTCGACAAAAAGGCTGCAGCATGGAGTGCTGTAAGCACGGAAATGGAGATTCCAGGTACACATTATTATTAGCTGTGTTTTCAGAAGCTTTTCTGTGTATGATTCGAGGTGTAACCAACAAGCTAGTGAAGCTAGCTACCTAGACCAGCTGCCATTATAATATTGCAATCTGCAATTTTTTAAAGCGATTAGAAAATAATGGTTGGGTCAGCTCACTATGACATGACACCATCGTAACTGAATAGCTGGCTAACGTTAGCGGTCCATTTTGCAAAGGCGCTCTTTGGTACACGGTAATCTGTTTGGCGCGCACCGTTAACATGGCAACGGATGTAAACAATGCGTCCGCACTTGTCACCGCGACGGACATTTCTGTACCGTCCTGCCGTCGTACCGTCTACCGTCCTGCCGTCTACCGCCCGCTGTGTGAACGTCGCATTACACCTGTATGCACACAGCCCTATTACAGACCATTACACCTGTGTGCACACAGCCCTGTTCCACACCATTACACCTGTGTGCACACGGCCCTATTACAGACCATTACACCTGTGTGCACACAGCCCTATTACAGACCATTACACCTGTGTGCACACAGCCCTGTTCCACACCATTACACCTGTGTGCACACGGCCCTATTACAGACCATTACACCTGTGTGCACACAGCCCTATTACAGACCATTACACCTGTGTGCACACAGCCCTGTTACACACCATTACACCTGTATGCACACAGCCCTATTACAGACCATTACACCTGTGTGCACACTGGCCCTGTTCCACACCATTACACCTGTGTGCACACGGCCCTATTACAGACCATTACACCTGTGTGCACACAGCCCTGTTCCACACCATTACACCTGTGTGCACACGGCCCTGTTACAGACCATTACACCTGTGTGCACACAGCCCTGTTACACACCATTACACCTGTTTGCACACAGCCTTGTTCCACACCATTACACCTGTGTGCACACGGCTCTGTTCCACACCATTACACCTGGCTGGGACTTGAGCAGGTGTTTCTGTACAGGTAGAGAGTGGTGTTTTTTAGCAGGTGTGTCTGTACAGGTAGAGAGTGGTGTTTTTTTAGCAGGCGTGTCTGTACAGGCAGGGAGTGGTGTTTTTTAGCAGGTGTGTCTGTACAGGTAGGGAGTGGTGTTTTTTAGCAGGCATGTCTGTACAGGTAGGGAGTGGTGTTTTTTAGCAGGCATGTCTGTACAGGTAGGGAGTGGTGTTTTTTAGCAGGCGTATCTGTACAGGTAGGGAGTGGTGTTTTTTAGCAGGCGTATCTGTACAGGTAGGGAGTGGTGTTTTTTAGCAGGCATGTCTGTACAGGTAGAGAGTGGTGTTTTTTAGCAGGCATGTCTGTACAGGTAGGGAGTGGTGTTTTTTAGCAGGCGTGTCTGTACAGGTAGGGAGTGGCGTTTGAGCAGGTGTGTCTGTACCTGGAGGTACCCTGGAGACAGGGAGCTGAGGGGAAGACACTAAGTTCAGCTTCTGCTCCTTAAACCAGCCATCCCAGGACCCCACTGAACTGTCCTACACAGGAGAGAGAAGTGTTACACATCTCACACACACACACACACACACACACACACACGTGGTAGATGTTGGCGTGGTTGGTGTGGGAGTGGTAAATGTTGGCATGGTAGATGTGGTGTGGGTATGGTAGGTGTGGGTGTGGTAGATGTGGTGTGGGTATGGTAGGTGTGGTAGATGTTGTGTGGTAGATGCAGGTGTGGTAGGTGTTGGTGTGGTTGTGTTAGATGTTGGTGTGATAGGTGTGGGTGTGGTAGATGTTGTGTGGTAGATGCAGGTGTGGTAGGTGTTGGTGTGGCTGTGGTAAATGTTGATGTGGTAGGTGTTGGTGTGGGTGTGGTAGATGTTGATGTGGGTGTGGTAGGGGTGGTAGATGTGGGTATGGTGGGAGTGTGTGTGGTAGATGTGGTAGAGAGGCCTTCACTGGTGGGGACCTGCAGAAGCACAGCCCCCCCCCCCCCCCCATCTGACCCATTCCCCAAACACACTCTGTGGCCCACCTTCAGCACAGGGGCAGGGCTGGGGGAGGAATCTGTGGTGCGGGGCAGAATGGGACTCTGGCTGTTTCCATGGTTACCCCCTGCCTCTCTTGCCATGTTGCTGGCATGGGATGATGACTTGAGCACCAGGCGATTGGCCGCTACGAACACAGCACACGCCTCTGGGCAGTGGAACAGCTGGTGACCCTTATATGAGCCATTACTGTTTCCCTGTCCAACTGCCCAGCCCTATAAGGGAAAAAGGTATTACTCCATACAGCATCCATCATTGTATTACTGCTGTTACTGCATTACCACATCCAGCGGTCACAGTATTACTGCATTACAGCCGTCACAGCATTACTGTATTACTGCTGTTACTGCATTACCACATCCAGCTGTCACAGCATTACTGCATTATGGCTGTTACTGCATTACCAAATTCCAGCTGTCACTCAATCATTTCATGTGTTTGTGCCTTGTCAATATGTGCTAATTGCATCCAAAACCAATAAAGCACATTCAGTTTAATTAAAGTTAAGTGGGCAAGGAGAGAGGAAGACAGAAGGAGAGAGGGCTGGGAGAGACAGAGAAAGTGAAAGGAATAAGGGGGGCGGGATAGAGCGTAATAATTAATCATCAGATAAATCCGAAAAAAAAATAAAGGCCTTGTAACCTGTATCCTATGGTGGCCCACAAGGACGATCACACTTCAAAAGAGAAAGCACAAGCATAAAGGGAAACACGCTCCAAATCAAGAATTAATGCAAATTTCAAAACTCATACAAAAAGCTAAAGCAAACGCAACAACAGAAACGTGCTGCAAGTTCAGACTCAAGCAAATTCAGAAACACACACAAAAACGAAAACAAATGCAACAGAGGAGAATCACTGCAAAACAAGTTGATACAATGGAAGTGCTCCAGGCCACTAGGGGGAGTCGCACAATGGAATGTGCTCTTGCACAGTCTTCTGCAGCCAGCTGCTGTGAGGTCAGGCGATGCTAATTTGCTAGCTAGCTGACAACCTGCAGTTCACAAGATCCTTGTTGTTGCTCTTTCATGATATCTAAAGGATCTGTGAGGATCATATAAAAATGCACTCTCTTCCCGCTGCCAAGTTAAAACAAGTTGTGTTCCTCTCTGTGCAGCGTGGAGCACTTCCGTTGTATCAACTTGTTTTGCAGTGATTCTCCTCTGTTGCATTTGTTTTCGTTTTTGTATGTGTTTCTGAATTTGCTTGAGTCTGAACTTGCAGCACGTTTCTGTTGTTGCGTTTGCTTTAGCTTTTTGTATGAGTTTTGAAATTTGCATTAATTCTTGATTTGGAGCGTGTTTCCCTTTATGCTTGTGCTTTCTCTTTTGATGCGCGATCGTCCTTGTGGGCCACCATAGGATACAGGTCACAAGGCCTTTATTTTTTTTTTTTACAGATTTATCTGATGAGACTGAAAATATGAACAGCAAAAATAATTTAAACTATAACCAAATACGACACCCCTCAGCAAAAAAAAAAAAAAACGTGATCCCACCCTATGTGTAGCTTACCTTGAGCTGGACTCCAAAATACACGGCAGTGCTGCCACTCGCTAGTGTGCCCCGGTAACAGAGAACCGCCTCTGCCAGCTCCCCTAATTGATCCAGCTTTACGCACAGTTCCGCCCCCAGTGGCAGGACAGCCAATCGCTGCAGTTGCTGGGGTTTGACGAACAGCTGGAAACGGGTCTCTAGGTCTGAGACAGGCTCCATCAGGCCTGCTAGGTCAGCAGGCACCTCCAGCAAAACCTGCCTGTCCAGCTTCACCAAGGAGCCAGAGTCTAACACCTGAGGGAGAGAGAGGGTGAAGAAAGAGAGAGATTGAGAGAGTGAGGGGGGGGGGGGAAATATTAAAGGGATAGTTGTAAGGCTGTAGTGATGCTGTCCTGGTCTCACCGTTGTAGCTAAAATTGGCTAAACCAGACATGGTTGCAGTGGATATCATCAAAACTAGTGAGTTCTCAGTGAAACAACCTGGGTATGTAGAAACATATCAAAATTTTTGGGTGAAGTGCCCCTTTAATACATACTGATTCTACATTATTTCAGTAACAGATATTTATGTTACTTATTTAATCTTCATTTAACAATTTTTAATCAGATTAGCTCTCAGATTAGATGGTTATAATCCTTTCTTTTTTTTTTCGAAGTAGCAAATGATTTCTTTTGGAAGAGTTTACATTTTTACTCGATTGACTGACATATCTACAGTTGAAATCAATAAAGCCACCCTGCCCCCTTACCTTCACCCACAACTGGTGCCCTTTCCTGCTCCTCCTGGCTCCGCCCTCCTGCATCACACACAGACTCCCCCGTGGCAGCCTGATGGTGCCTTCCAGCTGGTCCTGCACCTTGTGTTCGGACTCCACCATGTACATCTTTTGGGGTCGTGGCCTCCTGGTGCGATCAGCAGCTCCAGACATGGTACAGGATCTGAATGTGGTAGTCCAAGTGTCTGTGCAAGGCTTAATGTACAAGTGTGTAACTAAATGAGTGTGTAAATGTGTATTTGTTGTCAGTACATCTCTGTGATCTCTCAGTACAAAGCACACTGATACTGTAGGTCAGAGTATCTGCCCATAACCACAGTCCATTTTCCTGCTTGAGACCGTCCAGCTGAAGTACCTGGGAAGAGTTAAGACGTCGAGGTGACACAGAGGCTCGTAAACCCACCTCACTCAGTTTGACGGTCAATGTTACCTATTTGTATGTGAGTCATCAATCCAGGTAACATACATTAATACAGCACATAACGTTCACATAACGTTCACGAAACTAGAACTAACAAATTGTAAGATACTGATCCAACTACAGTATAATCTATCAGATCAAAAACGTCTACGACATAAAAAAAGCCAAGTTACTCACGCATAGCCTACATAGCGCTGTCCATAAGTTCTTACTTCCAACTTGCAAAAACTAGGCCTGCCTTTAAAAGTCTTGATATCAAAATGTGGCCAAGTTACAACTAACAATATTGCCTATCGTAGCTCACACAAAATAAACTAGCTCTATTCCAAAGCAATGCTATGCAAACTTTCCTAAATTATTTAATGCAACTTGGCCCTGTGTTTCTTCATCTTACCATCTCAAGAGAATGTGGTAAATGAAACTGTATGTGCCACATCAAACTGCAAAATGAAAATAATTTATAGTGTAAATACTCTGATTCAGATGTGTTACACTTAGAAATTAAACAGAAAAAATTAAACATCCACTGCTTTGGGTCAATGAAAAGCACAGAATGAATAAAATGTATTATTATTATTATTATTATTATAATTATAATTATTAGGGGTGTCACGATTCTCCAAATCCGCAATTCGATTTGACTTTCGATTTTAAGGTCACGATTCGATTCGATTTTCGATTTTTTTTCAGCACAATTTTTTTTCCAGCACTATAGTCTAACTAATGGCTATGCCATTGTTAGACTATCGAGTCTTGATTTGTAAAGAAAAATACTTGTTTCTCAATAAGTAACTTTTATTTGAATAATAACAATTATAAATAATAACAAAAATATGAGAATATTTAAACACACCTAAACAGTTAAGAGCTTTATCAAAACTAGACTCTAGAATAAACAGTTGAACATTTACCACGCTATTAACAATTTACACATTGGTTTTATGCCCTGACAAGGTCATTTACATTTTCAAATTCTTCTTTAAAAAGATGAGCGTGTTCACATTCTTTGAACAGTTGAGAGCTTTAACAAACTCAGTGTTTCCCCTACCATTATCTTGGCCGGGCGGGCTCACCTGCCGCCCGGCTTGGACAAGTGGGAAAATAAATAATTTTAATGAAAAAAAAAAAAATTTATATTATTCTTTTTTTTAAAAATATAATCTTTTTTAAAAAATTTTTATGTAGCTGCAATATTTCCCTTACCGCAGAATGCGGGAATGATCAAAATAGCATCTGGAAAAACCCTTGCCAAAACGGTTTCCCGTTAGGCCTAATTAAAATTTTCAATGGCAGCGCTGATATTATGAGGGTGTAATTATAGTTTCCGCCTCTACGCAAAATGGCGCACTTTCACCGCCCAGCCTGAAAAAAAATCTAGGGGAAACACTGAAACTAATATCTGAAATAATAAACAGTTGAACATGTACCACGCTATTAACTATTTACACGTTTTTTTTCATGCCCTGACTGTCATTTGGGTTGTCATTTGAGTTGCCTGTGTCAATGTTTTTTTCCCAGTCAAATCTATTTCTTTGTGATGCCTGCGAATGTGTCCTGCCATATTTGACGTGTTGCCTGAGGTGGCGTATGGTACTCGCGTGTAGCATAGCCGACAAACTGTCATTATTTTGTCAATGACGCGTTCGTTGTTTATATAACTCACGGGGAAGGCAAAATGTTGCCACACCGGTGACTTGAGGGAAGCAGGAGGATTTTCCAGTTCTGTTTCTCCATCTCCGACTCCGGCAGTGGCCATGGTGTGTCGAAAAGTAATGCAGGCTACCGGTAAGCTAACGTTAACTA
Organism: Synaphobranchus kaupii; assembly: GCA_029718625.1. Classification (NCBI taxonomy): domain Eukaryota; kingdom Metazoa; phylum Chordata; class Actinopteri; order Anguilliformes; family Synaphobranchidae; genus Synaphobranchus; species Synaphobranchus kaupii. Next base: position 118,122,158 of record CM056376.1, read on the forward strand.
GCAGCTGTGTCTTTGAAATATCGTTGTTTTTTTTTCTTCGGACGCACGCCTGCGTGGACGAACAAAATGCAGTGGAAGGCGTCAAGTTTCGTTTTGTCGTTAACGCTTACATTAGAGATGGCCAAGTAGGCTATTTTTTTTTACATTTTACCCATCACATGAAAGGCTAAGAAGAGCGCGCGGGGGGCGGGGGTGGAGAGAAAAAAAAAACTTGGAGAATCGCGAACCAGCTTGTGATTTCGAACTTCGAAATCGAACGCTCATTTCGATCGATTTTCGATTTCGAATCGGTATCGTGACACCCCTAATAATAATAATAATTATTATGTATTTATTGATTTATTTATTTGGATTTCTATCAAAACCTGTGTGGTCCTACAGAGCATAGATATCATTGTGTTCACAAAATTCTGTTTGCAAATATCATCATCATTTTTATCTGCATTTATTTATTCATCACCCCTTTCTCTATTGTACATGATGTTTCTTCATATAAATGTCTGTTTGTGAATTGTAAAGAATGCTGTAGCAGCAGTTAACATTTTAAAACCTGTACATTTTCTAAAGTAAACTTACCAACAAAGTACAACCATATCCTTTCTGGAGTGTAATTATTCATCAACTGTTAAAAACATTCATTGAAATCATATGTTGTTCCATGAGGCACAATCTCTTCACATGCAAAGATGAAGAAACACAAGGCCAAGTTGCATTAAATAATTTAGGAAAGTTTGGATAGCATTGCTTTGGAATAGAGCTAGTTTATTTAGTGTGGGCTACAATAGATAATATTGTTAGTTGTAACTTGGCCACATTTTGATATCAAGACTTTTAAAGGCAGGCCTAGTTTTTGCAAGTTGGAATTAAGAACTTATGGACAGCGCTATGTAGGCTATGCGTGAGTAACTTGGTATCACTTATTTTTTATAGCTAACTAATGATGAATAATGCATGAAGATAAACACGGAGAGAGACTTGCATTCCAAAGAAATGTATGCAGACATTCGCTTAACCATAACGCCCTCTATTGACAAGAACGAGAACAGTTATCCTATTACAGACAGCACACAATTACATTAAAAGAGTTTGTAGATGAGCAGTATTTAATGTGTAATGAAATACAATGAACAGCACCACCTGAGCTATGGATCATGAAGAAGCATGTAAATTAATGAACCAAGTCTACATGGAGACATACATGCACAATAGGCTAGACGCAAACACATTCTAGCTGAAAGACATACAGCCTAAATAGCTAGTACAGCCTAAATAGTTTGCATCAGTAAAATATGGAAATACAGTTTTAAAATAGGGCTATTAGTATTCTATGAAATACATTTAACGTTAGGCTATTCAACACTGGATTGCCGGATGCGTAACTCCAACCTTCCATGTGTGGGCTACGAGCTAGCGAGCGAGCGAGCTAGTGAGTTTCTGCACAGCAGAGTTTTTTTTCCGGTAGTGTAGAACGTTACCTGCGGGAAATGTTTTGGTACCGGACAGCTAGGTTTAGTTTCGTTTTCTGTAGTGCAATGATTGTAGGCTATAATGCATGTTGATTCCCTTCGTAGTAGCCTAGCTTATTTCTGCTTCCTGACGAGAAGCAGGAAGTAACGTTGGCGAACAAGCTTAATTGGACAACGCATATTTCCCAGGAATCTTAGCTAGAAAGAAAACAGTAGATACTACTAAGAAAGTACATACCAGAGATTATTCTTCTTCTTATTATTATTATTATAATTAAAAGTTTTTGCAGTTAGCTACATTATCAGCAGAGTAGCGTAGACTAGAGCCACATTCGGAGGCTATCTATTTATTTATAAGTGACTAACCATGAATCAGATATGTTTGGGGAATTGGCGGTTTATAAATACGATCACTTAAAGGCTTGCAGCTTAAAAGAGGCTATCCTCAATTCTTAATGTAGGCTATTATCGTAAATTCTTAATTTTCCTAGTAGTTAATTTTATGGTGACCTTGTGTTATGTGTGAAAAGGATAAAGTGAACAGAGCTGAAGTGAAGAAATTAATGAATAAAGAAATGTTGGCCGAGGCAAGGGGTTTCCACAGTCAGTCAGTCATGACCGCAAGAGCAGGGCGTAACACCCTCCCCAAACCAGACAAAAGCGAGCGTCCGGTTTGGGGAGGGTGTGATATAATACAAGTGAAACATTGAACAGTTAATATTGTAAACCTCTTTTGCCTTTGCAATAAAAATATGTTAATGTGTCAATGTGAAAATAATAACAGTCTAAGAAATGAAAAGTACTTAACAGTTGCACATTGTTTTTGTGGAAAATACACGTGCCCTGCTGGGCTCAAACCCACTATCCACTGTGTGAGAGACTGCAGTTTTAATCACTAAGCCACAGTAGCTTCTTGGAAAGCATGAAGCCATTAGCTACATTAACATTAAAAAACATTAGTATGAAGCGTTTTTATTGGACGATAAGCTTGATGAGCAGGTATACGGACCATACCCTCAAATAATAATTCTCCCCATTGGATAACATCGCGACGGAGGCAGGCAGTTTGGCAGGAAAATGGGAAGAAGAAGAAGAAGAAGAAGAAGAAGAAGAAAAACAGCAAAATAACCCAAGTTTGGGGCTTTATTGTGTGGATGTGTGAAGTTGTATCTGAATGCTGTGTGGTTACATGAGGTCAGAACATACAGAAGTTCATGTTTTTAAGGGCTGAGAGTCTATGGTCATTGTGCTTACTTCTGTAGGAAACCCTGAAAAGTGCCAAACTCTCGGTGCTGTATAGGTATGGGGCATGCCCCACCAAGCCGTAACTTGGCGGATGGCATACCTGCCATCCCAATAAAAGGCAGTCTAATTTATAAAACACATTAGTCTGGAATCTTTATCCAATATACTGCTTTCAGTTGTAGTTTCAGGAAACGTACATCGCTACAATCAGTTTGATTATCAAGCCATAGCCATCGATACCGATAAATAAACTATCTACGCCAAGACCACCTATGTCAAAAATCTAAGTGCAAATAACATAGGCCTACATGTGACAGTTAACCGAAATTCTTGACTAAGGTTATCAGAGCGCCGTTTTCCTCTTCAGCAACACAGCAAAAAAAAGTTAGTTAGCTCATTTAGTTAGTTGGCTACCTGCTGATAGCGAAACAACAACCGCATTATTACACCAAGTTACTACAAAATACATCATTCAGTTATATGAGTGTTGCAACTGTATACGGGATAAGTAAGACACCACCCATTATGTTTTGGTATTAAAAAAGTTACATAAACAGTTGAAGACGCTTACTTTTATATCGCCATCTCGCAGCTTTGACACTTCGAACGCACTCAAAACAAAGTCACTCGCATCCAAAAGCAGGAAGCAGTCTGATGGACATGGGCGGGGACAAATGGCGTGCTGGGAAAGTTTAGCAAGTAGATACGTAGGCCAATGGAAGCTGGTTATGGGTGTGGCTTCGCAGTGAGGGAAATTCCAGCGTTTCAGAACACCGATCGTAGCTGTGACACAAGTGGGCAGGAAATCTATATGGCAGGCACCCAGTTTTAAAACCCGATTCATGCCAATTTATTATAGGCTAAATACCAAATTCCTGAAACAAGGCATATTTTCTCTGTAATTGTCAAAATTGCTGAGCACCACAATTCATTGGACAGTGACACATTTTTTTGTTATTTTGGTTCTGTACTCTAGCATTTTGAGTTTGAAAGGAGAGAATGACACTGTCAGCTTTAATTTGAGGGTATTTTCATCCATATTGCATGAACCGTTTAGAAATTCTAGAAACTTTTGTACATAGTCCCCCCATTTTCGGGCATCAAAAATATTTGACAGTTTAACATAATGTAGAATAAAGTAATCATTTTTAATATTTGGTCGCATATCCTTTGCATGCCATGACTTCCTGATGTCTGTGACCCAACAATATCAAAAGACTCTTGATATCTTATTTTCTGGTACTCTTACAAAGGATACTATAACTTCTCTGCATCTCTATGGGAATTGGGGGGTGGGACTAGATTTAGCTGTAAATTACACTGGAACAGTATGGAACACATGGTTGGCTAAATGGCTCTAAGTGATCAAGGGTCTGAGGTATCAAACAAGCCTTAAACCATCACTCTGCTGCCAGATATGCAGTAGATACTATCTACATAAGGTTCTATCATTTCTAAACGGTTCATCCAATATGAATGAAAATATTTATTATACCTATTATTTATTTATTATTTATTGTTATAATAAATTGTGTACCTGTTTTCTATAGGAAAAAAAATATTAGAATTGAATAAATTATGCCATATATAATATAATTTATGTGTCGCAATAATATGCATATTCTTTCCATTATGCTCAGTATATTTTTAATCATACAATGTCATACTTGATATATTTTAATATAAGACAGCATACATAACAGGTGTGCGATGAATGGAACGTCCCTTTTAAGGGCAGAGCGGTGACAGTCGCCTGAAACCCACCGATCCGATGCTAACCCAAAGCGCTGACCTCCTGACGTCAACCTGCCAGAGAGTGAGGGAAAGCTGGGTGCTAGGCTACTCTACCTTTACTTTTCATAACCCAAGCTGCTAAAAACACATTATGCCAGTCCTTTTTCACCCCAACATGGAACAGGGGCAGTCGAGACAAATTTCCTTGTAATCAAAGAGGATCAATTGGGCATTCTGAGCATGGATATATGGACACCCTCCTAAAATCTAAGTAAACTAAATTTTCCGCTATCTTGACCCTTGAAAAAACAAAAAAACGCTTAGTCCATACAGTTTAGCGATAACTTTCCGATCACATTCTAACTCACAAATCCCCTAATACTGTTGCAAACAGTGAGAGAAAAAGAGAACCAGGTAATGTTCCAGCTCTCCCATATTTCCATAAAATATTTGCATCATAACATAACATCAAATCAGCAACATCACAAAATATTTAATATGAAATTAAATATTTAATGTTTAGTAATAAAACAGACAAAATAATATCTTTCCATTCACATACAGTAGGTAGTGTTTTAAATGGTACTTCATATTTCAATAATTTTAGCAAGAGTATGTTTAACCTCACAAAAAGCAATAACCATATGCAGTTCAAAGATTTAATCGAGCTGAAACAAGAACTCCTTCCTGTCATTCTAAATATACATTCCTATTGCCAAAGCTTATTCACAACTGAAAAATACAAAAGTAAGTAAATTACATTTCTTAAGAAAGCAACATTAAAAACAATAACAAAATAAAAACAAGGTGGGACTTCCCTTTATCTCTCCCAAACCACACCTCTCTCTGTCCCATCCCTTGCAGATAGACTGGTGACTGAATGGGAAAAATGGGTGGAGCCTGCAGAAAGCACCTCGCCTTCCACTGGATCAGTGCTGAGTGCAGACGCCTTGTTGGCGGCTGGATCGGTGCTGAGTGCACACGCCCTGTTGGCGGCTGGATCAGTGCTGAGTGCACACGCCCTGTTGGCGGCTGGATCAGTGCTGAGTGCAGACGTCCTCTTAGGGGCTGAATCAGTGTTGAGTGCACACGCCCTGTTGGCGGCTGGATCAGTGCTGAGTGCACACGCCCTGTTGGCGGCTGAATCAGTGCTGAGTGCACACGCCCTGTTGGCGGCTGGATCAGTGCTGAGTGCACACGCCCTGTTGGCGGCTGGATCAGTGCTGAGTACACACGCCCTGTTGGCGGCTGGATCAGTGCTGAGTACACACGCCCTGTTGGCGGCTGAATCAGTGCTGAGTGCACACGCCCTGTTGGCGGCTGGATCAGTGCTGAGTGCACACGCCCTGTTGGTGGCTGGATCAGTGCTGAGTGCACACGCCCTGTTGGCGGCTGGATCAGTGCTGAGTGCACACGCCCTGTTGGCGGCTGGATCAGTGCTGAGTGCAGACGCCCTGTTAGCGGCTGGATCAGTGCTGAATGCAGACGCCCGGTTAGCGGCTGGATCAGTGCTGAGTGCACACGCCCTGTTGGCGGCTGGATCAGTGCTGAGTGCACACGCCCTGTTGGCGGCTGGATCAGTGCTGAGTGCACACGCCCTGTTGGCGGCTGGATCAGTGCTGAGTGCAGACGCCCTGTTAGCGGCTAGATCAGTGCTGAATGCAGACGCCCGGTTAGCGGCTGGATCAGTGCTGAGTGCACACGCCCTGTTGGCGGCTGGATCAGTGCTGAGTGCACACGCCCTGTTGGCGGCTGGATCAGTGCTGAGTGCAGACGTCCCTTTGGCGGCTGGATCAGTGCTGAGTACAGACGTCCTCTTAGGAGCTGGATCAGTGCTGAGTGCAGACATCCTGTTAGGGGCTGGTTCAGTGCTGAGTGCTGACGTCCTGTTGCCGGCTGGATCAGTGCTGAGTGCAGACGTCCTGTTGGCGGCTGGTTCAGTGCTGAGTGCAGACATCCTGTTGGTGACTGGATCAGTGCTGAGTGCAGACATCCTGTTAGGGGCTGGATCAGTGCTAAGCGTTCCCAGTCCGACACTGGCTTGTTGGTCTACCTCCAGCACCTGTAGAAAGTTGACTTGGCATTCCCCAATAACAGGCGGTATTAATCAGCACTGCAAGAGTTGTGTAAAAGGATTTAATCAGTGGTCCCTGCTGAAGAAGTTCTGATGGGTAACAGTAAAGGGGTGATGTGGTCAGCGCTGTAGTGGTGAGTAGGTGTAGTAGTAGTCAGTAGTGATCAGTACTGCAGTAGGTGGTGAGTAGGTGCAGTAGTGGTCAGTGCTGTAGTAGGTGGTGAGTAGGTTCAGTAGTAGTCAAACTCAGTGCTGTAGTAGCTGGTGACTAGGTGCAGTAGTAGTTTGTAGTAGTCATTGCTGTAGTGGTGACTAGGCGCAGTAGTTTGCAGTGGTGGTCAGTGCTGTAGTAGGTGGTGTGTAGGTGCAGTAGTAGTCAGTGCTGTAGTAGCTGGTGACTAGGTGCAGTAGTAGTCAGTAGTGGTCAGTGCTGTAGTAGGTAGTGAGTGGGTTCAGTAGTAGCCAGTGGTGGTCAGTGCTGTAGCGGTGAGTAGGTGCAGCAGTAGTCAGTGATGGTCAGTACTGTAGTAGGTGGTGAGTAGGTGCAGTAGTAGTCAGTAGTGGTCAGTACTGTAGTAGGTGCAGTAGCAGTCAGTGGTGGTCAGTGCTGTAGTGGTGAGTAGGTGCAGTAGTAGGCAGTGGTGGTCAGTGCTGTAGTGGTGAGTAGGTGCAGTAGTAGTCAGTGGTGGTCAGTGCTGTAGTGGTGAGTAAGTGCAGTAGTAGGCAGTGGTGGTCAGTGCTGTAGTGGTGAGTAGGTGCAGTAGTAGTCAGTGGTGGTCAGTGCTGTAGTGGTGAGTAAGTGCAGTAGTAGGCAGTGGTGGTCAGTGCTGTAGTGGTGAGTAGGTGCAGTAGTAGTCAGTGCTGTAGTGGTGAGTAGGTGCAGTAGTAGTCAGTGGTGGTCAGTGCTGTAGTGGTGAGTAGGTGCAGTAGTAGTCAGTAGTGGTCAGTTGTGTAGTGGTGAGTAGGTGCAGTAGTAGGCAGTGGTGGTCAGTGCTGTAGTGGTGAGTAGGTGCAGTAGTAATCAGTGGTGGTCAGTGCTGTAGTGGTGAGTAGGTGCAGTAGTAGTCAGTGGTGGTCAGTGCTGTAGTGGTGAGTAGGTGCAGTAGTAGTCAGTGCTGTAGTGGTGAGTAGGTGCAGTAGTAGTCAGTGGTGGTCAGTGCTGTAGTAGTGAGTAGGTGCAGTAGTAGTCAGTGGTGGTCAGTGCTGTAGTGGTGAGTAGGTGCAGTAGTAGTCAGTGCTGGTCAGTGCTGTAGTAGTGAGTAGGTGCAGTAGTAGTCAGTGGTGGTCAGTGCTGTAGTAGTGAGTAGGTGCAGTAGTAGTCAGTGGTGGTCAGTGCTGTAGTAGTGAGTAGGTGCAGTAGTAGTCAGTGGTGGTCAGTGCTGTAGTGGTGAGTAGGTGCAGTAGTAGTCAGTGCTGGTCAGTGTTGATGAAGTAGGTGGTCAGCTCTCCCTTGCCCTTGACAGTGATGACTCCCCGCAGAGTCACACTGTATCCTAGTGACTGCAATACCTCAGCCGTGTCCTCCGTCACCTGCCAAACCACATAATTACATAAAACATATACCACATAATTACATAAAGCACGTGCCACATAATTACATAAAGCATATGCCACATAATTACATAAAGCACGTGCCACATAATTACATAAAGCATATGCCACATAATTACATAAAGCATATACCACATAATTACATAAAGCATGTGTCATGAAATTACATAAAACATATCCCATTACATAACCATATACCAAATAATTACTTAAAGTATATACCAAATATTTACATAAAGCATATACCACATTATTGCATAAAGCATAAACAAACATCACAGCTATCAGCTATGTGTGCTCAGCTAGAGTTTAAACCTCTAGCCCACAGAACTGCATTACAACTGGGACAGCTAATCATTATTCCACAGCTTTGGACAGGTTTTCCAGTTGTAATGCAGTTATGTGGTCTAGAGCTTTAAACATGAGGTTTAACTCCAGGGGAGTATACTGCGAAGGAAGCTTAAAGGGTGTTTGATTTGTAGAAAAGTAACTCTCCTCCTGATTAAAATTAGCTCTCAGCCAACTTTGTACCTGTAGTGAGAGCAGAGATATATCCCCAAACTCCTGCGCATGTACCAGGTACCTGCTTTACTGTGAACTACAACGGCCAAGAGCGTTTACAGTTTTTTATGGGCAATGTCAGACAACGCCAGTCATAGGTTGCCACACCCACTGAATAATGTTACGGGAGCGGAGACCGAAAGGGCTGGGCTGGGCATTTTACTGCTAGTCCTGCAGCGTCTCATCAAGACTAGAGAGGCCACGTTAGTTGCTGGCAAGTTAGCCACTAATGTAACAGTTCTACTGAAATAATACCACCACCATTAACTGAGTCGCCAGAAAAACGTGGGAAATATGGCCATTAATTTAGGAAAACACATCCCTTCATTTAGCCTATCTACATTTGGTATTGTGAAAACATATTAGCTAGCCTAGCCAGAAGTCTGCAACACTGCAAAAAATTTTGAAATGGCAAAAAGCTGATGTGTGGCTTAAGTTAGCTACTGCATGGCAAACAAATTTAAAAACCAGCATTAGCACCTTTCTTTAATGCCAAGAAGCCGTGGCTAACGCATTAGCCCAAAAAAAATACATTGCTTCTGTACTCGAATGCTCAAAGTGAAACCGTTCGATTATGGTCAGCTCACTGATGTTAGTCTACTTTTCATGGTCATGTAATGTTAGTTGACATGGTTCCTTACCGGGGGATTTAATAAGGCAGATGAGATGTCAGGGAACGATGCTAGAGGCCCCTCAGTTGGATCATTTGTCCACTCTGTAACCAACAGCACTCAAGTCCTGTTTGGTTTCTTTTGCCAAAATATCTTTAGGAAACAACGTGTCAATATAAATTTCTGAAATTATAATAAAATGGCAGTGATGGCTAGCTTGATGTACGATGTGTCCCTACTCAGAACAGTAACAGACGCGGCATTGCTTTCCCCCTTGCTGGCTCCGCCTACGTGTCTAGGTAACTTACACGCCCACTGACAGCACTGTAGTTTTTAAAAAATTCAATGATTTTTTCATCTTTATCTGCGGATATTTTAGTACAGAAATTAAGTTGGCCAGCCACAAAGAGAGACTTAATTAGTTGTGCCTTAATCTGTTAAATAAGGATAATGTTGTTTTTCGGTGGAATTACCCTTTAATAAAGCCAGGGCTTCTTTGCGTTAGCTGGCTTGACAAAACCTAACCACCGCAATCTGGTACAACTGGTACTATGAAGGTGGTTAACAACTAGCTAAGTGAACACAGGCTTTGTTAAACAAGCTCTGTGTTCCCATAAAAGGGGCGGTGTCTGCAACAATGAGCCTATAGCAGTACAGCATGGGCAGTGCATTTCTCTCCTGAGGAAAAAAGACTGATACACGGACGGAGATAATGGATGGATACGAAGTGAATTAGATAATCGCCCCAGCTCAATCCAAAGTCATCACGACTACTACTAACGATACGTAGCTACAACAAATAAATCTATACTCTCACTATATTGTCCTACAGTTTATTTCTAATGTGAAGTGAGATCTGTACATTCTAGAGCTCCTAAACTTTAAACTTGATAGACTACAACATGTTTAAAATCTTGCTGAAGCAATCACGCCAAAGTTCATTCATAAACTCAAGATATTCATAACCTCAGGGAAAGACAGTGGATTGTGTCGGCCTCTAAACCCCCAAGTCTTTTCCGGAACTCAGAATTTTTTTTGCAGAATTCAATAATCTCACCCTGAGAAGAGACCCTCTCACTATCCGCGCATATCTCTATGGGATCCTATGGAATGGAAACGCCTTTTTCTAAAACCTATGAGTTTATTGGTCAAAGAGCGGTGCTTTTATATGTTTCAATCCGTTAGCCTGAACATAACCTTCCAGCAGGTTAGCCGTGCAGAGTAAGTTGCCATGGCAATATACTCTGATTCAAAGAGAGTTGGCTTCATGATACAGAAAACCTAGTGTTGAAGCTAGCTCGCTAACCCCTTAATCTTGCTTCGCAGTACACCCCCCAAGTAAGCACACTGCAGTTGACCCTTCCATTTAGTTTAGTTTCAAGAAGGGTTCTGTTAATAAGACTTGTTTGTGTTTGCTGATATTTACACACATGAAGTGCAGGGGGAAGTCTTGGGCTGTGTCCGAATTATCTCTCTATCTACTGCATCCTGTCTCCTGTGTACTAGCAGGCTGTATACTGTTTAATGTATATTGTTTAGTACGTGACTTGCAGTATAAAATACCCTCCATACTATTTTCCAACCGTACTGTGGAAGTGTCGTAAGATGTCCTGCCCTTGCACAGCCATATCACGTTTTGTTTTTGTTGCTGTAGGAAAACGCCAGTGAAGCTGTGTATCATTTTTAAAGTGTAAATATTTATACGACCAAAATGTTCGCTTATTTCTTGTAAAGTATGCTCCGGAATATACTGAGCAAAATCCCAGAAGTAAGTATATCATCTGGGGGTTTTAAGTACACTACATTTAGAGAAAATTTTGATTACGTAAACAACTGTCTCATCTTGTGTACTCAATAGCATGGAAGGGCACTGATTTGGAGACAGCCTAGGAGCTAGGGCAACAGGAAGTGCATCTTTCTGACCTGAATCTTATCCAGGACCCCTGTGCTGTCCATCCTGCTGGCGACGTTGACAGTGTTGCCCCAGATATCATACTGGGGTTTATTAGCCCCAATCACCCCCGCTATCACCGGACCATGGTTTACACCTGGGTGGGGGGCAGAGGAGATTATCTTCCCTGGAATATTTCTCTGGAAAGTGAATTTGAGTGGTCAGTGAAGAGGGCTAAAGCTGAGTGCAGGAATAAACTGGAGAACAAGCTCCAGGCTAAAGACACCAGGGGGGAGTGCAAGGTTTATGGCAGGTCAGACTATAAACCAAAGCCCCCAGCACTTAGCAACGACCCAAAGCTCCTTGACGCCCTAAAATGACTTTGATTTTCACATATCATTACCTAGTCAACCGGCGGCGGCAGCAGTGACAGATACCCTGGACACTCCTTTTGTCATTACGAAGCATGAGGTCAGGAGACAGAATAGCAGGAAAGCAGCCGGCCCTGATCTAGTGTCTACAGCCACTCTGAGTGTGCTAAGGAACTTGCCTCTGTGCTTGTTTACCAGTCATGTTTACCTGGGCCCGGTTGCATAAAACATCTTAAGTTCCCCCCTTAAATGTTTTACTCAAGGGATTATTTCCCTTTACCTAAGGGGATCATGTAAGTGCTTTGCATAAAACCCCTAAAATGTTTGCCTAAGGAAACGGTATTTCTTATTTTATCGGTATTTTACTGCACATTGACGTATCACTTTACGATAAAAACAGAGAAATCCCCATGTTACAATGGAGAGGGTTTGGATTTCCCCTCTTGACGAGGCGCTGCTAGATAAACGGATTCACTCACGTCAGTGAAAACCTAGCTAGTTATAGCGCAAGCAACATTTTCATATGGACAGTAAAAGACGAAATCCAAATAGGCCAGCAGAGGAAAAAAATAATATTAGAAGAATTCTCCAAACAAAAGTATGGTAACTTGTTAGATATGCTAGCCAATATGTAGCTAACGTTAACTATGATTTAAAGTGGGCTAACATTAGTTAACACTAACGTTATTTATTTATGTAACGTTAACATTAATCTTGGCTAATATAGCCTAACGTGTCATAGCTATTCATAGCAATTCCCTCTTGTAGCCATCTGACACTTTAATGATGGGTTACTTTTGTATCATCTCGTTGGCATTGCTTAACGTTAAACCACGTCACTCTGGATTGCGTCTGCTAAATGCATTGTAATTGTAAGTTAATACAGCAGCGATGGTTGGGGGTAGGCTACTGTAACTTTATATATATTAAGTTAACTTAATATAACATTACTCTTATTGTGTTACTGTTTAATATTGCCACAATAAGTCGTTTTATTGTGGCTAGCATCACGGAGCTCTAATAGCATTGTAGCCTGCATTAAGTTTATTTTATTTGATACTTATTCGTAGGTGGGAGGGCTGCTACCCCCCATTGAAAGTTTCGTTTAAGAGACCTGGAAAGGACAGCGCTTAAGTTTTGGGATTTCGCTTAAGGTGTTTTTTGCAAGGGAATATTAAGGTTATGCTTAAAGGGAAAATAATACTTAAGAGAGATAATGTTACTTAAGTAAATCCTTAAAAAAAATACTTAATTAGTAGGCCTACTATGCAACTCACTTAAAGTTAAGGGGAAATTTCCCTTAAGATGTTTTATGCAACCGGGTCCTGTCTCTTAGACTGTAAGATACCATCCTGTTAAATCTGCTGTGATAATCCCTCTGATTAGGAAACCCAGTGTCAGCTTCTTGAATGTTTATAGGCCCGTTGCCTTGACCTCTGCTGACATGAAAACATTTGAGCATCACCTACAGTATATACCATATATCTGAAGTCATATTAGACCCTTACCAGTTTGCATATAGGGCTAATAGGTCTGTAGATGACGCTGTATCACTCTGTCTTCATTATCTCCTACAGCACGTAGAGCCTCATCCCACCTAAGACTTTTTTTTTCTTACAGCAGATGAGGAAGAGAGGGGATGCTTCTGTTCTACACATCTGTGATAGAATCCAGTCTGACTTTCTTAACTGTTTGGTACAGTAACCCCACTGCTCATGAAGCCATTAAACAAAATTGTACAAACAGCCCCAAAAATCATTGGCAGCAAGCAACCCCCCACCCACCCCCCCCACCCCCCCCCCCCACCCCCCCCCCACCCCCCCACAGGATTGCTGCAAATCTGGCGTGACATTGAAACACAACACTATAACTAAGATATGACATAAGTCAAATACACGGGGGAAGCAGGTGAAAATAATACAATCACAATGAAATGAGACAGCACAGACAGAAATGGGACACATTTAGACAGGGAACTAGCGGCCTCTGGTGGTCAGAACAGGAACCAATCGCTTATTTTATCTGTCCTCGACTCCTCGGCCCTCGTCTGACTTCGGAGGAGGAAGGAAGGTTTTTTCTCAGAAGGCATGACGCATATAAATTATCCACCTCTCCACATCTGCCACATGGCAGTTACACCCCAATTTTACCGTTCCTTTCCATTTATTATAAAGCGTTTAAATGGATAATGACACGTATTCTTTATGACTAACAAAAGGCATGTTTATTCATGGAAAAAGAGGCTAAAAAGCATTATAGTGCATAAGGACTGAGCAAGGACGTTCCATTTGCCTAATGCATGTTGCCTCGATTCCTCTGTCCTTGTATCTCATCCTTGCATCCTCCATTTGATGGAGCTAAGGAGCGAGGAAAGGGTGGGAGGAAAGGATGCAAGCAGTAAAAATAAGCGATTGGAATGAACCTCATATCTTAAATACCTCAGAGAATATTATCAATCACTTTACCACATGGGTCTGATGCTCAATCTGTTTTGTTGTGTTTTTCTATTTGCGTTTTTGCATATGAGCGCACTGAACTAATTTGCTAACTACTGTATGGTGGATGTGGCAATAAAGTATCAAATTTGAATAGAATTTGAGAGAGAGAGAGTGAGAGAGAGAGAAATATCAGGGAGAAAAGGATGTGTACATACCGATTCTCAGTTTGAAGTTGTTGAAGGAATGTGTGTTGAAGCTTTCTAATTTATCCATCAGAGCCAATGCAAAGTCCACCGTACTGCGCACATGGCTATACAACACTTTAGAGTCCTGTAGGACACAAACACACACGCACACACACACAGACACACACAGACATATATATATATATATATAATGGCTCATTAGCACCTGCTGAAGGACACATTGCTTCATTGTAAAGAGTGTGTCACAAATAAATCTGAATTTAACAGAAATTGGATGGAGATGTTCTCAGAACATGCTTCACATACAGTGGTCCTTTTAAGGCAAATTTTTGTGCTTTTGTTGTTTCTCAGGTGGCTTCTTTCTCACCTTTGGCTCCTCTAGGTGGGGTTTGGTCAGGCCTGTGGCTGCCATGTATGTGCTGCCAATTGTCTTGATCTTCTCCACACTACTAAACTTGGCTTCAGACAGGAGCTGATAGAGGAAGTGGCACTATTTACAGTCAAAGCACACAGATCTTTTATACTCAAAGCACACAGATCCTTTTCTATTCCATAATATTCATTTTCTGTTTGAGTTTAGAGTGTCTGGTAACACTGGAGAAGGAGGAGATGGCGGAATACACACTGGCGAGAGAGGAGATAGCAGGATATGCGCTGGGGAGGGAGGAGATGATGGAATATGCCCTGGGAGAGAGGAGATGGCGGGATATGTACTAGGGAGGGAGGAGTTGGCGGGATATGTGTTGGAGAGGGAGGAGATGGCGGGATATGTACTGGGGAGAGAATAGATGGTGGAATATGCCCTGGGAGAGAGGAGATGGTGGGATATGCACTGGGGAGGGAGGAGATGGCGGAATATGCACTAGGGAGGGAGGAGATGGCGGAATATGCGCTGGGGAGCAAGGAGATGGCGGGATATGCGCTGGCGAGAGAGGAGATGGCGGGATATGCATTGGGGGTGGGTGGCAGGATACGTACTGGGGAGAGAGGAGGTGGCGGGATATGTACTGGGGAGGGAGTAGATGGTGGAATATGCCCTGGGAGAGATGAGATGGCGGGATATGCGCTGGGGAGGGAGGAGATGGCGGGATATGCGTTGGGGGTGGGTGGCAGGATACGTACTGGGGAGAGAGGAGATGGCGGGATATGTACTGGGGAGGGAGTAGATGGTGGAATATGCCCTGGGAGAGATGAGATGGCGGGATATGCGCTGGGGAGGGAGGAGATGGCGGGATATGCGTTGGGGGCGGGTGGCAGGATACGCACTGGGTAGAGAGGAGATGGCGGTATACCTCATCAAAATCAGCGATCATCTCATTGAGAGCGCGGAGACACTCCAGCCCATCCTGGTTCACGCTGCTCTCTGTGTAGAACTCCTTGTAGAACTGCGGCACTGAGGCGAACATCACACACACACTCTCGCAGGACTGGCTGTACAAATCCTACAACAACACACAACACAACATCACACTCACACACACACACACACACACACACACACACACACACACACACACACACACACACACACACACACACACACACACACACACACACACACACACACACACACACACACACACACAGTGTTTCCAGTACTTGCCTGGCTGTGGTCGGTACTTGCCTGGTTGCGGTGGGTCTTGCCCATGAAGACTTTGGCCACATGCACAGGGAGGACATTGTGCAGCAACACCTCATTGACATTCTGGATGGTCTCCATGGTGTCCTTCTCCTTCTGAAAACGCTGCTCCAACAGAAACTCCACCCGACACGCCACCTCACCCTGACACACAGGGAACAAAGCTAAACACACACACGCACACCACCTCACCCTGACACACAGGGAACAGAGCTAAACACACGCACACCACCTCACCCTGACACACAGGGAACAGAGCTAAATATACATACGGTGCAATGGCTGATTTTGTGCTGTTGAAGAAAATGTCCTTTGGAGAGAACACATCTTTAGGATTGTGCATATTAGTTGAGTGATGAATGGCTGGTTATTTTCTGCTAATATGCTAATAAAACTTCAGCGTCAAAATATGGAATTTGCAACTTCCATATATGGCAATTCATGGGCGTGGATTTATGCTAATCGCAAAATAAGGCGCACACGCCTGTCATTTACAATGAATCGGAATGTATGAACATACACATGTAATGCGAATAGGAATACAAACAAATCAGTCTTTCCCACACGGTTTGATGAATCTGGCGTAAATTGTTTATGTTAAACTTGTCAACATAAATGTATGCACATACTGTATTTAGGAACATTTCATGAATGAGGCCCACAGTCTGTCTCTCTCTCTCTCTCTCTCTCTCTCTCTCTCTCTCTCTCTCTCTCACACACACACACACACACACACAAATGCTTTCTCTCCCCATCTCTATCTCTCTCTCTTTCTCACATACACACACACACAATCACTCTCTCACATTCATAAATACACATTCTTCCTCCCTTTCTTGCGCAGACACTCGATCACTCATACAGTGACTGAGATGTGATTGGATACACTCACACATACCTGGACTGTGATTGGTTACAGACATAGTGCTGGGTTGTAATTGGTTACCTGTCGGATCAGTATGAGGACAGTGAAGTAGAAGATGAAAAGCCAGATTCCAGCCATGACCTTGGGCTCCTTCAGCACAGACGGTCTGAGAGAAAACAGAGCTACTCAAACACACTCTCAAATAAAAACACTCAAATGCACTCAAATACTCACTCAAACACAACAGACTCAAATATACATTCAGACACACATGCAAACACACACAATCAAATTGACAGAATAAAGTACCCACTCAAATATACCCTCAAACTCAAATACATACTCAGACACACGCATTAAAATATAGGCTCAAATGCACACAAAAATACCCACTGACATATTCAACACACATAATTTGTAAATCAACACACTGAAATACATGCAAACACATTCAAATATACAGTCAAATACACACTGAAACACCAAAATACACACATTCAAAGATGCATTCAACGGTACACTCAAATACACACTGAAACACTGAATTACACACATTCATAATACACACTCAAATGTACACACAAATACATTCAAATACACACTCATGCTAATTCAAATTCACATATACACTCGCCATACAATAACATCAACACTCACACACAAACACAGACACACACACTCACACAGATGCTCACACACACACACACACACACACAGGTGATGTCGTACTGGCTTCCGTTGCCATAGAGCTGGTGCATGTAACAGTCAGAGCGCGCGGCATAGACGTGGAGGAAGAGAGCCAGGTACACCACCACAGCCAGTGTGGACAGGAAGAGCTTAACCTCCAGACACACCCGGACAAACACCGCCACACCCAGCATGGCCAGCAAACATGTGTACAGGTAGTACTACAGAGAGATAGAGAGCCAGGTCAGCAACACCTCA
Source organism: Synaphobranchus kaupii (assembly GCA_029718625.1). Lineage (NCBI taxonomy): Eukaryota > Metazoa > Chordata > Actinopteri > Anguilliformes > Synaphobranchidae > Synaphobranchus > Synaphobranchus kaupii. The sequence continues at coordinate 118,139,755 of CM056376.1, forward strand.
ATACCACATCATCATCATCATCATCATCATCATCATGCATGGTACTCACAGGCACAGTGTAGAGTTTGAAGGCCTCCAATACTGGTGAATTCTGGGAGATATTGGAACAACTGGGCTCAGGGAGGAAGAACTGGGTGGACAAAGATCAAAGGTCACCTCTAGTGTCTCAGTCAGTCTGAGTGACTTAGTCCCAGTAAGTGTGAGGGCCCTATTTTTGCAGTCGAACTCTAGTGGTAATGCAAAACGCTGGTGAATTAGGCCGTGTCCAACTCAATTTCAGTAAGTATGTGACTACAGTCATTAGTGCAACTGCAGCACAGTTGTAAAAAAAAGCTGGTTCGATACAAATAAATTAACTGTGGGTGTGATGGGAGTTTGGTTTGGCTACTGCCAAATCACACCATTTCCTTCTCTTTAAAAACAGTGTGTTAGTGTCACAGCCAACTGCTCCAATTTCGTCATAGCCGCAGAGCAAGCGCATTATGAGAGGCTTCGTTACGAGTGTCTTTATGAACCATTACTTGTGATATCATAAGAAAGGTGAAACTGATTAGGTTTGATTTTAATATTTATTTTCCCCCTCAAACAAAATATATTTTCCATTTATATGCCAGTGCTAAAAACTATAATAAATAGCGAAGCAGAAAGAAGACGCCGCGTTTAGTTTGAATTTACTCTAGCTTTTTTATTTTCTTTGCTGTCAAATGTTTTTAATACCACTATTTAAAATAAATTCAAAAATCTTCAACAGCTTTTCATAATTTCAGACATGCACTTGATAAGATGAATGTACCCTCACTGCTCTCTCGCAATTGTCACATTCTGCCTCTCTCCATATGAGAGTCCTGCAATGTGTCCTCTGTGAAGTCTATGTCACATCCAAGGCATATGGCTATGTAGTGTAGAACACACACCACAAAGAATGCACTGACCTTCTGAGGGCTTTATTATAACCCTACCCGTCCAAACATCTGAAATGCATTTTTCATATTCCAAAAGTTTACGTAGTCATTGAACCATCCCTGCCATGATTAAAAGCTAATTGCTGGTGTGTTTTGGGTTCAATGTATGGAGTCAGTAGTCACAATTTGTGTATCTTACAATATTTGATGGGTGTACAGACTACAGTCTCTCATTCAACTAGCTTACACTATTAATTCCACACGTACATTAACTCCTAAATACATTGTACTGCATAACTGAAAATAGGTGTAAATATTTGGATTTCAAATAGTCAAATTGAAATATACAAAATATTTCTACCATCTGTGTTATGTATGTCGGAGAAGTGAGGTTTAAGGAAATATATGTTTATTTTTCTGAATCCAGCAGTTCTAAAACTCAACACCCTTGTTAAAATTCGCAGCACTCTGAATACTGAACACAAGTGGTATCGTGTGCTAAAACCCCTCACTCAACCATACATTTAATTATATTTCATAGATTTAATTTAATAATTATTATTAAAAATGACAATCATCAATTAAATCGCCAAATTCATTGATAGGTCAGTCGAGCAGTAACCTGGTGGATCAACCAACAAGTCAAAACAAAGTCTAAATCAGGTCTTTCGATTAAATTATTTTATTACAGGAAAAATAGTCAATTAGAGTTATTAATTGGAATCGTACATTCATTAATGAACGTAGGCTCACAGCTTATAATTTACAAAAAGGAAGACATTAAAACCCGATGTTAAATTGAAATGACCAGAAAAGAGAGAGAGATCAACCAGAACTTGCCAGAATAATCCAATTTCAGCACAGGATGAATAAAAGAAATGCCAGCTATAAAACTCAGCGGTCACGAGTTTTACAAAACCAAAGAACAACTTCTCTGTCTGTAGACTCCAGGAATTCTGCAGCGCTCCACTCACAGAACTTTCCTGCTCCACAGCCCCCAACTTACTTAGCCAACCAAACAATAAAAGACTCAAGTAAGAAAAAAAAGTTTCTCCTTCGGCTCCACCATAAATACCTTTCTCCCCAAGCAATGAGGACCTGTGCCCTGATTGGGTGATGTGAGGTAAAGTTTGGAAGTTTGACTCCTTCATGACCAGGATGGCTTATCCAATAGCTGACAAATTCAGTTATTAATTAATGTGCACTTAGGTTGCTCAAAACAGGGCTAAGCATCATGAAATTATTATTAAAATATTCAAGGTTTTAACCTCTTTATGAGTCCAAACATTGCCATTTTAGCAGGTGATTTCACTCAACTATTGAGTACTTCATCAGAAAGGGATGTTTGCTCCTGGTTTTAACAACAAAAGTTGAATCATTTTAGTACAATCGTTAAATCTGTGCAGTTTGTGTAATCTTCAAATTTGGGCAAAATATTACTTCCATGTGATAAGACCAGTGGTAACACCCTGGCTTTCGCTTGAATCTGGAGTAGGGCCAAAAAGGTAAATTACAAACTGCCAGGCCTAACAACTATTACCTACATCAACATTAAGACTTTCAATTGATGACTTCAATTGACTGTAACAGATTGGCATTCAAAATTAAATGGAAAAGGAGACCATGTGGCCATGTAGTATTCTCTGGCCACGCTGGGCCCTGGATTCCGTGAATATACCCTGACCACTTTAAGATTTATATCATAGATAAGCCAGCATGACTTAATTGCCTTTGTGCCTGTGGACTAGGGGGCAGAGAGAAACGTTGATCCTAGGTCAGGTCAGCAGAGCAGGCCTCTTGATAACCAAATTGAATGGACTATGAGCAAGTTTGCCATATCACATTATACATTCTCTATAGGAGGCCGTAATCTCAAAGCTATATACCTGACATGTGTTCATGCATTCATGTCAGGAGAATGCATAAATATGCAAAATACCACAATACGCCAGCCTTGGAGTTAAAACCTGGTCTAGGTTGGTTTAAACTACACAACTTACACACACACTCCCTATTGCACCGCCCAACCCATGTTGACAATAATCGGTTTACTGTAAAACTGCCAAACCTGGCACAGGCGAAAATGATTCAGTTTGCGCAAGACGAAACCAGCAATTTCACCCGCGCCCAGGCACATTGAGTTTATGTTGACACCAAAATAGGGCCCTGAGTGTGTCTAACTGTGACTCAGTCAGCCAGCTGAGTATCTAAACATGTCTCAGTCATCTTAGTGTGTCAGTGGGCATACGGTGTTCAGGGTGTATGGTGTTCAGGTTGTACGGTGTTCAGGTTGTATGGTGTTTAGGGTGTATGGTGTTCAGGGTGTATGGTGTTCAGGGTGTACGGTGTTCAGGGTGTATGGTGTTCAGGTTGTACGGTGTTCAGGTTGTATGGTGTTTAGGGTGTATGGTGTTCAGGGTGTATGTTGTTCAGGTTGTACGGTGTTCAGGGTGTATGGTGTTCAGGTTGTATGGTGTTTAGGGTGTATGGTGTTCAGGGTGTACGGTGTTCAGGTTGTATGGTGTTTAGGGTGTATGGTGTTCAGGGTGTACAGGGGGAACTCACAAAGTTAAGGACGGCCATGAGCAGAGTGATCAGCAGACAGAAGGAAACCAGGAAGAATCGCAGCGCCACCCTGGTGGAGACGAGCTGTGATAGCGAGGTGACCCACTGTACACCCTGAGGCATCTTAGAGCGCCATCGCTGCAACACACACAGGTACACTCACTAAGACACCCTGAGGCATCTTAGAGCGCCATTGCTGCAACACACACAGGTACACTCACTAAGACACCCTGAGGCATCTTAGAGCGCCATTGCTGCAACACACACAGGTACACTCACTAAGACACCCTGAGGTGTCTTAGCACACACATACAGTTACACCATGCATGTCACACTCACACACACATGCACACACAGAATTACAACACACACATACACTCATAGAAGCTCAGTGTTACCTGCAGGTATCCAGTAAAGACGATAAAGAGCAGGAGCGCAAGAATAGGGGAGGTGACACCGTAGGAGATCCCCAGAGCGGCATTCCTGAGGGGGGGGGGGGGGGGGGAGTGGAGGAGAAGGACAGAGTGAGAGGGTGAAGGGGGTAGGGGGGCTCTCTACAGTGACAGCTTAAACACATCATCAGAATACACACATCTATCCCATTTCCTTTCCCGCCCCTCTCAGTGAACAGACCAATAGGAGCCCTGGGATTGGGTTGCACTCACTTCTGGGAGACCAGCATGTGGACGATGAACACAGAGGCAAAGATGAGGGCAAGACAGCTGACAGACAGGTGCAACTCCTCGAGCTCTGAGAAACGATACTACAACAGAACCCAACATTACTGCAACACAACCCAAGATTACTGCAATAAAACCCAACATTGCTGCAACACAACCCAAATTACTGCAATAAAACCCAACATTACTGCAACGCAACCCAAGATTACTGCAATAAAACCCAACATTGCTGCAACACAACCCAACATTACTAAAACACAACCCAATATTACTAAAACACAATCCAGCATTACAGCAACACACCCAACATTACTGCAAGAAAACCCAAGATTATTGCAACACAACCCACCGTTACTGCAGCACAATCCAACATTGCTGAAAAATAGCCCAACATTACTGCAACACAGCCCAACAATACTGCAACACAATCCAACATTACTGCAACAGAACAAAACATTACTGCAAGATACACCAACATTACTAAAACACAACCCAACATTACTGCAACATAATCCAACACTATTGCAACACAACCAAACATTACTGCAATACAACCAAACATTACTGCAACGCAACCCAACATTACTGCAAGAAAACCCAAAATTACTGCAACACAACCCAACAATACTGCAAGAAAACCCACCATTACTGCAACACAACCCAACATTACTGCAACAAAACCCAAAATTACTGCAACACAACCCAACAATACTGCAACACAACCCAGCATTACTGCAACACAATCAACCATTACTGCAGCACAACCCAACATTATTGCAACACAGCCCAACATTACTGCAACACAACCAAGCATTAGTGGGGCAGACTGGATTAGAGGACTGGATTAGACAGATGGGGGTGCTGCTGTTTAGGCCCAAATTACGATTGTATTTAAAAGCGATTGGGGTGGAATTGAAAGTGCAATTTTTTAGACTGGAATGTTCTACCTTCTTCTCCAGGGAGAATGTATTGAAGAAGAGGGTCAAGAAGTTCAGCCTTGGTGTGTCAGCGGTCACCTTCCTATTAAGGGGGGAGAGAGGTACTGCATCACCCTGGGAACAGCCTTAGAGACTCACTGTCACCTTGGAAACTCAGGGCTCTATCTTGATAATCTTAGCGCATGGTGTAAAATGCATGGTGCAAGTGCATTTAGGGCGTGTCCAACTCCACTTTTGCTAGTTAGACGGCATATAATTTGAGCGCAAAGTAAGGCACAGGGCTCAAATGGGCTGAATTTAGACTACATTAATTATAGGTGTGTCTTGGGCGTAACATACAATAAACCAATCAGAGAGTGTCATCTCCCATTCCCTTTAAAAGCCACCATAGCCTATTGCTAATATGAGAGCGATTTACAGCTGGTGAAACAGACTTGCTCGTGCACAAAGTTAAAGCGCACATGCAGAGAATATATGGCTTTAAAATTCTCAGAATTAATTGCTTAATGTGCTGCAAATTTTTTTCCCTGTCATGGTTTTTAACCCTGTTTCCCTATGCGGTCGATTTCCTTAGTGGCCACGCGAGGGCGCTGCCCTTTTAGTAGATGCTTGCTCTGCCCTGCTGAGCTTCTGTTAGCGTCTACACCTGTGCGTGGTCACTGAGAGCTACTTAAGCCTTCCGTTTCCTTCTATCGGTGCTTCGACATTAATTGTTCATTGTTTTGTACTGTGGTGTTTTTGTTGGCTGTGAGTTACTCGTACCATTTGGGCTACTCGCCTATTTTAACGGCTCTTTGTTGAGGCAGGGCTTATTTCTTGCTGGCTTGGTAGTTACTTATCTCGTAGAAGTTTGGGACCGTAAATCTCTGCTCTATTTCGCCTTTTTGTGCTTTTTCTCTGTGTATGGAGATTTGGGCGATTCTGTTCGGAACTGTAGTTCTGTTCGCCCTTTGGTACATGTCTTCCCATAGGGAGATCGGGCGTTTCGCTTCTACTTAGTTCTTAGCTTGTAGAAGTATAGAGTAGCTGTTCTTTGTTCCATTCTCGCCTGTTAAGGGTTCTTAGAGAGTCCTGGCGTTTGCTTCTACTCATTTCCGTGTTACTGTGAGCCAGTGAGTAGCTTTGGTACGTTTATTCCCTGTTTTGTCTCCTTCTCGTGGACTACGTTCCCCTTTGTTGTGAGTCAGGGTTTTTGTTTAAATTGAGAGGCTGTCGTGCTATTTTTGTGTTGGTCTTTGTTGCAGCTGTCCTCCGTCCTTTTTACCTACGGGACGATTTTGTTTGGAACTATTGTTCTGTTTGTTTTCCGGGTATGTTTCTCCTTGTGTGGAGTTTGGGCGAGGTTGTGGACATGTTTGTGTGTGACTGCGCGTAGCATGGGAACGTTAGCTCTCTGTTCCTTCGCTTCGTTTCATATTCTTTGACTGAGAGGCTAGGGCGGTTGTTTTATATTAAGCTTGCGTTAGTCTATATAGATAGTAAAGTTATGGGACGACGGTGCTCCGTCGGCTCACCTGTAAAATGTTTCTCTCTCCTGGGAGATCGGGTGTTTACCTCTGTTTTCTGCATTTGACCTGGAGCCTATTAATCTCTCCATGGAACGTTAAATCTCTGTTCCTCTTCGCCTCGTTACATTTCACCTTACTGAGAGGCAGGGCTTGTGCTTGTGTTAGTCAGATAGCCGATAGTTTCGGTGCAGCTGTCCTTTCGTCTTTTGTGCTCTTTCTCCGTGTATGGAGATTTGGGCAATTCTGTTCGGAACTGTAGTTCTGTTCGCCCTTCGGTGCAATTCGTCTCTTAGGGAGACCGGGCGATGTTTTGGACATGTTTGCGTTTGACTGCGAGCCTCTATCTAAGCCGTGGAATGTTATGTTCTGCATGTGACTGCTAGCTTATGGAAGTAGCTACGGAACGTTATCTCCGTTCTTTCGCCTTCTCTTAGACTTATCATTTTTGCTATATTTGTTGACCGTTTTATTTATTTGTGTCTTTTCGCTACTCGCCCGTTCTTATGTGTCTCGTTGTCGAGACAGGGCGCATATTATTTTTGGATATTCAGACCCCTGTCCTTGCGCTCTACTTGGCGTGTGACAGTTAGCCGGTTAGTAGCGTCTGTAGTGGTGTTTGTTGTTCGTTGTCTTGTCTCCTCCCTTATCTGCAGGGTATCCCGCCTTAGTGGCCCTAGGGCTTTAAGAATCCCCTTGCTGCGTTTGGCTCCTCCCACCTCACATGTCACGCCCCATTACATTCCCGTTTATAATTATTGAAAATGTTTATTTTCCTTAATTAGACTCTTAGTTCTCTTTAAAACCGTTTTGTTCAGTTATGGAATAACAGGTGAAATAAGCAGGATTTTAATTGCTGAAAGTATGGAAACCTGGTCACCGTAATAAAAAAACATGAAGAACGAAGAATAGAGTTAAAAATTCAGTTAAAACTGAAATTTATATTAATCTTCGTTTTTTGAACCATATTGAAAAACATTATGCACAGCGAATCCCTGGGACCTATTCGAAAAACATTAAATGCAATATTTGCTGGTTTCAACTTTAGTCAATCAAAACCATTCCATTTATTTACAGGCTGTAGATGAAGAGGGCTGTATTAAATTGTTCCACCAGCCTTATGATCCAGACAGGTGGAATCTGAAGCGCATTTTCAGCACTCCAAATGTCGGTCTAATGCAGTGCGTGTTTTTGATTGAATGACAATTCACGCATTAGGTGTGAATGCCAATTTGTGCATTAAGCATGATATAGGTGAAAATTACAGGAACTATGGGCCAATATAGTCATAGCTTGATCCAGGATAATTTGTGAATACATGTGTAACCTTACACTTAGCATCGCAAGATGCCTAGATGTTGATGGAGTGGGCTCCCTTACGTTTCACATATATAAGAATGTTCTCGGCTGGGGCAGAACCCCAGGAAATCCAAAGTTCGCTGTGAACTCCTGTTTTACCCGTTCTTGGCTGACAGGTGTGATGGGGACTTGAATGTATTAATTGCATATATGAATACATATAGGGACAGCAGGAATTTGTCTCTCAGCTGCCAGGAGATGATAGAAGTTTGTTAAAACCTGGTGGGATAAACAGAATTTAAGGCGGCATTCCCCTTCCCTGAGAGACAGGTGTGTGGTCCTTGACCAATGGACCCTTTTATTATTATGCATTTTTGATATACACAATAATAATATTTCACATTGTAATCTTGATATTTTTATGCATGTTTTATATGCACCCCTGTGTGTGTAACAGACAGGAGGAGGGTGTAAGCGCATTGTGCACACACCTATGTAGACGCATATTACTATCTTAATATTGCGCCGTTAAATAACATTGAAACAACTGTGACATGACAAGACCAGGTTTGTGGTGGTTTTAGTGCAAGCACTTAATGCTGCCTCAAGATAGCAATACGGCAAAAATGATCCTAGCCACACCTCATCTTAAGACCAACCGCCCAGTTCACTTGCTATGGGCGCAAGTTCACTCGCTATTTAAAGAACATGAGCGCTGGATGGTAAATGACCATTGCGTAGGTCCGAAACTAGCAAAGACACTTGCGTTTGGGGTACTGCCGCTTAGCGCTGGGTGTAAGATAGAGCCCCTAGACTCACTCAGAGCCCAGAGGGTCCAGGGCCTCCAATCTGTCTGGATAAGGTTTCCTGGGACACAGGGAGAGGATGGAGACATAATTAAAAAAACGGCATGATTACAGGTGTGTGTTTTTCCTGAACATGTGACCTGGGAAACATTTTACCTGCATTACCTATCCTCAGGGTGTCACTGTTAGGACTCTTACTGCAGTAATCAGTGGTGAGCAGCAAAGGATTATGACCAATTGTACACTTATTGACAAACTGAGGAACTTGTTGTCATAACAGTGCAAATCAATGTCCAATCTTCTTAGAAAAGGGCAGGGTTTGTTCTAGCACTGAGCTTTATCACCTGACTCAACTAATCAAGGTCTTGAGCAACACATCAATAAATCAGAACCTTGCAAGGTAGAATATGACCTGGGAGAACTCCAGAGGGCAGAGTAAGGTGTTTTTCTGTAGAAGTTATTCATTGTACAGCATTTTGGTTGATGGTAGTCATTTTAAATGTGCTTTAGAAATAAACTTGACTTGACTTGACTTACCTGTTTAGACTTCTATACTCAGTCTGAGGTGGTGGTATCATCTAGAAAACACATGTAAGAACATGTAACCACAATGTTCTACTTAGACAAGAAATGTGTGCATACAAACACACACACACACAAGAAAAAACACACGCTCACACCTAGCACACACAATAGAAAAGCATACACACACACACACACACACACACACACACACACGCATGTGCACACAGAAGCACATGCACACAAGCACACATGCATATAAATAAAGATCACAAGGGTGAGGGGGTGTGACGTACTGTGGACAGGTGAGCTGGGTGGGTAGAGTTGGGCGGGACATCAGGTGTGCCTCCGGGAGTGGCCTCAGGATGAGGGGAATGGCTGAGCTCAGAGAAAGGGCTGGCAGACTGCCAGGACTGCAGGTACTGAGACATCCTGATTGAAGCTTTGAGTCTCCGTCCACTGAGAATATGTGACTGAGAGAGAGAGACATTATCATTGCACTGAGAGAGAGAGATCATCATTACACTGAGAAAGAGAGACATTATCATTGCACTTAGAGAAAGAGAGAGAGAGAGAGACATTATCATTACAATGAGAGAGAGAGACATTATCATTACACTGAGAGAGAGAGACATTATTGCACTGAGAGAGAGAGACATTATCATTACACTGAGAGAGAGAGATTATCAGGGTGTATGGTATCGGGGCGATTTCTGTCAGAACTGGGCACTGACCGTAAACTTAAAAAAGACGAACGTAATGATCTTCCAGAAAAAGCCAGATGTTAGGATACAGGTTACCGTTTTTTCTAGGCAACACACTAAATCACACTTTCCTTGGTCTGACAATTACAGCATCAGGGAGCTTTAGCATGGCAGTAAATGCTTTAAGAAAAGGCTCAAAGAGCACTCTATGCTATAAAAATTTTGTAGAAACATTAAACAAGTAAAAAAGAAAAAACCAAATAAAGCATGCAGGGCAGCCATTATCCATTAATGATTCATTATGCAAAAAAGAACATAGAAATTCTGTATGCACCTCAATTCAAGCCCTCAGGACACATTGCAATTTAAGGCAATGAAAGCCCAAGAGCTCAGTCATAAAAAGAGTCCCCTCAATCAGCTGGTAATGAAGCTGACTAAACCATTAACACCACTAACACAAAGCACAAATAAATTTACTTCAATTAAAGGTTGGATTTTTCTCATTTTTTCAGTGTGAGAGTTTTTATAACCCTTTTTACCCATCTTTACCAGGGGTGCCAATAATTGTGGAGGGCACTGTATATGGTTGGCGAAATGGCTGTAAGTCATCAAGGGTCTGAGATATCAAACGAGCCTCAAACCATCACTTTGCTGCCAGATATGCAATAGATATGGATGGATCACTTCAAGGCTTGTTTCTCCTGACAAATTTTCTTATTGAACTCAATGGAAAAATAAGTCAGGAGAAGAAACCCTTCAAGTTATCCATCCATATCTACTGCATATCTGGCAGCAGAGTGATGGTTTAAGGCTTGTTTGATACGTCAGACCCTTGATGACTTAGAGCCATTTAGCCAACCATGTGTTCTATACTGTTCCAGTGTAATTTACTGCTAAATCTGCTCATTTATAAATACACTGAGAGGGATAAAGCGAGTGAGACAAAGAAAGAAATAGAGAGAGAGAGAGAGAGAGAAAGAAAGAACAATAGACAGAGAGAGAGAGAACGAGAGAGCTACCTCAGATTTGGAGGGTGTGTTGTTCTGGTTTTGGGGGTCGATGATGAGGTAAGTGTTCCTGCCCTGCAGGTAGGCGTCTCTGCTCGCCCCATTCCCCTCTTCCACCTGAAATGCCGCCCCAAGGTGCTTCAACGTTTCCTCTGTTATGTGAACCCGCCTGAAATAAGTGTACCCCCAAATTCAGATTCTTAACCCTTAAATTCAACTTCCTAACCCTGAATTCAGCATCTTAACCCTTAAATTCAATTTCCTAACCCTGAATTCAGCATCTTAACCCCAAATTCAAAAAAGACATTGGATTAGAAAACTGAATACCATATTCCCAGGAGGATTAAACAAACCCTGGTTAAACTTCAACACAAGAAGGACCAAATTCTTCCTACTTAAAGGCTGCAGTACACTGAATGGCCAGTACAAACTTTTCTTTCCCAAGAGGCCCTCATAAGGGGTAACTTGGGAAATAAAGATTTTTTCCTAAATCTTAACCCCAATTCAAAATCTTCACCCCAAATCAGCTTCTTAACCCCTACATTCAGCATCATAACCCCCAAATTCAGCCAGTCACTTTCTCAACATGCCCCCATCCCACACATCATACAGCCTAGTGCTTACGGTTTTTCAGTCATTCTATAAAAATATAGAGGCTGAAGAGAAACTAGGGAGACAGAGAGAAACCACAGTGAAAAATGTCCTGCCTTACCCTGGTAGGCCTCCAGACTCCATGTGATTGGCCAAAGTCACGTCATGTGACCAGACATCATACTGCCACTTCTGTAGGCCAATCACACCACTCAGAACGTATCCTGTGTGCACACCCACTCGCATGCTAATCTCTACCCCTGTGGCCTCTTGCAGTTTACTGAGAGAAAGAGAATGAGAGGGAGAGACAGAGAGGGAAAGAGAGATATTTACTGAGTGGGAGTGGTTGATGTGTACAATGATGAATTGATTTCTGTGATTTCATGGCGCTGATTTCAATTTTATGGCACTCGTGATTTACAAGTGTGGATGACACCTCTGCTTGACATATGACATGTGTGATAGACAGGTTTGATTGACTGACAGGTGTCATCGATGCGCATGTGTAATAGACTGATTGGCCAGTGTGATTGACAGAAAGGAGTGATTGACAGGTGTCACACTGACTTGATGGCTGTGCACATGTTCAGGCCCATCCACACACAGTTGTGGGCGTGGTTAGGGGTGTGCTCAGGCAGGCCTGACACACAGTAATAACAGTCCCCCAGAATCTTAATGCGCAAGCACTCGTTCTTCTGTGGAGAGAGAGAGAGAAAGAGAGAGAAACAAAAACTTAAAGGGACAGTTCACCTAAAAATTAAACAAAGCTAGCTTTTTACTTACCCGGAGAGCTATCTGTCCATCCAGATTGTTTTGCTAAGACTTGAGTTTTCAAGATATCCGCTACAACTCACCTTGATTTCACCCTAAAACAACGGACCTCAATGGGTCCAATGTTTGTGGTGCTGAAAGTGGCAAAAATTTACAATAGAAAAACTAAACAGCAACAACGTCTCTTTACAAATATAATGACACGGTTACGCACGAACATCCACAGACCGATTGCACAATTTTTTTGAAAACTGCTTTCTACTGAAGTATGCCAATATCCGTGCAAAGTCTCAACCAAATCATGCCAATATTCTGGGGTGATCAATACAATGCTGTGCACCCCAGAATACTGGCTTTGGTTTGCTTTGGTGCAATGTTTGTGGCACGCTTTGAGAGAGAGGAAGAGGGAGGGAGAGGGAGAGAGAGGGAGAAAGGGAGGGAAGACATTTTAAGCAGAGGGGCCCTATGATTACAAAGAAGAGAGAGACATGAAGAGAGAGGAGTGAAAGGGATAGAAGTGATAGTGAGACAGGGATGAGGAAGGAGTGAGAGAGGGATAGAAGGATGAGGGAGGAGTGAGAGAGGGATAGAGGGATGAGGAAGGAGTGAGAGAGGGATAGAAGGATGAGGGAGGAGTGAGAGAGGGATAGAGGGATGAGGAAGGAGTGAGACAGAGATGAGGAAGGAGTGAGAGAGGGATAGATGGAAGAGTGAGAGAGGAATAGAGGGATGAGGGACGAGTGGGAGAGAGGCACCTTTGCAATGTCGTCGAATCTCCCAAACAGCTTGTTGAGAATAGTGACTAGTTCCTCTGGAGTGCAGCAGCTGGCCAGCCTGGTGAATCCCACAATGTCTGCATACAGAATACTACAGACCACAGACCAATCACAGTCAATCACAGACCAATCACAGAGCAATCACAGCCAATCACAGACGAATCACAGCCAATCACAGACCAATCACAGCCACAGTGTGTTTGTGTGCGTGCATGCGAGTGTGTGTGTGTGCGTATGTGTGTGCATGTGTGAATGTGTGTGTGTGTTGTGTGTGTGTGCATATGTGTGTGTTACCTCACATCCTTGTCCTGCCGGATGTAAAGGCTGTGGAAATTGTTCTCCTTGTTTGGATTTTTCTCAGACAGACGCTTGATTACCTCCGTCTTCAGCTCCATAGCGATGTACCTCGGTAACACTGACAACAGGAGGTGTTCCTGAGGACATTGGGATCCATAATCAGTGTGTGTGTGCACGCGTATGTATGTGTGTGTGTGTGTGTGTGTGTGTGTGTGTGTGTATGTGTGCGTGAGTGTGTGTGCATGTGTGTGTGTATGTGTGAGTGTTTGTGCCTGTGTGTGTGTGTATGTAAGTATGTATGTATGTGTACCTGTTGGTATTTCTTAAGGATGCGCAGGGAGCTGGCTTTACTGAATTTCTCAGTGTTTTGTGAGGACTTCCTGTGTGTTCGCTCCATCAGCCTTCTGTGGAACGCCCCCACACAGTTCGCACACACAAACAACACTGCATTTGCCAGCAGCTGTGACAGGTGAGAGAGAGAAAAGGGTATATTACATTTGTTGTTTTGTAATAATTTGTTTAAATGTTATTATGTGCTGTCGGTTACTTGGCAAAGACTGAAAATTCACTCTTGCAGTTGAGTTTATCTGTCATATGCACACTGGATCCTGACCATGCCTTTTGGGGGTTGAGATGTCAGATATGATTGTGTTTGTTTTTCTATGGGTCATGTTTCTTCTTCCTCCTTGGTGGGTTTGCATGTGTGCTGATTTGCATGTGTGTGCCGTTATGTGTGCTGATTTGCGTGTGTGTGCCGTTATGAGTGCTGATTTGCATGTGTGTGGTTGTGACCTGCCTTTTAATATGTCTATGGCAGTGACCTTAACTCTCCCTGCCTTCTTTTCCAATCACTCATTTACATCAGAGTTTGCATGAGACCATTAGCTACTGACAGCCTATGACTGTGTGTGTATGCGTGTGTGTGTGTGTGTGTGTGTGTGTGTGTGTGTGTGTGAGAGAGAGATAGAGAGAGAGAGAGAGAGAGAGAGAGAGAGAGAGAGAGACACACACACCTGAACGGCTAGGTCTGGTGTTTGCGGGCTGGTAACAGGAACATACACACTGATGATGATGATGTGGGATACAGAGGAACCAATCCCAAATGTCATAGCCCACATCAGAGAGAGAGGGAGCATGGTGTACAAGGAAAAAGAGAGGAAGATGAAAAATGCTACCTAGAGAGAAAGAGAGCGATGGGGAAGAGAGGAGAGAGAGGGGAGGGAGAGAGAAAGGGAGTGGGAGGGATAGAGGGAGGGAGAGAGAGAGCGAGAGAAAATTAATGGAACAACAGTACACAAAATAATCCTAAAATAAACTGCACTGCTATTGGGTCCTAAACAGAGAATGATATTCTGTCAAAGATACAAAACAGCAGTAGATCCTGACTAAAGGTGCAGGGATGGGGTCTTTCGTTACCCAACTCCGTATTGCTAACATCGAAAGTTCTATCTCCCTGTCATTGACATCAAAGCATTCACCTTCTCAAAATTCATTCATTGGTGTGGCGAACAAAGTACGGTGGCAATGAAGCCTCTGTACTGTAATATAGCACCAGAACCTCCTTTTACCAGCCAGACCTACTGTTACCAACCAGAACCTCCTGTTACCAACCAGAACCTCCTGTTACCAGCCAGACCCTACTGTTACCAACCAGAACCTCCTGTTACCAACCAGAACCTCCTTTTACCAGCCAGACCTACTGTTACCAACCAGAACCTCCTGTTAAAAAAAACAGAACCTCCTGTTACCAGCCAGACCCTACTGTTACCAACTGGAACCTCCTGTTACCAGCCAGACCCTACTGTTCCCCACCAGAACTTCCTGTTACCAGCCAGACCCTACTGTTACCAACCAGAACCTACTGTTACCCGCCAGACCCTACTATTACCAACCAGAACCTCCTGTTACCAACCAGACCCTACTGTTACCAGCCAGACCCTACTGTTACCAACCAGAACCTCCTGTTACCAGCCAGACCCTACTGTTATCAACCAGAACCTCCTGTTACCAGCCAGACCCTCCTGTTACCAGCCAGACCCTACTGTTACCAGCCAGACCTTACTGTTACCAACCAGAAACTCCTGTTACCAGCCAGACCCTACTGTTACCAACCAAACCCTCCTGTTACCAGCCAGACCCTACTGTTACCAACCAGAACCTCCTGTTACCAGCCAGACCCTACTGTTACGAACCAGAGCCTCCTGTTACCAGCCAGACCTTACTGTTACCAAACAAACCCTCCTGTTACCAGCCAGACCCTACTGTTACGAACCAGAACCTCCTGTTACCGGCCAGACCCAACTGTTACAGACTAAACCCTCCTGTTACCAGCCAGACCCTACTGTTACCAACCAGAACCTCCTGTTACTAACCAGACCCTACTGTTAGCAGCCAGACCCTACTGTTACCAACCAGAACCTCCTGTTACCAGCCAGAACCTCCTGTTACCAACCAGAACCTCCTGTTACCAACCAGACCCTACTGCTACCAACCAGAACCTCCTGTTACCAACCAGACCCTACTGTTACCAACCAGAACCTCCTGTTACCAACCAGACCCTACTGTTACTAACCAGAACCTCCTGTTACCAGCCAGACCCTACTGTTACGAACCAGAGCCTCCTGTTACCAGCCAGACCTTACTGTTACCAAACAAACCCTCCTGTTACCAGCCAGACCCTACTGTTACGAACCAGAACCTCCTGTTACCGGCCAGACCCAACTGTTACAGACTAAACCCTCCTGTTACCAGCCAGACCCTACTGTTACCAACCAGAACCTCCTGTTACTAACCAAACCCTACTGTTAGCAGCCAGACCCTACTGTTACCAACCAGAACCTCCTGTTACCAGCCAGAACCTCCTGTTACCAACCAAAACCTCCTGTTACCAACCAGACCCTACTGCTACCAACCAGAACCTCCTGTTACGAACCAGACCCTACTGTTACCAACCAGAACCTCCTGTTACCAACCAGACCCTACTGTTACTAACCAGACCCTACTGTTACCAACCAGACTCTACTGTTACTAGCCAGACCCTAATGTTACCAACCAGAACCTCCTGTTACCAAACAGACCCTACTGTTACCAACCAGAACCTCCTGTTACCAGCCAGACCCTACTGTTACGAACCAGAGCCTCCTGTTACCAGCCAGACCTTACTGTTACCAAACAAACCCTCCTGTTACCAGCCAGACCCTACTGTTACGAACCAGAACCTCCTGTTACCGGCCAGACCCAACTGTTACAGACTAAACCCTCCTGTTACCAGCCAGACCCTACTGTTACCAACCAGAACCTCCTGTTACTAACCAGACCCTACTGTTAGCAGCCAGACCCTACTGTTACCAACCAGAACCTCCTGTTACCAGCCAGAACCTCCTGTTACCAACCAGAACCTCCTGTTACCAACCAGACCCTACTGCTACCAACCAGAACCTCCTGTTACCAACCAGACCCTACTGTTACCAACCAGAACCTCCTGTTACCAACCAGACCCTACTGTTACTAACCAGAACCTCCTGTTACCAGCCAGACCCTACTGTTACGAACCAGAGCCTCCTGTTACCAGCCAGACCTTACTGTTACCAAACAAACCCTCCTGTTACCAGCCAGACCCTACTGTTACGAACCAGAACCTCCTGTTACCGGCCAGACCCAACTGTTACAGACTAAACCCTCCTGTTACCAGCCAGACCCTACTGTTACCAACCAGAACCTCCTGTTACTAACCAAACCCTACTGTTAGCAGCCAGACCCTACTGTTACCAACCAGAACCTCCTGTTACCAGCCAGAACCTCCTGTTACCAACCAAAACCTCCTGTTACCAACCAGACCCTACTGCTACCAACCAGAACCTCCTGTTACGAACCAGACCCTACTGTTACCAACCAGAACCTCCTGTTACCAACCAGACCCTACTGTTACTAACCAGACCCTACTGTTACCAACCAGACTCTACTGTTACTAGCCAGACCCTAATGTTACCAACCAGAACCTCCTGTTACCAAACAGACCCTACTGTTACTAACCAGACCCTACTGTTACCAACCAGACCCTACTGTTACTAACCAGACCCTACTGTTACCAACCAGACCCTACTGTTACCAGCCAGACCCTACTGTTACCAACCAGACCCTACTGTTACCAGCCAGACCCTACTGTTACCAACCAGACCCTACTATTACTAACCAGATCCTACTGTTACCAACCAGGACCTCCTGTTACCAACCAGACCCTACTGTTACCAACCAGAACCTCCTGTTACTAACCAGATCCTACTGTTACCAACCAGGACCTCCTGTTACCAACCAGACCCTACTGTTACCAACCAGAACCTCCTGTTACTAACCAGACACTACTGTTACCAACCAGACCCTACTGTTGCCAGCCAGACCCTCCTGTTACCAACCAGACCCTACTGTTACCAACCAGACCCTACTGTTACCAAACAAACCCTACTGTTACCAGCCAGACCCTACTGTTACCAACCAGACCCTACTATTACTAACCAGACCCTACTGTTACTAACCAGAACCTACCGTTACCAACCAGAACCTCCTGTTACTAACCAGACCCTACTGTTACCAACCAGACCTTACTGTTACTAAGCAGACCCTACTGTTACTAACCAGAACCTCCTGTTACTACCCACACCCTCCTGTTACCAACCGGACCCTACTGTTACCAGCCAGACCCGCCTGTTACCAACGAGACCCTCCTGTTACCAACCAGAACCTCCTGTTACCAACCAGACCCTACTGTTACCAGCCAGACCCTACTGTTACTAACCAGACCCTACTGTTACCAGCCAGACCCTACTGTTACCAGCCAGACCCTACTATTACTAACCAGATCCTACTGTTACCAACCAGAACCTCCTGTTACCAACCAGACCCTACTGTTACCAACCAGAACCTCCTGTTACCAACCAGAACCTCCTGTTACCAACCAGACCCTACTGTTACCAGCCACACCCTACTGTTACTAACCAGACCCTACTGTTACCAGCCAGACCCTACTGTTACTAACCAGACCCTACTGTTACCAACCAGACCCTACTGTTACCAGCCAGACCCTACTGTTACCAACCAGCCCCTACTCTTACTAACCAGATCCTACTGTTACCAACCAGAACCTCCTGTTACCAACCAGACCCTACTGTTACCAACCAGAACCTCCTGTTACTACCCACACCCTCCTGTTACCAGCCAGACCCGCCTGTTACCAACGAGACCCTCCTGTTACTAACCAGACCCTACTGTTATGAACCAGACCCTACTGTTTCCAGCCAGACCCTAATGTTACCAACCAGAACCTCCTGTTACCAACCAGACCCTACTGTTATTAACCAGACCCTACTGTTACCAACCAGACCCTACTGTTACTAACCAGACCCTACTGTTACCAACCAGACCCTACTGTTACCAGCCAGACACTACTGTTACCAACCAGACCCTACTGTTACCAGCCAGACCCTACTGTTACCAACCAGACCCTACTATTACTAACCAGATCCTACTGTTACCAACCAGAACCTCCTGTTACCAACCAGACCCTACTGTTACCAACCAGAACCTCCTGTTACTAACCAGACCTTACTGTTACCAACCAGACCCTACTGTTGCCAGCCAGACCCTACTGTTACCAACCAGAACCTCCTGTTACCAACCAGACCCTACTGTTATGAACCAGACCCTACTGTTACCAACCAGACCCTAGTGTTACCAACCAGACCCTACTGTTACCAAACAGACCCTACTGTTACCAGCTAGACCCTACTGTTACCAACCAGACCCTACTATTACTAACCAGACCCTACTGTTACTAACCAGAACCTACCGTTACCAACCAGAACCTCCTGTTACTAACCAGACCCTACTGTTACCAACCAGACCCTACTGTTACTAAGCAGACCCTACTGTTACCAACCAGAACCTCCTGTTACTAACCAGACCCTACTGTTACTAACCAGAACCTCCTGTTACTACCCACACCCTCCTGTTACCAACCAGACCCTACTGTTACCAGCCAGACCCTAGTGTTACCAACCAGACCCTACTGTTACCAACCAGACCCTAGTGTTACCAACCAGACCCTACTGTTACCAACCAGACCCTACTGTTACCAGCCAGACCCGCCTGTTACCAACGAGACCCTCCTGTTACTAACCAGACCCTACTGTTATGAACCAGACCCTACTGTTTCCAGCCAGACCCTAATGTTACCAACCAGAACCTCCTGTTACCAACCAGACCCTACTGTTACCAGCCAGACCCTACTGTTACTAACCAGACCCTACTGTTACCAGCCAGACCCTACTGTTACTAACCAGACCCTACTGTTACCAACCAGACCCTCCTGTTGTTACCCTAATGTTACCCTAATGTTACCAACCAGAACCTCCTGTTACTAACCAGAACCTCCTGTTACTAACCAGACCCTACTGTTACCAACCAAAGCCTAATGTTACCACCCAGAATCTCCTGTTATCAATTAGATTCTCTGTAAATTCTTTGAATTCTTAAAAGAGTTCAATGTATTCCTCCATACGTTTGTAAGTAGAAAAATACATGCAGGCACATCTTCGTTTCAAAATATGTTGTTTAATAGGGTAGAAGGAACTAGTGGGTCTATTCCCCAAATACAGATCAACAAAAACTAACAAGTGAGGGGGAATGTCAACACTTATACTCTGTCCCAAAAAGGAAACGAAAAGAGCAAATGGTCACTGCGTTGAATGAGAACACATCAGGATGTAAAACAAAGGTACTGCATATCAAAGAAGGACATTTGACTGGATTAGGGGCTAGACAAATTATCTTATTTGGCCCCACCCTGGGTAGAGGATGTACACTGCATATCAAAGAAGGAAATTTGACTGGATTAGGGGCTAGACGAGGTCATCTCATATTGGCCTCCTACAAGGTGAGCCACTTCAGAGGAGTTAACTGTACTTGGCTCCCATGATTTCCAACACCCTCCTGTTACCACCTAGAACCTCTGCTTACTACCCAGAACCTCCTGTTACCACCCAGATCTTCCTGTAGTTAGGAAGCAGAGAAAATGGAAGCAGTGCAGGTGATGAGTATCTGGTGTGCACCCCCCTCCCGACAGGTCATACCTGTTCCCAGGCAGACACGGGCCCACCCGTGAAGATGAACACAATGGCAGTGATGTAGAGCATCCCCCAGACGAAGAGCGCCAGGGCCCCCCCACAGCGTCGTACCACCGCCAGCCACGGCAGAGACACCAGCAGGGCGGCGCTCACACACAGTACCACACACACCACCGCCAGAGAACCTGCATGCACGCTCACACTCTGAGAAAGACAGATAGACCATTTAGAATTAAAAAATGTAAAATTAATATATTTTTATTTTTTTACATTTTCTTATATTTAGTCTATTTATTACGTATTATTATAAGATTATATTTGTTGTTCTCATCTCATCATTGCTTTTGATAAGTATTGTTATTATTCTTTTTAAATGTACTTTATTATTTTCCATTATTATTTCTATAATTCAATAAAGCTAATTGAATTGAATTGAGACACACAGAGAGAGACAGAGACGATGATGCTGTACATAGTACTAAAATTTGGCCACTAAAATGTTGGCCACTGCTTGAGTAGTGTAGCCCTGCACAACACTGGCCCTGCTGGAGTAGTGTAGCCCTGCACTACACTGGCCCTGCTGGAGTAGTGTAGCCCTGCACTACACTGGCCCTGCTGGAGTAGAGTAGCCCTGCACTACACTGGCCCTGCTGGAGTAGTGTAGCCCTGCACTACACTGGCCCTGCTGGAGTAGAGTAGCCCTGCACTACACTGACCCTGCTGGAGTAGAGTAGCCCTGCACTACACTGGCCCTGCTGGAGTAGTGTAGCCCTGCACTACACTGGCCCTGCTGGAGTAGTGTAGCCCTGCACTACACTGACCCTGCTGGAGTAGTGTAGCCCTGCACTACACTGGCCCTGCTGGAGTAGAGTAGCCCTGCACTACACTGGCCCTGCTGGAGTAGTGTAGCCCTGCACTACACTGACCCTGCTGGAGTAGAGTAGCCCTGCACTACACAGGCCCTGCTGGAGTAGAGTAGCCCTGCACTACACTGGCCCTGCTGGAGTAGTGTAGCCCTGCACTACACTGGCCCTGCTGGAGTAGAGTAGCCCTGCACTACACTGGCCCTGCTGGAGTAGTGTAGCCCTGCACTACACTGACCCTGCTGGAGCAGAGTAGCCCTGCACTACACTGACCCTGCTGGAGTAGTGTAGCCCTGCACTACACTGACCCTGCTGGAGTAGAGTAGCCCTGCACTACACTGACCCTGCTGGAGCAGAGTAGCCCTGCACTACACTGACCCTGCTGGAGTAGTGTAGCCCTGCACTACACTGGCCCTGCTGGAGTAGAGTAGCCCTGCACTACACTGGCCCTGCTGGAGTAGTGTAGCCCTGCACTACACTGGCCCTGCTGGAGTAGAGTAGCCCTGCACTACACTGGCCCTGCCGGTGTAGAGTAGCCCTGCACTACACTGGCCCTGCTGGAGTAGAGTAGCCCTGCACTACACTGACCCTGCTGGAGTAGTGTAGCCCTGCACTACACTGGCCCTGCTGGAGTAGAGTAGCCCTGCACTACACTGGCCCTGCTGGAGTAGTGTAGCCCTGCACTACACTGGCCCTGCTGGAGTAGTGTAGCCCTGCACTACACTGGCCCTGCTGGAGTAGTGTAGCCCTGCACTACACTGGCCCTGCTGGAGTAGTGTAGCCCTGCACTACACTGGCCCTGCTGGAGTAGAGTAGCCCTGCACTACACTGGCCCTGCTGGAGTAGTGTAGCCCTGCACTACACTGGCCCTGCTGGAGTAGTGTAGCCCTGCACTACACTGGCCCTGCTGGAGTAGAGTAGCCCTGCACTACACTGACCCTGCTGGAGTAGTGTAGCCCTGCACTACACTGGCCCTGCTGGAGTAGAGTAGCCCTGCACTACACTGGCCCTGCTGGAGTAGAGTAGCCCTGCACTACACTGACCCTGCTGGAGCAGAGTAGCCCTGCACTACACTGGCCCTGCTGGAGTAGTGTAGCCCTGCACTACACTGGCCCTGCTGGAGTAGAGTAGCCCTGCACTACACTGGCCCTGCTGGAGTAGAGTAGCCCTGCACTACACTGACCCTGCTGGAGCAGAGTAGCCCTGCACTACACTGACCCTGCTGGAGTAGAGTAGCCCTGCACTACACTGGCCCTGCTGGAGTTGTGTAGCCCTGCACTACACTGGCCCTGCTGGAGTAGTGTAGCCCTGCACTACACTGACCCTGCTGGAGTTGTGTAGCCCTGCACTACACTGGCCCTGCTGGAGTAGTGTAGCCCTGCACTACACTGGCCCTGCTGGAGTAATGTAGCCCTGCACTACACTGACCCTGCTGGAGTAGTGTAGCCCTGCACTACACTGGCCCTGCTGGAGTAGTGTAGCCCTGCACTACACTGGCCCTGCTGGAGTTGTGTAGCCCTGCACTACACTGGCCCTGCTGGAGTAGTGTAGCCCTGCACTACACTGACCCTGCTGGAGTTGTGTAGCCCTGCACTACACTGGCCCTGCTGGAGTAGTGTAGCCCTGCACTACACTGACCCTGCTGGAGTAGTGTAGCCCTGCACTACACTGGCCCTGCTGGAGTAGTGTAGCCCTGCACTACACTGGCCCTGCTGGAGTAGTGTAGCCCTGCACTACACTGGCCCTGCTGGAGTAGTGTAGCCCTGCACTACACTGGCCCTGCTGGAGTAGTGTAGCCCTGCACTACATTGGCCCTGCTGGAGTAGTGTAGCCCTGCACTACACTGACCCTGCTGGAGTAGAGTAGCCCTGCACTACACTGGCCCTGCTGGAGCAGAGTAGCCCTGCACTACACTGACCCTGCTGGAGTAGTGTAGCCCTGCACTACACAGGCCCTGCTGGAGTAGTGTAGCCCTGCACTACACTGACCCTGCTGGAGTAGTGTAGCCCTGCACTACACAGGCCCTGCTGGAGTAGAGTAGCCCTGCACTACACTGGCCCTGCTGGAGTAGAGTAGCCCTGCACTACACTGACCCTGCTGGAGTAGTGTAGCCCTGCACTACACTGACCCTGCTGGAGTAGTGTAGCCCTGCACTACACAGGCCCTGCTGGAGTAGTGTAGCCCTGCACTACCCTGACCCTGCTGGAGTAGTGTAGCCCTGCACTACACTGGCCCTGCTGGAGTAGTGTAGCCCTGCACTACCCTGACCCTGCTGGAGTAGTGTAGCCCTGCACTACACTGACCCTGCTGGAGTAGTGTAGCCCTGCACTACACTGGCCCTGCTGGAGTAGTGTAGCCCTGCACTACACTGACCCTGCTGGAGTAGTGTAGCCCTGCACTACACTGGCCCTGCTGGAGTAGTGTAGCCCTGCACTACACTGACCCTGCTGGAGTAGAGTAGCCCTGCACTACACTGGCCCTGCTGGAGTAGTGTAGCCCTGCACTACCCTGACCCTGCTGGAGTAGTGTAGCCCTGCACTACACTGACCCTGCTGGAGTAGTGTAGCCCTGCACTACACTGGCCCTGCTGGAGTAGTGTAGCCCTGCACTACACTGGCCCTGCTGGAGTAGTGTAGCCCTGCACTACACTGACCCTGCTGGAGTAGTGTAGCCCTGCACTACACTGACCCTGCTGGAGTAGAGTAGCCCTGCACTACACTGGCCCTGCTGGAGTAGAGTAGCCCTGCACTACACTGACCCTGCTGGAGTAGTGTAGCCCTGCACTACACTGGCCCTGCTGGAGTAGTGTAGCCCTGCACTACACTGACCCTGCTGGAGTAGTGTAGCCCTGCACTACACTGACCCTGCTGGAGTAGTGTAGCCCTGCACTACACTGGCCCTGCTGGAGTAGTGTAGCCCTGCACTACACTGGCCCTGCTGGAGTAGTGTAGCCCTGCACTACACTGGCCCTGCTGGAGTAGTGTAGCCCTGCACTACCCTGACCCTGCTGGAGTAGTGTAGCCCTGCACTACACTGACCCTGCTGGAGTAGTGTAGCCCTGCACTACACTGGCCCTGCTGGAGTAGTGTAGCCCTGCACTACACTGGCCCTGCTGGAGTAGTGTAGCCCTGCACTACACTGACCCTGCTGGAGTAGTGTAGCCCTGCACTACACTGACCCTGCTGGAGTAGAGTAGCCCTGCACTACACTGGCCCTGCTGGAGTAGAGTAGCCCTGCACTACACTGACCCTGCTGGAGTAGTGTAGCCCTGCACTACACTGGCCCTGCTGGAGTAGTGTAGCCCTGCACTACACTGACCCTGCTGGAGTAGTGTAGCCCTGCACTACACTGACCCTGCTGGAGTAGTGTAGCCCTGCACTACACTGGCCCTGCTGGAGTAGTGTAGCCCTGCACTACACTGACCCTGCTGGAGTAGAGTAGCCCTGCACTACACTGACCCTGCTGGAGTAGTGTAGCCCTGCACTACACTGGCCCTGCTGGAGTAGTGTAGCCCTGCACTACACTGGCCCTGCTGGAGTAGTGTAGCCCTGCACTACACTGGCCCTGCTGGAGTAGTGTAGCCCTGCACTACACTGACCCTGCTGGAGTAGAGTAGCCCTGCACTACACTGGCCCTGCTGGAGTAGTGTAGCCCTGCACTACACTGGCCCTGCTGGAGTAGTGTAGCCCTGCACTACACTGGCCCTGCTGGAGTAGTGTAGCCCTGCACTACACAGGCCCTGCTGGAGTAGTGTAGCCCTGCACTACACTGGCCCTGCTGGAGTAGTGTAGCCCTGCACTACACAGGCCCTGCTGGAGTAGTGTAGCCCTGCACTACACTGGCCCTGCTGGAGTAGTGTAGCCCTGCACTACACAGGCCCTGCTGGAGTAGTGTAGCCCTGCACTACACTGGCCCTGCTGGAGTAGTGTAGCCCTGCACTACACAGGCCCTGCTGGAGTAGTGTAGCCCTGCACTACACTGACCCTGCTGGAGTAGTGTAGCCCTGCACTACACAGGCCCTGCTGGAGTTGTGTAGTCCTGCACTACACTGACCCTGCTGGAGTAGAGTAGCCCTGCACTACACTGGCCCTGCTGGAGTAGTGTAGCCCTGCACTACACTGGCCCTGCTGGAGTAGTGTAGCCCTGCACTACACTGGCCCTGCTGGAGTAGTGTAGCCCTGCACTACACAGGCCCTGCTGGAGTTGTGTAGCCCTGCACTACACTGACCCTGCTGGAGTAGAGTAGCCCTGCACTACACTGGCCCTGCTGGAGTAGTGTAGCCCTGCACTACACTGACCCTGCTGGAGTAGTGTAGCCCTGCACTACACAGGCCCTGCTGGAGTTGTGTAGCCCTGCACTACACTGACCCTGCTGGAGTAGAGTAGCCCTGCACTACACTGGCCCTGCTGGAGTAGTGTAGCCCTGCACTACACTGGCCCTGCTGGAGTAGTGTAGCCCTGCACTACACTGGCCCTGCTGGAGTAGAGTAGCCCTGCACTACACTGAAATCACACAAAGCCATGGTATTAAAGCCATGCATAATGTCTCAATACTAGCATGTGCTATGCATTCCTGTTGAAAACCCCTAAATATGCCCCCCACCCCCTCTCTTTAATTGCCCCCACCTCACCCGTCCAGTGATGGTGAAGATGATGATGATGGCTATGCAGAATCCCATGGTAAGCAGGAGGCCAGACACCATGCTGGGCGTTTCCTCAATACACTCCTGACCCCCCCTTATCACTCTCTGGAAAAAGAGTTGCAGACTCTTCCCAGTGCTGGAGGAGTGGGGAGCGGGGGGCGGGGGGCGAGGGGGGTGTCCTGTGTTTTCACCGAAGGTTTCAGTGCTGGTTCCAGCATGGTTAAGGATTTCAGTGCCAATGTCAGTAGTGATGTCAGTGATGGGGTCAGTAGTTTTGTCAGTAGTGATGTCAGTGTTGGGGTCAGTAGTTATGTCAGTTATGATGTCAGTGCTGGTATTGGTAGTGAGGTTTGGGATGTCCAGTTCTGTAAGCTCCATGTCTCCTCTTCCCCCTGTGCGTGAGGTTTCAAAATGGGGCAATTTTTGGCTGGTGTCCATTTTGGAAAAGCGCACGGCAGGTCACCTTGTCAACCCGTCAGTCTGTCTACAAATCTGTCTGTCAGCCTGACTGTCTCACATTCCACTGGCCTTCCACTAAGATGTAATAAATATATAAAACTAAATAATATTTCTGTTGTAACACAGTCTAAGCCAACTTCACTGAATTGGTAAACAGGTGAAAAATACTGATCATTGTGGCCATGGCGAATCAATTCTGCCTTCCGGTGTCTATGCAGTACAGAGTTATGTAGTATGGTGTCCCTCCAGACCCACAAAGCACCACTTCCATCAGGGTCCCATTTGGCACCACATTACTGAGTGGAACTCAGATGCAACAGTCAATGGATCTGTCAGGGCACTTTTAAGCAGTGCGCTGCCAGAAAAGGCATCGGCTGTGACCGAATATGATACCTATTCCCTGTCCCTTCCACTCAGACCCGTTTACTAATTGTCCTCTCCCCTCACTTTGCAAGCCGTGTTTGAAAGAAATCCTGCAAAACTCTTTCCAAACTAGTGAGGAAGTTGTTTGTAATATTTTTTAAATTTTTATTGAGAATATCAATCAGTTTACATATGACGCTGGTTAAGTGTAGATTATGAATGAAGATAGAATTAACAAAAATAAAAAAGAGTAGTTCGTAATATGTCCCGCTCTTGTACTACAAGTTGTAGTTTTTACTTCCAGTGTACTTCCTGAAATTGTCGGATGAGGGTGCTCCTGAATCCCTTCAATAAAACCCCAGAAATAAGAGTTTCATCCAGGGATTTTAAGTGCCCCCATTTGTGAGAAAAAGTCACCCACTCAAAAGCTTCTTGACAAAGTTTACTCAAATATGCGCCCTCAAAGAGGTGAAGGTATCATACTCAGTCACGGCCATCACCTTTTGGTGGAATCCTGACCGACTTAGTGGCAAAGTTTGATGTGTGTGTGTGTGTAATAAAGAGAGAACGGGAGAAAGTGCAGCTGCAAACTTTTCAGGGGTCCTCTTGTCTCCACAAGGTTGGGTTTCCTGTTGAGAGAACAACTAAATAATCTCAACATTAACACAAAACAGCATCACACATGCAGTAAAATGATTCACAGCATTCAGAACCCACTACTGTCTGGGCCTAGCATTCAGACCTGCTACTGTCTGAGCCTAGCATTCAGAACCCATTACTGTCTGAGCCTAGCAATCAGACCTGCTACTGTCTGAGCCTGGCATTCAGAACCCACTACCGTCTGAGCCTAGCAATCAGACCTGCTACTGTCTGAGCCTAGCATTCAGACCTGCTACTGTCTGAGCCTAGCATTCATAACCCACTACTGTCTGAGCCTAGCATTCAGAACCCACTACTGTCTGAGCCTAGCAATCAGAGCTGCTACTGTCTGAGCCTAGCATTCAGACCTGCTACTGTCTGAGCCTAGCATTCAGACCCCACTACTGTCTGAGCCTAGCATTCAGAACCCACTACTGTCTGAGCCTAGCATTCAGAACCCACTACTGTCTGGGCCTAGCATTCAGACCTGCTACTGTCTGAGCCTAGCATTCAGACCTGCTACTGTCTGAGCCTAGCAATCAGAACCCACTACTGTCTGGTCCTAGCAATCAGAACCCACTACGGTCTGAGCCTAGCATTCAGACCTGCTACTGTCTGAGCCTAGCATTCAGAGCTGCTTCTGTCTGAGCCTGGCATTCAGAACCCACTACTGTCTGAGCCTAGCATTCAGAGCTGCTTCTGTCTGAGCCTGGCATTCAGAACCCACTACTGTCTGGGCCTAGCATTCAGAACCCACTACTGTCTGAGCCTAGCATTCAGAATCATGCTTATTGAAAGCACCTTCTAACAATACCTAACTATATTTTTTATACTTATGAAAATATACTGGCACAGAGAGGGAGGGAGGGGGAGGGGGGGGGAGGGAGAGATTGAAAGATAAGGACGGGAAATTTCCTGGTACATAATTTTCATACTGCAGCCACATGACATATTTATACGTCCGCCCAATATATAAAACACCACACCCAGGTGCTGCATCTAAATGTATACAAACATTTTCCGACTGCGCATTGTGATTGGCCGAGACGCATTCCATGAGTGCTGATATACAGTATGATAGCACTCTGACCTCATCACCGGCCGGGATCACTCCGCTTTGTTTGCATTCTAATTGACCTTGAGGATGTTTGGTCGGTTGGTATGGAAAAGAACTGAGACCAAACGACTGTCGCATCCCGTGTAAAAAGCCTTTCACTCTTTGAAATTGAACTCTTCGAGTCAAATAAAGTCAGTTAGAGGAATGAGCAGCAAGTTACTGAAGCTGAGACACTGTGAATGATATGATATTGTGAAAATAGTTTTTCAACTAACAACTGAGATACAGTCGGAGTATCAGAGAACTGGCAACTTCCCTGTCTGTGTTATTGTAATGTTATTCTTTTTCTGGAGTGAAAATGAAAATGCATACACACAATTCAGGCTCGGATGATCCAGGCAAGGAAGTTGCCGGTGAAACTCAGACTCTATCTCAGTTGTTAGTTAATATTGTTTAATGACAAAACGTACGATCTGTGGTAGTAGTTGGCTAATACCTAAGTTTATATACTGTAAATTCGAAGCTGGTAATTAGTAGGCCTGCACATGTGCAATGTAGAAAAAGGATTTCTTTTAAAACTGGAATTCTGAATGAACTATATTTGTTGGCGGAGCCAAACAAAACAACAAAATCATAATTGTTGTCTCAATCATTACATGGTAGATATTTTACAGGCCTGCAGAACTGTTTTATAAAAGCAATATCACACTCAAGGTCGTGCTATTATACTGTATATATGTGCTGATATTGTCAGGGTGCAGTACAGATTGAAGCGCAGACAGGACTAGAAAAATAAACCAAAGTTTATTAGTGGCAAAGCCACGAGGAGAAGGCAGAATCGAAGTCAGGAACAGGCAGTAGTCAAAACCAGGTGATCATGGCAAAATTACAAAAACACAATCCAAAAAGCGAAGTCAAGAAACAAAATCAAAAAGTCAGGACAACAGAAATCAGGCACACAAATAAACTAGCAGAACACAGGTGAGGAAAGGCTTGTAGCGAACCAGAGCAAAGCAGGCAACTGTGACAAACTCGCAACAAACACAAGACAGAGTGGAACTTAAATACATTGACTAACAAGAAAACGAGAAACAGGTGAACAGCAGGGCAAGTGAAACACATGGGTAATCAGGAGCTGAGATACAGAAGGTGGGGCAGACACAATGAGGAAGACAAAACAAAAGCACATGGATGGGGAGACGGAGAACAAAAATAAAGACACACAAAGAAAACCGAATGCAACCGAAAATGAAGCAAAGACACACAAGACAGATTCAAATACTGACAGATATACAGTATAACATCACACTGTCTCGTGTGATAGTGCTTAAATATAAAAATACATACATTTATGAAAACAGATTATATATATATATTAACTTAAGTGATAGATGTGTGCAAAGTAGCTTTGTAAAGTTCTGGGAAAATGTATCTTTTTGAGGAATTTTGTGGTCATTTTGAAAAATTTGCGGCCATTTTCGGAATGCTGTTAACAATATTTTTCACAAAATGTCTAATTAATCCCTTCCCTCTCACCCTCAGATATTTGTGGGGAGTGTTGTGATGCAATTTGGCTGCTTCACCCAAGTACAGTTCATCATTACACTGGAGGGGGGGGGGGGGGGGCATCCTGAGATCTGGTAGGTGATTCAATGACACAGTGACAGACTAAAGCCTGGGTTTTCAACAAGCTTTTTATGTATTGGGCCTATTTAATGAGTCACAACAAATACTTTGCACACATTGGGCCTCATTCATGAAATATGAGAAGAAGGACATTTCACGCAAAACATTTGTATTAGCAATTTTTTTGTATGAACGATGAATTTACACCTGCTCAGGACCACGCGTACTGCACCCGTAATTTCAAAATGCCGCTAAAGAAGCTTCTAACGGCCCTATCTTGGCGATCTTGGCGCTTGGTATAAGCGCATGGCGTAAAGTCCATTTAGGGCGTGTCCAAGTCCACTTTTGCTATTTTAACGGCGTATTTTTGGGCGCTAAGCACGGCTCAGCATGCGAGTGGGCTGAACCTAGTCTCTTCATTAATTATAGGTGTGTCTTGGGCGTGACATGCAATAAACCATCAAAATGTCATATCCCATTCCCTTTAAAAGCCTGCTTTTCCACCTTGGCGGATTG
Source organism: Synaphobranchus kaupii (assembly GCA_029718625.1). NCBI lineage: Eukaryota > Metazoa > Chordata > Actinopteri > Anguilliformes > Synaphobranchidae > Synaphobranchus > Synaphobranchus kaupii. The sequence continues at coordinate 118,170,402 of CM056376.1, forward strand.
CTTATATGATGCCGAAACAGACATGCTCGTGCGTGTTTAGTGTGATCAAGGAATAGGCTAAATGGAGTATGATCAATATTATTCGGACTAACCATTAGCCTATGAGTTCCCGGTAATTCCCGACAGGGCTGTTATTTTACAAAATTTCATTTGATTATGCAATGAAAGTGTCAAACATCAATTCCATGAGGCTGTTCTCATGGAGTTCTCGAAGTTCAAGCTTCATCCGAAGTTCATTAGGCTACTTGTATAGTAATATTGATTAATAACATAAATACCGTTATTTTGCCTTAATGATGACACTAAATACAATAAAGCTGTCCTCCGGTTGGCAACCCATATGTTCATGCATATTTCCCCTTGTTTAATAATGTCCTGTTTATGGAAATGTGACCAACTTGTTTTACTCATAGCGTAATGCTTTAAAACAATACACTTTCCCAGGAAGACCGTGAACCGTGCGACTTACAGCAGGGGAAACAGAGAACATGCAGTGCACATGCAGAGAATGGCATTAAAATTAATTGTGAATTAATTGTGTAACGTGCTGCAAACGACGTGCTTAGTTCTCTTTAAAATCGTTTTGTTCAGTTATGGAAAAACAGGTGAAATCAGCTGTGTTTTAATAAGCTGAGAGTTTGGAAACCTGGTCACTGTAATTAAAAAAAGATGAAGGATGAAGAATAGCTAAGGTTACAATTTAGTTAACATGGTGACATTTATCTCCGTTTTTTTAACCATAGGCTATCGAAAAAACCTTATGCACAGCAAATCCGCTGTAGCCTAGGCTATTTGAAAAACAATAAATGCAATATTCACTGGACAAGGTTTGGAACTTTTTTCAGTCACAAACCATTCTATTTATTTACAGGCTGTATTCCTAGATAAACAGAGCTGTATTGTAATGACATCTGAAGCGCATTTTCAGAACTCAAATGTCCGTCTATTGCTGTGCGCGAGTTTTCCATTGAATGACAATTCAGGCATTAGGTGTAAATGACAATTCGCGCATTAGGCTTGATATAGGTGTTATCAGCTCCTTTTTCATGGATAGCCATTGTCCTGTACCATCGCACATCGCCTGGATGTTGATGGAGTGGGCTGAAAGCAATTTAAGGCATTCCCCTTCGCTGAGGGAAAGGTAAGCTATGTGGACCTATGGACCCTTTTATTATTATGCATTTTTGATATAGCCTACACAATAATATTTCACATTGTAATCTTGATATTTTAGTCATGCTTGTGCACGCCCCTGTGTGTAACAGACAGGAGGGTACGCGCGTTGTGCACACGCCTATGTAGACGCACTTATATGCGCCGTTAAAATAACATGTAAACAACTGCGACTTGACTTTAGACCAGGTTTGTGGTGGTTCTAGCGCTTTCTGCTGGCTCAAGATAGCAATACGCCAAAAAGAATCCTGGTCACTCCTCATCTTAAGACCAACACGCCCAGTTCACTTGCAACGGGCGCAAGAATACATGCTAGTTAAAGGACGTAAGCGTTAGGTGTTATAATGAGCCTAGCGCCGGGTGTAAGATAGCAAAAACACTTGCGTTTGGGTTAGCGCCGCTTTGCGCAGGGAGTAAGATAGGGCCCTAAATGTCAATTAGAATTAATTTTTATTTTCAGCTAAATTCACAAGACTAAATGTAGCTTTTGAAGTGCACTATGCAAAAGTAATAATTATGACTGTAGAAAGCATGCACTTTAGATTGAGCCTATTAATCAATTGTAGCCTATAAATTTGTTTAATTAGACCCATAACTTAATTAATGCTCACGGTTTGCTACTATTTTTCTGAATTGATTAAATTAAAATGTTATATGACATAAAATATGCTAATTAAAACACACATGTAAAGGAGCTACTGTATATGCAACATTCAGAAAACTCTTCTCATTACTGACACCGGTGGCCGTAAGTGAATTGCAGCCAGTTCTGTGGCTGCAGCAGCAGAGAGAGGGAAGGTACTAGGAAGCGCTCTTAGGCATCACATCCTTCATTCACAAAATAATTTTCCCGGCTAACCCAACCCGAATTCTTTACATAAAAATCAACCCGTAGGCTCTTATACACAATGGAGAAAGTTTGGGAAGGTCCATTTTTTTAAGTTACGTTACAATCTGTTCATACATTGGCAATTGAAAGCGATTCATACATGTAAAAATCTTACATATAGCCCCTTTAACCATTGAACAAAATTTACTCTAAAATGACTCACAGGTCTATATAGCCAGCGTTGCAATGGCTGATCTTGTGCTGTTGGAGGAGTTGGCTCCTTAGGAGAGAACACATCTTTAGGTTAACGCATAGGCTATTTGTTGACTAAGAGTGATGTATGGCTGGTTAGTCGTTTTTGGGTTTTTATGAAATTGCCAACCTACCCAATGTTATTGGTGCCGTAACTGTAGGCTACTGCACAAACGTAGCCTCAAGGCTCCATCCAAAGATATGTTTGCATATATGAATAGAAAAGGCTATCACATCTGTGCAGCTCATATGTCATGCGAAATGTATTGCTTAATGTCCTGCGTATACGTCAAATTGCTGTTTACTGTGTCAGAGTATAGATTCCAAACTACCTCTTTCCATCACTAGGAGATGGGGATTACAAACCACCTCTCACATGTACAGAATACCAACAAAATGACAAAATTAATAAATTAATTCTTTTATTTATTTCCAGGCTGCGAGAAAGACCGTACTGCTTGGCAGATGGAGGCACTGCGCTCATCTGATTCAGAAAGGCTTGAACTTTAACAGTTTGTGTGACGGGAGATTCTGCATTTCCTGCATGTTATATCCTGCCTTGTCTTTACCATGTACGGTACTTTACTATTTACTTTATGACACCGTAATGAACAATACTAAACAATAATTTTTTCCTTGATTGAACATCTGCTAATAAAACTTTGATCTGAGTGTCGGAATAATTCTTTCTTTTGCTTTTTCTGGGCCATTTTGACTTGCACTTTTAAATGCAAGTAACAACTTCCATATAAGCTAATTCATGGGCGTGGATTTATGCTAATCACAAAATAAGGTGAACGTGCTTTACGATGAATCGGCATGTATGAACTTATGCACGGAATACAAACAAATCTGCCTTTCCCACACGGTTTGATGAATCCGGCGTACATTTTTTGTACTTTCGTACGTAAATGTACGTGCATATTTAGGAACGTTTCATGAATGAGGTCCATTGTTAGGGAGGAAACCATGGTTTTAAGAAATCTGAAAACCACAATGTGAACACATTTTACAGTTTTTTTTTCAATGTTTAACAAAAAGCATATTAAATAAGAAAATATAATTTAAACATTTCCTTCCATCTAAGACAGAAAATTTTATAGGCCTTATTTTAGTCAAAAGAAGTTATTCCTGGAATAAGTTCATCTTTTGACTAAAGTAAGGTTAAAAAAAAAACTTGGAGGCAGCCAAACACATAAAGGTATCAACCTGGTGGAAGGGACTCTAAGGGCTTGTTTTACAAAGGTGTTTAGTGTGTGCAAAACTAATAACACAACCAATGATTGGCGCAAAACAAATACCGCAACCAATCATTGCTCATGTTATTGGTTGTGTTATTAGGTTTTTTACACGCTAACTGCCTTAGTAAATAAAGCCCTTAGAGTCCCTTCCACCAGGTTGATGCCTTATTGTGTTTGGCTGCCTCCAAGATAGTCCACAGCCTTCCTTGCAGGAAAATTTACCCAAACTTATAAGAACTTTCCCCTGATCTAAATTAAGGTGCCGTGCAATGGCAGTGATGCTACCATATGTCGCAGAAACCTGCTTTCCAGAAAGGACCTGGGCTTGTTCAGCACATTTTCTTTTATTGTTTTCTTAAAATATTTGTGTTTTATTTTTATTAGTTTTGTTTAAGCATGAGATTGTTACAGTGAGTGATGATTTACCCTGGAAAACGTCCAATGATTTCTAAAAGTTACCTGGAAAATTCCCTCCCTTTGCAACCCTAGTGCAGAGTAATACTCACTGCGATTGATGAGTTCTGTAGACACTTAAAAAAGGGCTTCACTTCACTTCATTGACTGCAACCAGGCTACTAATCATATACTCAAGGCCAGAACCAAGGTACAGACTGCAGTTTCCACTGTATCGTACAAACCCACTGACCACACAACATGTACTGAACCTGTATTTAACCTATTTAAGACCTGTATTTGACCAGTATTACACCGAAACAACAAAAATACACACAACTGACCATGAGTGAGTGAGACACAAATACACAGATGCCAGATAGGCATGCATGCAGAAGGACAGGCATATCACTGAGCATACAACTTACCCATTTAAAGACGGCAGGTGAACGGAAGACGAACCATAAATGAAAAACAGGTGTATAATATCTCTTCTCCTTTATCAGCTGTGTGTTCCTGTGTTGGGCTGTGTCATATCTCTGATCTACGTTATCAAATACAACATCTATAAACTGTCACGAGACAAGCAAGATTAACTGATTTGTACCCTATCTCACTATCTCTATGTCCCCGTCTCTATGATCCACTCTTTCCCTCTCCCTTTTTCTCTCCCGCTCTCTCTTTGTGAATAGTTCTCATTTCCTCACCCAGACCTGTCAGACCGGCCAGGTAGGGCCTGTGGGATTAATGCTTACAAAATGAGAGAGAGGGAGAATCATAACGCACAGACGCACCTGGAAAGAGAGGGAAAATCATATTTCCAGCAGAAACAGATGTGAAGCCTGCATCCATTTTTATCTGCCTGAAGGTAAATCTTCATGTGCCATCTAATTAATTAATGGTAGCAGTAATCAAAAAGAATCATTATAATGAATATGCATAACTCCACCCAGCTCTTTTCTCATTGGCCAACTGGAATGTTTCAAAATGTGAACACTAGCTTTCCATCTTCTACATCATCTTCTCCTCTTTCCTTCCTTCTTTTCTCATTACTCTTCCATCCCAAACACTATACCAAACTGCTCATAAATCAGCGATTACAGAAACGATTTAACAGAATATTATTTAAGTTTGATATCCCTTATGTGGGTCAAAATGACCCAGTTGTGTGTGTTTTTTTTCTCCAAATATAAGTATAAGCAAAGTCAACTACTTTTGCTCGATGAATTCTCCTACAAACTTGTCTTTTATTTAGTTTTTGTTTTAACTTTCTTACAATTTGAGTAAAGATTAGTTTTTCATTACTACCCCGTTTAGATAGCCCTGGTCATTTTTGACCCGGAATTGAATTCCAGTGGAATATGATGTATTATACAGTGTTGGGTCTCACTATTTTTCTCAATATACCTATCAAATTAGCCTATATTTTGTTCAAATATCTTGTTTATAGTGTCCAGACATTATCATTTTCATCATAATGAACATATTTTTGGGAATAATTTTGGATTTTGCATGAGTTACCCATTGAAATAAAGTGTCAGAAAGATCGTGCTTGCATAAGAGACTGGATTTGGGGGGGGGGGGGTATTTAGGATCAGGAATATATTTACTTCCATTTCTTTGTTTCTTTAATGTCTCATTTATTTATACATTTCAGCAATTTCAAACTGCTCAGAGCAACCTGGGCACTGTGTCAAAAAGATCACATGCAAACAATGGCAGTCGTAAAACACAAAGTAAAAGAAAATTAGAAACCCAGCATGGATGGATTTGGCATCTGTCTCTCTCATTCTCTCTCTCTCCCTCTTTCTATACATTTCTCTCTCTCTCTCTTTCTATACATTTCTCTCTCTCTCTCTCTCTCTCTCTCTACAAATCCAAATCCAAATCCAAAAAAGCTTTATTGGCAGGAAATACTTAGTACAGTAAATATTGCCAAAGCGTATAATACTACAAACAACAATAACCACAACACTATAATGAGTAATGATAATGACCATAATAATAATAATAATAATAATAATAATAATAATAATAATAATAATAATAATAATAATAATAATAAAAAACATTGAAAATGAATTAAGTAATAACAGGGATGTTCTTGGTCACTCAGTGTCCCTCAGGTTATGGCAGGCTGATATGTATTTTGCCGCAATTACGGCTGTTGGTCCTTCTCCTAACAGGATTTTCATCTTGTCATCCTTTGTCAGGGAGGAGAAGTTCTTTATAATTTTTGAGAATTTTTTAAAATATATTTGTCTTGTATTTGAATATTTTTCACAATAAAGGAGAAAGTGCATCTCTGTCTCCACCTCTCCGGTCTTACAGTGACCACATATACGTTCTTCTTTTTGTAGCCATGTTTTCCGGTGTCTGCCCTTTTCAATAGCAAGGGTGTGGTCACTGAGCCTGTACTTGGTCAGGATCCGTCTCTGCTTTGCATCTCTGACAGAGAAGAGATACTCAGCTAATGTATAGTCTCTTTTTAGGGTCCTGTCGGGTAAGTGAGGACTAGGTAAAATGTGTATTATCTGAATCCAGCGGTTCCAACAGTCAATGCCCTTGTTAAAACGTTCGGCACTCTGAATACTGAACACAAGCGATATTGCGTGCTAGAACCCCTCACTTAACCAACATTCAAAATAAGTTTTATGTGATTTAATTGAATAATTATTATTAAAAATTACAATCATCAATTAAATTGCCAAATTCGTTAATAGGTAAGTCGAACAGTAACCTGGTGGATCAACCAACAAGCCAAAACAAGGTCTAAATCAGGTCTTGAGATTAAATAATTTTATTAAATGAAAAACTGTCAATTAGAATAATGACTGGAAATAATACATTCACTAAGGAATGTAGGCTGACTACTTATAATTTACAAAAGGGAAGACATTAAACCAGACATTAATTAGAAGATACCAGTGAAGAGAGAGATAAGCCAAAAATTGCCAATATTATTTACCCTCCAGCTGAACAGGAACAAAAGGAAATGCACAAGGAACCAAAAAGGATGACTTCCTCCCCAAACATATCTTTACAGGGAGAGCATCCCTGTCCTGATTGGGTTAAGGTGTGGGGGAGGGGGGGAGAGGGGTCATTTATGACAAAGACTGGCTTATCTTTGATGTTTGTGCATGGGAGTGAGAGAGACAGAGAGCGACAGAGATAGAGAGAAGGGGGGGGGGGGGGGGGGGGGTACTTTACTCATATCTAAATATTAGATATCCTACATTCCCTCTCTTGTAAGAATAGGTGCATGCACCCGCTAAAAACCTATTCTTACATCACCAAATAGGAATCACATTACACATTTGAACATTGAAGATGCAGTTACCTGCTAACAACAAAAACAACTGTCCAAATGGTTCACCAACCATCTTTAAAACATTTAGTCCATGCCCAGTTTAATAGTCCCTTTGTGATCTGCTGGCCAGCAGATATATGGACACACTGACGTATGTCCCAGGATGATCCAGTGTGGTGCGGAGACATATCTCTATTAGACACTCTTTTGTGTCGTTGCTGTTATGACACCCTGGTTCAGTCTCTTCCTTCTCCAGTGTCCGTGTATCTAGACTGGCAAGGGACAAGAGGTTCCCTGGACTTTGGGTAACATGCAGTGCTTTTTCCCATTAATGTTGCAATTGCGTGAGTGAAATGCAACCTACTCCCAACAGTGTCTCTACCAGTTCTGCACGGCTTGCGGAGGGCTCTGTCTCCTGTGACAGGAAGCTGGACGATCCACAGTGGCAAAGTGCGGTCAGGACCTCTCTTCTAACGGGCGGGGAAGCGCCTCTTTCCCTGTCGGAATCCATTTTGGCTCCTTTAGCCTGGGTTCAGTTGGGTGGACTGCTGACGGCAGTTGCTTAGGCTAGCTTCCCGCGGCAGGGTGTGGGACCGGTTGCACTTGTTTGCACTTGTGTCTGTTGGTGTCCTTTAGGGAATGGCAGGAGAAGACTGTGGGAGTTGAGGGCTTAGGCCTTATCACTCACAGCAACATGTGAAGAGGGGAACAATTAATGCTAGTACTGCATGTTATGACCGCTGTCAGTCCATGCAGGGGAACCTTACGGACAGGGTTTACTGTCCACGGGATTGCCAGTCTAAATAATCACATGAATAGGGCAGACTTGTCCATAAGTTTCCAGGAACAGGATTTGGTGGGGCACCTACACTCTATAAAAGGGACTTAAAAACAACATGGGCATGGTATTAGGTTAAAAGGTGGTGGTAGGGATGTGGGGGGGGGGGGGCAGAGACAGAGACAGAGAGAGGCTGACAGGGAGAGAGATAAACAGAGAAACAGAGAGAGAGAGAGAGAGAGCAAAAGACATTAGGCAACATCCCATCAGTCCGATAGCAATCAAGTTTGTTTTGTGTTTTGATTACACCATCCCAATATTCCAGATAAGAGATTTTGGTTTGTTTCATAATTTGGTTTACTCAAATTTGCTGGTAAGCAGTGCTGGTATGGAGCTGGTTTGTGCTTTGTGTTAATGGAGTTAATGGGTTAGTCAGCTTCATTACCAGCTGACTGAGGGGACTCTTTTCATGACTGAGCTCTTGGGCATTCATTGCCTTAAATTGCAATGTGTCTTGGGGGCTTGAGTTGAGGTGCATCCAGAATTTTAATGCTCTTTTTTGGATATGAATCATTAATGTCTAGTGGCCTAATTCTGCCCTGCATGCATTATTTGGGGTTTTCCTCTGTACTAGAATATTTCTGCAAAATTCTACATGCAGGGTCTCTATTGGATGCTTGTCCCATTTCGAATAGTTCTGCTGGCTGAGTGGACCCCATACCTCACTTCCATACAGCGCAATGGGCTGGATAACGCTATCAAAGATCATTAACCAGATTTTAATTTGTATATTCATTTTATGAAATTTTCTTTTTATGGCATAAAGTGCTCTTCAAGCTTTTTATTTTAATGCATTCACTGCCTTGGTAAAGCTCCCTGATGCTGTGATTGATAGACCCAGGTAAGTATAATTTAGGGTGTGTTCTAGGGCGGTGTTGCCTAGAAAAAACTGGAATCTGTTTTCCTGACATCTAGCCTTTTTTTGGAAGATCATTACTTTAGTCTTTTTTAAGTTTACTGTCAGTGCCCAGTTCTGACAGAAATCTTCTACCAGAGCCAGGCTCTGTTGCAAGCCATCTTCAGTGGATGACAACAGAACCAGGTAATCTGCGTAGAGGAGAAATTTTACTTCCGTGTCGTATAGGGAGAGGCCAGGCACTATAGACTGTTCCAACTTCACCGCTAACTCATTAATGTAAATGTTGAACAGTGTTGGACTCAGGTTACAGCCCTGTCTCACCTCACGTTTTTGTGTGAAGAACTCGGTTCTTTGGTCGCCAATTTTTACTCCACATTTATTTTCAGAGTACATAGACTTAATTATATCATAAACTTTACCCCCTACACCACTTTGGATAAGTTTGTAGTATAATCCTTCATGCCAAATAGAGTCAAATGCTTTTTGGAAATCGATGAAGCATGCAAAAAATTTCCCCATTTTTTGTTTGGTGCACATGTTTATTTATTATGGTGTGTAGGGTGTAAATATGATCAGTGGTTCAATGATTTGGAAGAAAAATTGGTTTTTACTCAGGACATTGTGCTCGTTAAGGAAGGTTACAATTCTAGAATTTAGAATACTACAAAATACCTTCCCCAGATTACTGCTTACACAAATGCCTCTGTAATTATTAGGGTCTAATTTGCCTCCACTTTTATAAATTGGGGATATAAGCCCCCGGTTCCAGATGATATAAGCCCCCGGATATAAGCCCCTCTCTCTCTCTCCTCTCTTTCTATACATTTCTCTCTCTCTCACACACACACACACACACACACACATACCCTAACATAAAAATGACCTTTAACTTGAATTTTAATAATCAGAGTTCAGTTTGATAATCAGATTGTTCTCTGAAATATGTTTAATGTCTGAAGATTTGTATGTTTTTTTGTTTGATTTTATTTTATAATAATCATAGTAATAATAGTGATAATATTCAACGCTCAGACTCAGGCTTCAAAGGTGATATTATGACTGTGATGTTAAAATATGGTAAGTTTCAAGTCTAAATTTAATTAACTCATTCAAAATATAAATGGATTTCTATGTAATCAAAGCCTAAAGGGATTTGGGTTGTACATTGTATTATTAACCTAACGCAAAATTACTCATTATTAGGTGAAAAAAATTTATATATACATATCCTATGAATAAATATTATTTTAATAGCCATTTTTGACCCGCATTGCATTACAGGAGTACTGAGGTGCCCATGCATCTACGGGATACACAGACCACATAGCTCCTCTTTTTATATCTTTATTTATGCCAAATAAACAAACTGCAGATTGATCAGCTTTTCAAGGAGTCATCATGGGGTCACTGCTCTGTCTCTAACAAGTATATTACCCCATGAGAAATAGTCATCAGCTTCACCCTGATTGGTCAGGAACTCATCCAACATATCTCGTACAAGTCCTAACATCTGGAAATCCATTGCTACTGATTTCTCGGACCTTTCTCCAGTACTTTTCAAATATATATATTAAAAGGTCGTTAATCCCTTTGCGCAGATGCCACATTTAGTCAATTCTCATCTATTTAGGGGGGTGTTGTATTTAAGGCCTTATAACCCCAGATGAGCATCACAAAAAACATGGCTTAAATGAAACAAGACAGTTGTACAATTTACAATTTACAATACTAGATTATACTAGATTTGGGGAATACTAGTTTATTTTCATAATTTAGGTCAAAATAAACATGTTTCAGGCAATTAGAACCTCCATATTTGGTACAGTTGTCATAAATAGCATACTAATAAAACTAGAACATGGAGTTTGTTGTTTCCACTCATTATTCGGTTGCAGGAACAATGAATGTCTTAGTTGAGCAATCTCATGGCGCCGGCGCCATGGCCATTACGGGGTCTGCGCGAAGGGGCCAATTGCTGACTCACAGAGCCATCCACTATTATTGTCTTTTATTTTTGGTTTCATTTTTTCTCTCTTTTTCATAAATGCTTTTACCCTTACACACATATACAGTGAGCACCATAATTCACTGGACAGTGACACAGCTTGATCCAGGATAATTTGTGAATACATGGGTAACCTTACACGTAGCATCGCAAGTCACCTGACTGTTGAGCAGGCTCCCTTATGTTTAACATATACAGTGAGCACTTCATTGGACAGTGACACACTTTTTGTTACTTTGGTTCTGTACTTTAGCACTCTCAGTTTGAAAGGATACAATGAAAATGCTGTTGAAGTGCAGAAAATAAGATATCATTAGTCTTTTGATATTGTTGGGTCACAGACATCAGGAAGTCATGACATGCAAAGGATATGCGACCAAATATTAAAAATGATTACTTTATTCTGCATTATGTTAAACTGTCCAATATTTTTTGATGCCTGAAAATGGGGGGGACTATGTACTAAAGGTACTATAATTTCTAAACGGTTCATCCAATATGGATGAAAATACCCTCAAATTAAAGCTGACAGTCTGCACTTCAACATCATTGTATCCTTTCAAACTCAAAGTGCTAGAGTACAGAACCAAAATAACAAAAAATGTGTCACTGTCCAATCAATTATGGTGCTCACTGTATTTACGATATCATGGCTGAGATGGACTCATTTCACTGCCTCTCCCTACTGTCACAATTACTCCTACCTGCTGTGGCTCAGAGGGCTCAGATGAGCTGCAGCAGCTGGTCTCACTCCCTTCTCCATCATCAGCTTGAATCTAATATTAATAATATGAGGTCAAATACAAGCCTTATTCACTTTATTTCATCAGGAGGAGTACAGAACCAAAATAACAAAAAATGTGTCACTGTCCAATGAATTATGGCGCTCACTGTATATGTTATATATTATGTTCGTGTACATGTACCAAAATTGAGATTAACTGTGTGGTGAATAGACATTGCCTGGGTTGCTGCATGATTCCTTGTTGTGTTATTTTCCTTTGCGTAGGAAATAAATCATAATGAGCAGAGCCGCTTGATAAGCTTTTTGACTTTTTGGCTCTAACAGCACTTTTAAAAAAAAATAGACTTTACTGTTGTTTATGTATTGTATGTTTAACTTGATATATGTGAATACACAAACAAACAAACAAACAAGCCTCCTTCCATCAATCCTTCCCTCCATCCTCCCCTCTCTCCGGCTCTCACTCTCTCTCCCTCTCTCCCCCTCTCCCTACCTCTCTCCTGCTCTCTCTATCTGGAGGTTCTGTATGATGTGTGAGAGAGAGGTGATGTCATTGTTGTCAGGGTTACACTGAATTGCCAGCATTACAAGGCTGTCCTGTCTTGGGAACAGCTGTAACAGGTGCTCTCTGAGAGCAGTGGGGTCTGCAGGCTGCCTTGGGTTCTGTGCCCTCACTGCCCCCGCTGGCTGGGTGCGGTACTGAAGCACCTCTGTCTGAGCAGGTCTGCGAGCCACCTGGATGGTGGAGGAAGAGGGTTGGGCCAAACTGACAAAGGTGTGACTGCCTGAGGCTGGAGATCTGAGAGAGAGAGAGAGAGAAAGAGACAAAAAAGATAGGAGATAGAGGGAGGTGAGCCATCTTTGTGCGGGCATGTTTAGGGGTTGTTTGTGGGGACACATGTTTAGTACGTGTGCAGGCGTGTTTAGGGGTATACCTATGAAGGTGTGTATAGGGGCGTACCTAAGCAAGTGTGTTTAGGGGCGGAGCTGTGTAGGTGTGTTTAGGGTGTACCTATGCAGGTATGTTTCAGGGGGTACCTAGGAATGTGTGTTTCGGGGTGTACCTACACAGGTGTGTTATGGGCGTACCTAGACAGGTGAGTTTCGGGGGGGTAGCTACACAGGTCTGTTTCGGGGCATACCTACACAGGTGAGTTTCGGGGTGTACCAACACAGTTGGGTTTCGGGGGATAGCTACACAGGTGTGTTTCAGGGCATACCTACACATGTAAGTTTCAGGGAGTATTTCCGCAGGTGTGTTTTGGGGCTTACCTACACAGGCGTGTTTCAGAGCATACCTACGCAGGTGAGTTTTGGGAAAAAAACCTACGTAGGTGAGTTTTGGGGCATACTTCCACAGGTGTGTTTCGGGGTGTACCTATACAGGTGTGTTTCAGAAAGTACTTACACAGGTGAGTTTCCAGGCGTACTTCCACAGGTGTGTTTCGGTGCATACCTACACAGCTGTGTCTTGGGGCGAACCTACACAAGTGAGTTCCTGGGCGTTCTTCCGCAGGTGTGTTTCAGGGTGTACATACACAAGTGTGTTTCGGGGTGTACCTTCACAGGTGTGTTTCAGGGCGTACCTGGATCTGGAGCGCAGGAAGTCGCTCAGGTGGGGTCCTGTTCGGCCCAGCGGATCATCAGGAACCATGAAGAGATCCCCAACAAATGTGTACTGCAGCAGCCTGCCAGGAGAGGGCGCTGTTACCACGGTTACTGCCCTGCTGTGCTGGTTACAGTCTGCAGAGTGTGGGCATGGGTAAAGTCTCTATACTCTGCATGCTCCTCTACAGTCAGCTTTCTTTACCTGTTTCTAATGACTTTGTTAAAGGCGGGAGATTCATCCAAAAGGTCTCTTAGGTTGTCATTCGTCACAATCACTCCATCCGTATCCTGAGCCAACTGCAGCATGAACCTGGAGAACACCTTCATCATCATCATCATCATTATCACCACCATCATCATTAAGAACCTTAATAATTAACAACATTTCTACTTTACAGCCTGTATCATATTAACACAAAAACATTCACTGTGGTTTATGGGGGAACATGGTATAGAAGGCAGGGTTTAGAGGGGGATAGGGTGTAGGAGGCAGGGTTTAGAGGGGACATAGGGTGTAGTAGGTGGGGTTTAGAGGAGAAATAGGGTGTAAAAGGCAGGGTTTAGAGGGGACATAGGGTGTAGGAGGTGGGGTTTAGAGGGGAAATAGGGTGTAAAAGGCAGGGTTTAGAGGGGACATAGGGTGTAGGAGGTGGGGTTTAGAGGGGACATATGGTGTAGGAACAGGTAGGACAAACCTGTCATCGTAGGAGTTGATCATCTTCCCCTGAACCTCTCGAGATGGAGTGAAAGAGAGACAACCCAGATTCTGCAGCTCTGATAGATACTGCTGCTCTGTAGAGAGAGAGAGAGAGAGAGAGAGAGGCGGGGGGGGAGAGTAAGAGATTTTCCCTGAGATCTGAAACCAAGGCTTGATTACCCCTACAGAACATAACATACCTTAAAATGATGAGAGCAGACCATTCAGCCAAACAATGCTCTACTTCCACCTGTCAGTCATCCCATCAAGGTGGGTCTTGCGTTGTGCAATCGGAAGTAACTCCTGCCTTTTTCTACCAAACGAAGTGGTGTGCAATCATATTGTAAATGTGTGGTTCACTACTAGATCGATTTTTGTTTTGCAAACAAATCGAATAGTTAACATTCAACACATTATGAGCTAACTAGCTAGTCTACATAATATTAACGGAATGTCAGGAATGTTTGTGTAGTTGTCCACAAGTCGAGTAACTTTGTTATCGAATCGTGTCAAGTAAAACCATGCATTGTTTCTTATTCATATATGTATTATGGGCATTACTGCATACTGTTTAGTGACATGCAGTATGCAAAAAAATATCTTCCATTCTATTATCAGCAAAAACCTGGAAATAAGTATATCATCCGGGGATATTAAAGTGATACTGCAGTCAAAAACGGACTTTTTCCCGTTGAAAACCGATGTTTTGGGTTAGATTATGATCATACACAACTGTTAATGTCTGAAAATCTCATGTTTAGTCAAAATGTTTTTTTCTGAGTTTTTGTGTAGGCTTACCAATACACTGGTTTCCGGGAATTTGTGACGTCATAAGATCCTTAACATAAAAATGGGTGGAGTTGAGGTGGTCTCGGTCAACGTTTTTTTTTTCCTCTTTGAGACTGAGACCCTTGTACTGCTAACTAGCTAGTCAAAGTTCAAATATGAATCGCTTTGTATTACTGTTAACTTTAATATTATGACTTATATCGAGCAACATAGAGAGTTATTAATTTACAACGTCTTACTATTTGGTATCTTTAGCTAACTTGCCTGCATTATGCCAAGGAGTCAGAGATGTATCATTCCTCGGTGCAACGCCACCGGCTCTGTTAGCTTTCATAATCTGCCGAGAGACCCAGCGCTACTTAGCCAGTAAGAAATACAGTAGATATGGACGGATAACTTGAAGGGTTTCTTCTCCTGACTTATTTTTCCATAGAGTTCAATAGGAAAATTTGTCAGGAGAAACAACCCTTCAAGTGATCCATCCATACCTACTGCATATCTGGCAGCAGAGTGATGTTTTGAGGCTCGTTTGATACCTCAGACCCTTGTTGACTTACAGCCATTTAGCCAACCATGTGTTCCATACTATTCCTGTGTAATTTACAGCTTAATCTAGTCCCACCCCCAATTCCCATAGAGATTCATTCAAATGCAGAGAGGTTATAGTATTGCTTCTAAGAGTACCTGGAAATAAGATATCAGGAGTCTTTTGATATCCTTTTATACAGAATCATGATGGCATCACCTGTTTACCTGTGGAATACCTGTTTACCACAGAAGTTGTTTGAGAGAATGTGCAAAGCCGTTATCAAGGCAAAGGGTGGCTACTTTGAAGAATCTAAAATATAAGACTTTTTTAAAATTTGTTTAACACTTTTTTGGTTTTTGCATAATTTAATTTGTGTTATCTCATAGTTTTGATGTCTTTACTATTCCAAAATGTGGAAAACAGTAAATATAACGGAAAAAAAACCTTCTATGAGTAGGTGTGTCCAAACTTTTGACTGGTACTGTATGTATAAAAAGAAATTACAATATTTAATAGTTAATGTTATATTACTCCTATTATAATGTTATTTTTGCTTTCTTAAAAAAATGTAGTATTGTATTGTTGCTATGATTAATCTTTGATATTGTTACGCTTCAGCAATATGTATTTTTAAATATGTCATGCCAATAAAGCATTTGAATTTGAGAGACAGAGAGAGAGAGAGAGGGAACAAAGAGAGAAGGAGAGGCATGGTGAGAGAGAGAGAGAGAGAGAGAGAGAGAAGGAGAGGCATGGTGAGAGAGAGAGAGAGAGAGAGAGAGAGAGAAGGAGAGGCATGGTGAGAGAGAGAGAGAGGGAACAAAGAGAGAAGGAGAGGCATGGTGAGAGAGAGAGAGAGAGAAGGAGAGGCATGGTGTGAGAGAGAGAGAGGGAACAAAGAGAGAAGGAGAGGCATGGTGAGAGAGAGAGAGAGAGAGAAGGAGAGGCATGGTGTGAGAGAGAGAGAGAGAGGGAACAAAGAGAGAAGGAGAGGCATGGTGAGAGAGAGAGAGGGAACAAAGAGAGAAGGAGAGGCATGGTGAGAGAGAGAGAGACAGATAGATAGAGAGATGTGAGCAGTCATGCTTCACATGAGTTCTTAATATTAAACTAATTATCCTATTTTAAAATGAGATAAACCAAAGAAAATTATCAAAAAACAGAACATCAAGAACAAGAACAAACAGGGACAAATATGTACATTTTTTAAAAGAGAAGAAAACACAAGAAATCTTGATAAAACAAGGACCAGCTAAGAAAGTGGAAAGATCTAGCAAGGAAGACAGTGCAGTGCTAACAGAGGCTAGCAAACAAAATAAGGAAAAACAAACCCACAGGTATAACACCACCAGTGAAGAGGTAGGCACTTTTTACCTTTGGACTTTTACACTGAAATTTATCACCTGGAATATAATCTGGAATATATTACTTAATTACTTGGTAATCAAAATCAGTTAGCTAAATCTATTGCTATCTAGCTACTGAAGAAGCATAATCGTGCCGTTGGAAAGTGACAGTTGTAAATGTATCCATCTTCTGGAGCTAGGGGAGAGCACCTCCCCCTCCCCCTTGCAGTACAGTATCCTGACAGTGTCAAAAGTGCTGCAGCAAGGAAAGAATTCAAGCACAAACTGCTGAGGAACAGTCCAGAGATCCTAATAGCAGATTTTTCCCAGATAGGAGACAGGTGTACCCCAACAAACCTGCTCCTATATACAGACTGTACAGTGGCCTGGCACAGTGCTATCTGCCAGCACTACAGGCACTTTAAAAAGAATGGTATCTGTAATGGGAGACAGATAACAATATATGAGGAGGATGAGAGTGACGGCACACTCCTCACTGTAAATCTGTACCACAACGGCACAGTCATGTTCCAGGGAAGTGAGGCCAGCCTCAGCTCTGTCCAGAGGGACTTTGACGCTATAAAAGCACTGGCAGAGGCTGAGAAGCCCAAACACAACACTAAAGTAACAAAACTGAAAACAAAACCAAGTGAGGCTAAAGTTGTGGAGGCAGAAGAGGGAGAGAAGGACCACCCTTCAGAGGACTGTGCTGGGTACCACAGACAGCTGGAGAGCACAGTCTGCCTGATGAGAGAGATGCTCTCCCTGCAGGAGGTGGAAATGGTGGAATTAAAGGAGCTGGTGCTGTCCCATCAAGCACCCAGTGAACCCACACAGCACCTGAGAGACCAGCTGAGCCAGATGAAGAACGAGCTAAAGGCCTCCGTGCTGGAGCTGAGAGGAGAGGTGCAGGAGCTGCAGCAGGACAGGGAGGCTCTTAGGAGGGAGCTGGGAGCAGTGAGAGAGGAGCTGCACCTCAGGGACCGGACCGTGCAGAGCCTGAGGGAGCAGCTACAGAGCCTCAAAAGCACCTGCAAACACCAGGCCCAGACTCCAGACTCACAGCCCTCCACCAGCACCCTGACTGAGACCAATCCAGTGCAGATTCAACCGATACCCACATCAACCCCCACTCTGACTGAGACCAGCCCAGCAGCACAGAGACAGAAGGTACTCACAGCCACCCCACAGCCCAGTACAGAGAGAGACGTGACACCAGCCCCCTCTGCCACTGAAGCACACACTGCTAAGGAAGGCACAGCAACACCACCCAAAGCAACCCCCACAGAGGCTATTACCAGCAAGCCTTCTCCAAAATCAAAAAACAAAACAAACAACTACAGAGATGCAGAAATTGTAATTCTTATAGACTCAAACGGTAAATTTCTAAATGAACAGCAGCTCTTTCCAAACCATAGAGTCGTGAAACTTTGGTGCCCAAAAGCAGAAAATGCAGTTGAACTGCTTACCAAAAAACACCTGGGTGAACCAAGTCACATCATAGTCCACACAGGCACTAATGACCTGAGGACCCAGCAGGAGAGAGTGGCAGAGTCTGTGAGGAGAGTAGCAGAGCGAGCCACTCAGACTTTCCCCTCCTCCAAAATCACCATCTCTACCATCCTGCCCAGGACAGACTTCCATCCTCAGACCATCCAGAGGATCAATGCTGCCATTTCACGTGGATGTGCTCCCATGCCTAATGTCCACATAGCGCACCACCCAACCCTACGCCTGGACAGCCTCCACGACCATGTCCACCTCCAGAAAGGCTTAGTCAGCATATTAGCGAGGACGCTGAAGGACGTCGCCCTTGGCCGCAGCCCAAGCAGCCCCCCCAGGATCAGCAGACGACCCCCCAGCCTTCATCCAGCTGGCCTCTACTTCTCTCCCCCACAGAGGGACCACACCACGCAGCGGCCACAGCACCACCACCAGCGCAGCCCCCCCAGACCCAGAGCGCCGCCAGCAGGACATATGAGCCCCCCGCTCAGACACCACAGGCCCGGCCCAGCTCCACAGCACCAGAGTCCAGCCCAGCAGCAGGAGCAGCACAGCTATGCTGCAGCACTGAAAGGGCCAGCCAGCACCAGCAACACGGACATGGGAGAGATCAAGCACCTGCTCAGCCTCATATGCACCAGACTGATGGGCTGTGTACAGTGAGTGCACAGAGCTCGCCATAAAATACCAACAATCAACTTCTAATTTATCATTTCCAATTACCTAAAATAACTAATTCCCCATGAAAACTATACTTCCCTGTCTAAATTTGTGTCTTATCTCATTTTAAAATAATGGTTAATTTTGTTAAATTGTAAAATTTGCTGTTTAAATGAATACCTTAGCTATCACATCATGGAACATCCAGGGTATTAACTCATCCTTATTTGGATGTAAAAGTAAGACCCTGGAGTTCAGGAAAAACACACAAAACATAGACATCATTATCCTCCAGGAGACTTGGTGTAAATCAGATTCCATCACTCACTGTCCCCCAGACTACAAAGAAATCATAATATCATCCACCAAACACCCCACAATCAAACGTGGCAGAGATTCAGGGGGAATCATAATTTGGTATAAGTCAGAGCTTAAAAATTTCATAACAACAATTAAAACACAGAAATCGCATGTCTGGCTTAAAATCAAGAAAGAGAAAACAAACACAGAAAAAGACATATTCCTCTGTGCAATTTACATCCCCCCAAGTGAATCTCCATACTACGAAGATGATACCTTTCCTTGCCTCCAAAATGAGATCTGCAGATTCCAGGCTCAGGGGAATGTGCTGATCTGTGGAGATTTGAATGCCCGAACAGGCTCCTTACCTGATTTCAACATTGAAACAGGTAATATTCACATAATGGGCAATAACTATATGAAAAATGTTACTAACTTCCCTAGAAACAGCTCTGACCCACAGGTTAACAAGAACGGGAAAGACCTCCTGCAGCTCTGTCGAAGCCTGGGTCTGTACATTGTCAACGGTAGGTTACGAGGGGACTCTCTGGGAAGAAATACCTTTTGCTCTCCTCTTGGCAGCAGTACAGTTGATTACATGGTAACAGATCTAGACCCTTTCTCTTTCAGAGCATTCACTGTTAAAGCACTAACCCCTCTGTCAGATCACAGCCAAATTACCGTGTTTCTCAAAAAGACAGAAAATAACACAACCACACACACAAAGCCCAGCGAGCTGTTCAATCTTACCAGATCATACAGATGGGCCCAAAACAGCACAGAAGAGTTCCAGAAAGCAATCAACAGTCAAAACATTCAAACACTATTAGACAACTTTCTGGATACCACATACACTCACAGTAAAGAAGGAGTCAATCTAGCAGTAAAACAAATTAATTACATATTTGGAAAAACAGCAAAAATATCCCAACTGAAACAATCAAAAATTAAACAAAAACACCAGGAGGATAATTGGTTTGATTTGGACTGTAAGAATATGAGAAAAGAACTTAGAACATTATCAAATCAAAAACATAGAGATCCAAAAAATATAGATTTACGTCTTAATTACTGTGAAACTCTAAAACAATACAAACGTATGCTCAGAATAAAAAAGGCACAGTATACCCGCAAACAACTGACACTAATCGAAGAGTCCATAAACACAAACCGTTTCTGGGAAAACTGGAAAACCCTCAATAAAGCAAAACCAGAAGAATTGGCCATACAAAATGGAGATGAATGGATTAACCATTTTAAAACTTTGTATGAAACAATACCATTAGTCATAAATTCAGAACAAAATCATATCCAAGAAAAATTACATAATTTAGAATTGGCTGTAAAAGATAACCAAAATCCATTGGACTCTCCCATTACTGAGCAGGAACTGAAGGAAAGACTTCAGAACCTCAAAAACTAATAAATCAAGCGGGCGCTGATAGTATCCTAAATGAGATGCTTAAAAATAGCAGCAAAAAATTCCAATTGGCTCTCTCAAATTGTTTAATTTGGTTCTGAGTGTAGGTTACTTCCCTGAAATTTGGAATCTTGGACTCATAACCCCTATTTTTAAAAATGGAGACAAATTCGACCCCAACAATTACCGAGGCATTTGTGTGAACAGTAACCTGGGGAAGGTTCTCTGTAGCATAATTAACAAAAGACTAATAGACTTCCTTACAAAGCACAATGTCTTGAGTAAAGGTCAAATTGGATTTCTTCCAAATTGCCGCACATCTGACCACATTTACACCCTACATACCCTAATTGACATATATGTTAACCAAAAAAATGAAAAAATATATGGCCTGTTTTATAGATTTCCAAAAGGCATTCGATTCTATTTGGCACAATGGTCTTTTCTACAAAGTTATTGAAAGTGGTTGTAGGGGGGTAAAACATTACGACATAATTAAATCAATGTACACAGACAATAAATGCGGCATCAGAATTGGCAACAAAAGAACAAATTTATTCACCCAGAGACGTGGAGTACGCCAAGGCTGCAACTTAAGCCCAACTCTATTTAACATATACATAAATGAATTGGCGACTAAGTTTGGAGCAATCTGCAGCACCTGGTCTTATGCTTTACGACACAGAAATTAAATTCCTGCTCTATGCAGATGACCTAGTTCTACTGTCACCCACCATCCAAGGGCTACAGCAGAACTTGAACCTGCTAGAAACAGTACTGCCAGACCTGGGCCCTGGCAGTAAACATGAAAAAGACTAAAACCATGACCTTCCAAAAAAGGTCCAAATCTCAGGGAACTACATCAAATTTCACACTAGGGACACGCTCCATAGAAACATGCACACAATACAATTACTTAGGGCTGAAATTAAGTTCCACAGGAAATTTCAATCTTGCAGTGAATGAACTGAAAGAGAAAGCACGCAGGGCTTTTTATGCCATAAAACGACAAATTTACATTGAAATTCCAATTAGAATTTGGCTTAAACTATTTGAATCAGTAATTGAACCAATTGCCCTATATGGCAGCGAGGTGTGGGGTCCACTCTCAAATCAAAATTTTGCAAAATGGGATAAACACCCAATTGAAACCCTGCATGCAGAGTTCTGTAAGAACATCTTACATGTACAAAGAAAAACAGCAAACAATGCATGCAGGGCGGAATTAGGCCAATATCCATTAGTAATCAGAACTCAAAAAAGAGCAATCAAATTTTTGAACCATTTAAAAAGATAGTGACCCCCTCTCATACCATTACAAAGCCCTGCAATGCCAAGAGTTGAGCAAAGAAAAGAGCCCCCCTCTATCAGCTGGTCCTGATGCTTAGTTCACTCACCCAGACTAACAACCCACAGCCTCAGGACCAGCACATAGATATTAAATCAATTAGAGTGAACCAAATTATAACCTACCAAAAACAAAATTACATCAACTATTGGAACAAACAAACACAAACACAAAGCAAAATGCAGTGTTATCTGGCCCTAAAAAGACAGTACGCAATGGCAGATTACCTGACCATGACGGATAAGAAGCTGAGAACCACCTTGACAAAGTACAGACTCAGTGAGCACAGCTTGGCCATTGAAAAAGGTCGCCACCGAAAATCGTGGCTTCCTATTGAGGAAAGGCTGTGCCAACACTGCTCTCTGAGGGAGGTGGAGACAGAGCTGCACTTCACAACCAAATGTGAAAAGTATAAAAAACATCAGAGAAAAATACTTCCCTAAATTCAACCGGATCTGCCCATTTTTCAATGACCTCCCTGATCAACTAAAATTAAAAGTAGTACTGGGGGAGAGAGCAGAGTGCTCTACACTTGCGGCACATTTTATTGCTGCCTGCCACAGTCTGAGGGACAGTGAGTGATGGAACACAACCATTTACTGACATGCACACAATATGAACAAACACACACGCATGGACACAAAAATCCATGCATATGCACATACAAACACAAACACACATACATACAAACCGGTTACTGCTTCACACACACACACACACACACACACACACACACACACACACACACACACACACACACACACACCACACACACACACACACACACACCTGTTACTGTATATACTGTATAATATCCAGATGTGTTATTGTTATTTTGTTTCTTTCTTCTGTTGACATGTTCCTTTCTGTCATGAACAAGCTTTGGCAATACAACTGTAAAAATTTTGTCATGCCAATAAAGCATATTGAATTGAATTGAATTGAATTGAGAGAAGGAGAGGCATGGTGAGAGAGAGAGAGAGAGAGGAGGAGAGAGAGAGAGAGAGAAGGAGAGGCATGGAGAGAGAGAGAGAGAGGGAACAAAGAGAGAAGGAGAGGCATGGTGAGAGAGAGAGAGAGAGAGAGAGGAGAGAGAGAGAGAGAGAGAGAGAGAGAGAGAGAAGGAGAGGCATGGTGTGAGAGAGAGAGAGAGAGAGAGAAGGAGAGGCATGGTGAGAGAGAGAGAGAGGGAACAAAGAGAGAAGGAGAGGCATGGTGAGAGAGAGAGAGAGGGAACAAAGAGAGAAGGAGAGGCATGGTGAGAGAGAGAGGGAGAGAGAGAGAGAAGGAGAGGCATGGAGAGAGAGAGAGGGAACAAAGAGAGAAGGAGAGGCATGGTGAGAGAGAGAGAGAGAGAAGGAGACTTTTGATGTTCCTTTATTGAAACACACAACCTTTTCCCACAATCACCTTAAAACCTACCCCACTCCCCTATTTACAAAACCAAAAAACCCCACCCCTCCCTCCCTCCCCAAAATAAAATAAAAAAACCCCCACAAATCATACTCTGCTACCACACTCAACTTAAACACGTCTCCATCTCCTCTTCGTTTACCACACAAACAGCCTCCCCAATACACCACATTCTTTTAAACGCTTCCACATCATGCATCATTTTAAAATATTCAAATTCTACCCTAAGGCGCGCAGAGACATAACCCTTAAACAGTTGCAGCACATCTGTAGACCCACCAGCTCGCAGCCTGTTCCTGCGTGTGACCCACGTCGCCAGTTTTGCCTGACCATATAAAAAATTTAATAATACCACCCTATAGCGCTGCTGGAAGCTGTACCTTGGTCCGCAGATGTAGTCTCCCATTGAGAAAACCACCCCCAGCCGCAAACACACTATTTTTATTTGCCCAAACATTCCTCTCAACCTCTCGCATGCCATAAAAAGGTGAGACACAGTTTCCTGGCATGTACAGAAGGGACACCCTTCACCCCCCCCAGATTCGATATGTGCCAACCAGACCTTAGTCGCCACCGCTCCGTGCAACACCCTCCACTGCAGATCCCCAGTCCTCTTAGGGACGGGGGCCTTGTATAGCACCCTCCACCTGTACCCAGCCATCGTCTGGTCACCTAGCTCCTCCTGCCACTGATGCTCCTTTCTTTCCCATAGTGCTCTCATGTGCCTGACCTTGATGCACACTTTGTACAAGTCCTTCCCCTTCACCTCCTGGAACTTCCCTAAACATGGAGAGGTAAAGGATAAAAGCTTCCCTCTCTCCTCCTGCCACTCCTCTACTGCTGCTGTCACTCTAACCGTCGGGAACTCTGGGAGCTCCCCTTCCGGTGCCTGATTAATTCCTCCCCTCTCCAGCCTAGGAAAGGCCTGCCTTATATCCCCCAGTATCCTCTCCAGGACTCTAATGGACTTTACCCCTGTGCAACCTGCTAGTCTCTGGGCCGTGACCAAACTGCACCCCCCTGGTTGACGCAGGTGAGCCAGCTTACACATGCCTGCATCCACCAGCCGCCGCTGCAGGGTAACTGACCTCAATGGCTCAGATACGATCACAGGGTTGTGGAGAATCGGCTCCTCCCACACCCACGGTCCTTTCTCCAGACCGGCCTCCCGAGAGGACTTCAGCAGCTGCCATGCCTTCAACATGGCCACATAGAACTCTGAGAGCCCTGTGGTGTTACAGCTATCCAATTTCATTAAAAACAGCTGTACATCCAGCCCCATGCCGCCTGCTTTTCTCAGCAGTGCGCATGCTTGCTCTCTCCAGCATATCTCCCGCTGATATAGGAGCCTCTGGGCCGCCTGCAGCCTAAAAGCCGCCACCCTGCTTTCCAGGTCAATCAACCCCTGTCCTCCTTCCTGTACAGGAAGGTACAGGATTGGTGCCCTTAGCCAATGGTGCCCTGACCAGAAAAAGTTCACCAGCTTTCGCTGGATCTCAGCCAGCAACCCACCAGGGGGGTTCAGTACCATCAGTCGGTGCCACAGAGCGGATGCCACCAGATTATTAATAATTAGTACCCGCCCCCTGTATGACACCTGTGACAGCAGCCACCTCCATTTCCCTAATCTAGCCTCCATCTTATCAACCACCCCCTCCCAATTCCTGGCCATAAAAGTACTCGTTCCCAGGTAGACTCCCAGTACCTTAACCCCTGTTTGGCCCCACTGCAAGTCTCCTGGCAGCCGAGGCAGGGACCCCTCCCTCCATGAACCACATGCCATCGCTTCACTTTTCCCCCAATTCACCCTTGCTGTGGAGGCACCCTCATACACTCGGAGGCTGTCCTCCAATGCCTGTATGTCCTCCCCATCTTTCACCAACACAGTAATGTCGTCAGCGTATGCTGACAACCTTGCTGCCTTAGAAGCACCGGCTCCTGGGATTCCCACCCCCTTCAGCCTCCGTCTTAGCATTCCCAACAGTGGTTCGACTGCTAACGTGTATAGCTGGCCTGATAAAGGGCAACCCTGTCGTATCCCTCTCTCCACCCATACAGGTTTACTCAGCCCCCCTCCCACTTTGACCAGGCATGATGCACCCTTGTACAGCAGCTTCACTAAAGCGATAAATCTTTCCCCAAACCCAAAAGCATGTAAAGTGCTATACAGATACTGGTGGTCCACTCGATCAAATGCCTTCTCCTGATCTAAGGAGATCAGCCCAAAGTCTACCTGACTGCCCTCTGCCAACCCAATCATGTCCCTTAATAAAAACAAATTGTCCATTATTGATCGTCCTGGCACACAGTATGCTTGGTCGTTTTCCACAAGTGTTTCCAAGTGGTCCCTCAACCGGTTGGCGAGGGCCTTGGACAATATTTTATAGTCCGTGCACAGCAGCGCCACCGGCCTCCAGTTTTTCAAAGAACATAAGTCCCCTTTCTTTGGTAGCAGCGTGAGGACTGCCCGGCGACAGCTGGCTGGAAGTTCACCTGCCTCCATGCACTCCTGCAGCATTTCATAAAAGTCCCCTCCTATGTGACTCCAGAAACTCTTGTAAAACTCCACCGGCAGCCCGTCTATCCCTGGGGCCCGACCTGCTGCCATTTTCTGCATAGCTACAGTGAGCTCCTGCAATGTCAATGGTGAATCCAGCTCCGCTTTCTCCACCTGTGTCAATGTGGGGAGGTCTTGATGGAGCTCTCCCATCAACCTGACCTCTCTATCTTCTGCAGCATATAGCTGCGTGTAAAAATCCACTGCCGCCTCCCTCATCTCCCTGGGATCTGACGTAACACGCCCGTCCGGAAGGCAGATACAATTCAAAGATTTCCTTTGTCCCTCTCGTCTCTCCAAGTTAAAGAAAAACGAGCTTGGAGCATCCATCTCCCTCAAAAGGGAGAATCTAGCTCTTACAAGTGCCCCTTTTGTTCTTTCATTTAAAAAGGAGCCTAGATCTCTCCGCAGCTCCTGCAACTCATTATTCCGCCCCACCTGATCTTGACCCACTATCTCCTCCTCCACTTCCCTAATCCTCCTCTCAATGTTCTCAATCACCCTCCTTTTTTCCCATGCTGAAAAAGCTGCATGCTGTTGACAAAGGATCTTAATCTGAGTCTTCCCAATTTCCCACCACTGCCTAAGGGACTCAAAATCTCCCTTTTCCTGTCTCCACCTATCCCAAAAATCTGCAAAGGCAGTACAAAAGGAGGCATCTTGTAATAGCTTTACATTAAATTTCCAATATGCTGATTTCTGGGGACCTGGTGCAAGTGTCACATGTGCTATGACAATATGGTGGTCAGAAAATACCACTGGAAGAATATCCGCCTTTACCAATCTATTGCTATACTGCAGTGGAATGTACACCCGGTCCAGCCTAGCTGCACTGACTCGCTGCCCGACCACTCTCAGCCATGTGTACCCTTTCTTCCTTGGATATTTGTTCCTCCAAGTGTCTATAAAATCAAACTGCACCAGTAGATCGCCCAAAAACCCAGCTGACCTTAGATGGGGTTCTTCCCCCTTTCTATCAACATTAAAATCTACTGTGCAATTCCAATCACCCCCCATAATCAAAAAAGCTGTCTTGCGGGATTTGTAGCAGCTCCTGCTTTAACTGTGCAAAAAGGCCTTCCCGGGCCTGACCATCATTTTGGGCATACACATTTATAAATACAAATTTTTGTTGTTGCACACATGCCTGCACAATCAACACCCGGCCTTGACATACTTCTTTTATTGAATTTATAGTCACTGCAAGACAAGGGGAGAACAGCACCGCCACACCTGCACTAACGTTAGTACCGTGGCTTAGCACATGTTTCCCCTTCCACCAGATCCCCCAATCAACTTCATTGTTTTTATCAGAGTGCGTTTCCTGAAGAAATAAAATATCAACTTTCTTCTGTTGTATTAACTCCGACAGCAGACCCCTTTTTAAACCGTCTCTGGCGCCATTTATATTAAGTGAGCCTATTCGTAAAAGCTCCATCATAATAAGAAAAGGAAATAAACACCCAGGAACCCGTGAGAAAAACAGAGGGAAAAAGTGCATTATGCTAGACAAGCTCATTTTTTAAAACATTGTTTTCCGCACTACAGTCGCCCACTTCCTAAGTCTAAACCTCTTTTTAGGAGACAGGGTGTGTAGATCGGCTTTTTTTGATAGTGACTTTACCGATCGTAAAAACTTATTCCCATCCGGAAAATAATCCGACAGCACAACCGACTTTCCTTTAGTTTCCACTAAAAATTTTATTATATCTTTAGCTGTGTACATCGAGCCATCTCCCATTTGACTCGCTGTTATTTCGGACACCGAGGAAGAATCGGAGGTTCCCCCGTCCTCTTCCTCCATCTCCCCCGCCTCCACGTCTCCTTCCCACCCCGCCTCACCTCTCTCCGTTTCCCCGACCTCGGCCCCTTCCCCTGGGGCCGCTGAAACTACAGTCCCTGGTTCTATCTGCTTCTCAATTCCTAATTCAACCTGCTCTCCCCCTTCCAAAACTGAAATGTCTTTCTTTTGAACATTCCTTTTCTTTACCGTATTTACATCTCCTTTCGCGCTTCTCTTCACTGACCTTCTAACTTTCCCCAATCCTGAACCAGTCGCTAAACTCGCTCCCGGAGCGTCTCTTTCCCCCGGCTCCTTACTACTCACCCCTGCTGACGCTTTCTCTGCCGCCTGTTCCCCTCCACCATTATTCGCCTCCGTAGTGGCTTCCCCATTTCCTTTGTCCACATCTTGTCTTGCTTCTTGTCTGTTCTCACCGGTATCTCCCTCCCGTGGCTGTGTCTTATGCGGACACGCAAACTTTTTGTGTCCGATATCCCCACACTCGAAACAGCGTAAACTATCAGTCGATGCGAAAACTAGATACGAACTTTCCCCATGTCTGCAGCGAAACGCCACATCAAGGGTCTGATCCGTATTATTTAAAAACATAAAAGCCTGTCTTCTAAAAGACAACACATGCTTCATTGCACTGCTTTTACAGCCTAAAGGGATCATTTTTAATGAACTTGCGAATTTCCCGAACCTAGTCAATTCTCTAGTAATTGCATCGTTCTTTATAAAGGGGGGCACGTTAGAAATGATAACTTTGGTCGCTGGTGCTGAAAGCGGTGTTATCGGCACAAAAAGTCCCTTCACACAGATACCACTCTCTATAATCTTAGCAACTAAGTTTTCCTTTTTAAGGAAAACTACCACTGCCTTGTTCATTCTAGAAGCCGAATATATCTGTTCACAGCCCACCTGTTCTCCGACTGCTAACAAAACGTCTTCTACCGATGCCGTGCTGTCCGGCACGCACCTAAACCCATGCCGGAGAGACTGCACTTCTTCTTGCGCTTGGGAGGCCATCCTGGCCTACCCCTACCTCCCTACCTTCCCACCCCGCCAAACACCCCGCCAAAAACCCCTAAACCCACCACCAGTTTATAATCAGTGTATATACAATAGTCAACAAATAAATATATAATCAGCCCAGTGTGGAAATAAAGGAAGAAAGGAGAAAAAGTGAAAAAAGGGGAGAAACAAAGGAAAAAACGCCAAAAAAGGCAGAGACAGGTAGAGAGCCCTCCACACGTCCTCTCAGAGAGAGAGAGAGAGGCATGGTGTGAGAGAGAGAGAGAGAGAGAGAGAGAGAAGGAGAGGCATGGTGAGAGAGAGAGAGAGAGAGAGAGAGAGAAGGAGAGGCATGGAGAGAGAGAGAGAGGGAACAAAGAGAGAAGGAAAGGCATGGAGAGAGAGAGAGAGGGAACAAAGAGAGAAGGAGAGGCATGGTGAGAGAGAGAGAGAGAGAGAGAAGGAGAGGCATGGTGAGAGAGAGAGAGAGGGAACAAAGAGAGAAGGAGAGGCATGGTGAGAGAGAGAGAGAGGGAACAAAGAGAGAAGGAAAGGCATGGAGAGAGAGAGAGAGGGAACAAAGAGAGAAGGAGAGGCATGGTGAGAGAGAGAGAGAGAGAGAAGGAGAGGCATGGTGAGAGAGAGAGAGAGGGAACAAAGAGAGAAGGAGAGGCATGGTGAGAGAGAGAGAGAGGGAACAAAGAGAGAAGGAGAGGCATGGTGAGAGAGAGAGAGAGGGAACAAAGAGAGAAGGAGAGGCATGGTGAGAGAGAGAGAGAGAGAGAGAGAGAAGGAGAGGCATGGAGAGAGAGAGAGAGGGAACAAAGAGAGAAGGAGAGGCATGGTGAGAGAGAAGGAGAGGCATGGTGTGAGAGAGAGAGAGAGAGAGAGAGAGAGAGAGAAGGAGAGGCATGGTGAGAGAGAGAGAGAGGGAACAAAGAGAGAAGGAGAGGCATGGTGAGAGAGAGAGAGAGGGAACAAAGAGAGAAGGAGAGGCATGGTGAGAGAGAGAGAGAGAGAAGGAGAGGCATGGAGAGAGAGAGAGAGAGGGAACAAAGAGAGAAGGAGAGGCATGGTGAGAGAGAGAGAGAGAGAGAGAGAGAGAGAGAAGGAGAGGCATGGTGAGAGAGAGAGAGGGAACAAAGAGAGAAGGAGAGGCATGGTGAGAGAGAGAGAGAGAGAGAGAGAGAGAGAGAAGGAGAGGCATGGAGAGAGAGAGAGAGGGAACAAAGAGAGAAGGAGAGGCATGGAGAGAGAGAGAGAGGGAACAAAGAGAGAAGGAGAGGCATGGTGAGAGAGAGAGAGAGGGAACAAAGAGAGAAGGAGAGGCATGGTGAGAGAGAGAGAGAGGGAACAAAGAGAGAAGGAGAGGCATGGAGAGAGAGAGAGAGGGAACAAAGAGAGAAGGAGAGGCATGGTGAGAGAGAGAGAGAGGGAACAAAGAGAGAAGGAGAGGCATGGTGAGAGAGAGAGAGAGGGAACAAAGAGAGAAGGAGAGGCATGGTGAGAGAGAGAGAGAGAGGGAACAAAGAGAGAAGGAGAGGCATGGAGAGAGAGAGAGAGAGGGAACAAAGAGAGAAGGAGAGGCATGGTGTGAGAGAGAGCTCTAATAGTGCTGCTCTGAGCATTGTGCACAGTCCAGGTGCAGCTGCCTCAGGTGAGATGTACTTGGAGACACAAGACTTTATGGCCATTAACCTTGAGAAAAAATCAAAAGATCTCTCTCTCACACACACACAGGAACTATTACCTTTGATCCTTGGATCTCTCTTCTGTCTCCATCGAGGGACAAATGTGGTGACCCTGCGGTGACCTCTAATCCAGAAGTACTTAACAGCCAGAGCGATCCCCCGGCAGGAGAAAAACTGACCTAGGCCATGGCTGAGAGAGAAATAGAAAGAGAGAAGAGAGGGAGATCGAGAGAGGGAAAGAGAGGAGAGAGGGGAGTGTGTGAGAGAGGGAAAGAATAATAAACAAATTGTGCTCTTCAGCAGACTGTGAGCTCAAGGGCAATGATGTCAGTAAAATCGCATCTTTAGTAAATTCATATACTTTGTCTTTTTAAAAATTACTGCCACTGCCCAGTTCTGACAGAATTGATCCACCGGATCTGATCTCCCTCTCTCTCTCTCTCCCTCCCTCTCTACCACCCTTTCTCCCTCCTTCTCTCTCACCTCATGGCCACGTTGCTCCCGTCTATGATGATCAGTCTCAGGTTGGGGTCACCGGGGTCATCAGTCAGCTTCAGGTCAAAAGGGGTCTGTAAGACCTCGTTAAATCGTTGCTCCCCGGTGACGATGGTTGCCAGGGGGGGGTGCTTTGTCCTGGGAGCTGTGGTGAGCTGGGTGGGGGGGTAGGTGTGCTGGGGAGGTCCTCTAACAGGGGGGGGGCTAGGGGCATGTGGATGGTGAGGCTGGGTTGGGCTGGGAGTGTGTGTATGGGCCCCTCCCCCTCTCCTTCTCTCCCTCCCACTGAGCTGCTCACAATGTTCTTGAATAGCCCCCATCTCATCTTTTTGCCACACTTGCTTTTCCTTTTGCCCAACTAAAAACCCCTCCCTATCTCCTTTTCTCTCTTCCCTCTCTCCCTCCCTCTCTTCCTGACTGTCTCTTTCAATGTCTCCCTCCTTCACTGCTCGCTCCTCCTTGGCTGGGTCCAGTCCACAATCATTGACCAGGCCCAGCAGAGTCTCCTTCACTGTGGCAGGCAGGCCCAGCAGCTCCAGAGTGTGTTGGTCTTCCCACTTTTCAACCAGGGACTTCAAAGCCTGACAGGAATCCAGGGACTCGCCTGCAGTCCCAGCCCCAGCCTTGGTGTGCCATCCTTGGGTGCGCTCATACTTTTCCACCAGGTCCAGGATAAGTGAGCAGGCCCGCACCACCGGCTCCTCCAAACCAGAGATGACTACAGCACCTGGAGGCCCCACCTTGGCATAAGAGAGAAGAGAAGATAGGTAACACATTTCCCTCACCTGCAGAAATTCTGCCAGTACTTCTGCTTCTTCACCTCGTTACCAACACAGGAGTATTTGGTGGGGATTCACTTTGATACAAGCACAGGAGTATTTCACACTCATCTAGACAAAAGCACAGGAGTATTTCACACTCATCTAGACAAAAGCACAGGAGTATTTCACACGAATCTAGACAAAAGCACAGGAGTATTTCACACTAATCTAGACAAAAGCACAGGAGTATTTCACACTCATTTAGACAAAAGCACAGGTGTATTTCACACTGACTTAGACAAAAGCACAGGTGTATACAATGACTTAGACAAAAGCACAGGGGTATTTCATACTCATTTAGACAAAAGCACAGGAGTATTTCACACTCATTTAGACAAAAGCACAGGGGTATTTCATACTCATTTAGACAAAAGCACAGGTGTATTTTACACTGACTTAGACAAAAGCACAGGAGTATTTCACACTCATTTAGACAAAAGCACAGGAGTATTTCACACTCATTTAGACAAAAGCGCAGGTGTATTTCACATTGACTTAGACAAAAGCACAGGAGTATTTCACACTCATCTAGACAAAAGCACAGGAGTATTTCACACTCATCTAGATAAAAGCACAGGTGTATTTCACACTGACTTAGACAAAAGCACAGGTGTATTTCACACTGACTTAGACAAAAGCGCAGGTGTATTTCAGACTAGGGGTGTCGTGATATACCGGTTTTGTGATAATCGTGATATTTAAAAAATGAAAATATGAATATTATGTAAATAACCCAGCCATGATATATCATATTTGATATAATGTAATTTAAAAAATGTAATAGTAATGTGATAATCCAGTTACGACTATAGGACATATTAAACATTTGCTGCAAAAAAAAATCTATCGGGCTTTTTGCACTTGTTTCTCATGTCTTTCATGTTCTCCCTCTGTCTCCCAAAGTCACACACAGACACAGCAAGCGCCAGGGGCGTGACACGTTATACCTGCACACAGACACAGCAAGCGCCAGGGGCGTGACACATTATACCTACACACAGACACAGCAAGCGCCAGGGGCGTGACACGTTATACCTACACACAGACACAGCAAGCGCCAGGGGCGTGACACGTTATACCTACACACACACACTGCAAGCGCCAGGGGCGTGACACGTTATACCTACACACAGACACAGCAAGCGCCAGGGGCGTGACACGTTATACCTACACACACACTGCAAGCGCCAGGGGCGTGACACGTTATACCTACACACAGACACTGCAAGCGCCAGGGGCGTGACACGTTATACCTACACACAGACACTGCAAGCGCCAGGGGCGTGACACGTTATACCTACACACAGACACTGCAAGCGCCAGGGGCGTGACACGTTATACCTGCACACAGACACAGCAAGCGCCAGGGGCGTGACACGTTATACCTACACACAGACACTGCAAGCGCCAGGGGCGTGACACGTTATACCTGCACACAGACACAGCAAGCGCCAGGGGCGTGACACATTATACCTACACACAGACACAGCAAGCGCCAGGGGCGTGACACGTTATACCTACACACACACACTGCAAGCGCCAGGGGCGTGACACGTTATACCTACACACACACACACACACTGCAAGCGCCAGGGGCGTGACACGTTATACCTACACACAGACACTGCAAGCGCCAGGGGCGTGACACGTTATACCTACACACACACACTGCAAGCGCCAGGGGCGTGACACGTTATACCTACACACAGACACAGCAAGCGCCAGGGGCGTGACACGTTATACCTACACACACACTGCAAGCGCCAGGGGCGTGACACGTTATACCTACACACACACACTGCAAGCGCCAGGGGCGTGACACGTTATACCTACACACAGACACAGCAAGCGCCAGGGGCGTGACACATTATACCTACACACACACACTGCAAGCGCCAGGGGCGTGACACGTTATACCTACACACAGACACTGCAAGCGCCAGGGGCGTGACACGTTATACCTACACACAGACACTGCAAGCGCCAGGGGCGTGACACGTTATACCTACACACAGACACTGCAAGCGCCAGGGGCGTGACACGTTATACCTACACACAGACACTGCAAGCGCCAGGGGCGTGACACATTATACCTACACACAGACACAGCAAGCGCCAGGGGCGTGACACGTTATACCTACACACACACACTGCAAGCGCCAGGGGCGTGACACGTTATACCTACACACACACACACACACACACTGCAAGCGCCAGGGGCGTGACACGTTATACCTACACACAGACACTGCAAGCGCCAGGGGCGTGACACGTTATACCTACACACACACACTGCAAGCGCCAGGGGCGTGACACGTTATACCTACACACAGACACTGCAAGCGCCAGGGGCGTGACACGTTATACCTACACACACACACTGCAAGCGCCAGGGGCGTGACACGTTATACCTACACACACACACTGCAAGCGCCAGGGGCGTGACACGTTATACCTACACACAGACACTGCAAGCGCCAGGGGCGTGACACGTTATACCTAGTACACACACACACTGCAAGCGCCAGGGGCGTGACACGTTATACCTACACACACACACACACACTGCAAGCGCCAGGGGCGTGACACGTTATACCTACACACACACAGCAAGCGCTGGGGGCGTGACACGTTATACTATACACATGCATAGGCTACTACTGGTCGTGACTCTGGCAAGATGATGTCCGGTGAAAGAAAATTCAGCAGGTGAGATTCTTTATCCCCCTTCTAAACAATCAACTGCGCAGTGTGGGGAATTCTTTGGCTTCCGCAAGAGGGATGGAGTCGTTATTTAGGCTATAGGCTAAATATGGTGGTACAGTATTCACCAAAGGATACAATACTACAAACCTTTCTAGGCATCTTCGCATTCACCCTCCCACACATTTTTCTACCATAGACAGAGTATGTATGTTGTAGCGTAGGTTAAGCATGTTCTGCTCACAGTTAAGTTATAAGAGTAACTTACAGCGTTAACACGGTAGCGAGCTTGTTTTGTGAATACCGTAACTTTAGCTAGCTAGCTAACGAGTCATATTTTCAACCCAGTTATACCCATGATACATACACTGCCCGGCCAAAACAAAAGTCGCACACTCTAATATTTCGTTGGACCGCCTTTAGCTTTGATTACAGCGCGCATTTGTTGTGGCATTGTTTCGACAACCTTATGCAATGTCACAACATTTATTTCCATCCAGAGTAGCATAAGTTTTTGGCTGAGATCTTGTATTGATGACGGGAGAGTCGAACCACTCCGTAAAGTGTTCTCCAGCACATCCCAAAGACTTTCAATGGGGTTAAGGTCAGGAATCTGGTGGCTAATTCATGTGTAAAAATGATTCCTCATGTTCCCTGAACCACTCTTTCACAATTTGAGCCCGATGAATCTTGGCATTGTCATCCTGGCATATGCCCATTGATGGGATAACCTGGTCATTCAGTACATTCAGGTACTTCGCTGACTTAATTTTATTGCTGCATAATGTTGCTGAGCCTAGACCTGACCAACTGAAGCAACCCCAGATCATAACACTGCCTCCAGAGGCTTGTACAGTGGGCACTATGCATGACGGGTGCAATGGCGACTTTTTTTTTGGCCGGGCAGTGTATAAGAATAAGAATCAATGCGTGATTTTACATGACACAATTCGACAACGAGGTTATAGTCAAGTTTTTTTAATCATCGGAAGTCACTACTAGACTGGTTGGTCAAAATATGACTCTAATTAGTGGAACGCATACAATATACAAAAATAATAATTATTATTATATAATTATTTAGATAAACTAAAAATCAAGGTTTCATAGTTATTGGCACCCTTGGTTTAGTACTTGGTGCAACCACCTATGGCAAGGATAACAGCATGGAGTCTTTTTCTGTAATGAGTGACAAGGTTACGGAACACATTTGGAGGGATTTTGGACCATTCCTCTATGCTGATCCTTTCAAGATCCTTCACATTCTTGGGTTTGTGTTTATCAACTGCCCTCTTCAGTTCAGCCCATGGGTGTGCGATTGGATTGAGGTCCGGAAACTGAGATAGCCATTGCAGAACATTGATTTAGTTGTCACAGAACCATTTCTGTGTGGCTTTTGAGGTATGCTTTGGGTCATTGTCTTGCTGGAAAGTAAACCTACGGCCAAGTCTCAGCCTTCTGGCAGAGGCAACCAGATTGTCAGCCAAAATTGCCTGATACTTGGTGGAATCCATTATGCCATTGATCTTAACCAGTACCCCTGGACCTCTGGAATTAAAACAGCCCCAAAACATCACTGACCCACCACCATATTTCACAGTGGTTATGGGGTGCCTCTCCTATCTGTTTTGACGCCAAACATGCCAATGCTGTATCTGACCAAAACGCTCAATTTTGGTCTCATCTGACCACGGCACCTTTGTCCAGTCATAATTTAAATCACGTTTGGAAAACTCCAAGTGTCCAAATTCAACGTTTTGGTCAGATCAGTTGTTTTCAGTGTTTGAAAAGAAAACAAAGACTTTGGAGTAAAATAAAGATGCATTTTGAGTAATAGCATTACTTTTTTAATGATTGCTATAGATATTGTGATAATATCATTATCATATCATTATATTATTCCAGGCTCACCTGGACAACAGCACAGGTGTATTTCAGGCTCACCTGGACAAAAGCGCAGGTGTATTTTAGACTCACCTGGACAACAGCGCAGGTGTATTTCAAGCTCATCTGGACAAAAGCGCAGGTGTATTTTAGACTCACCTGGACAACAGCGCAGGTGTATTTCAAGCTCATCTGGACAAAAGCGCAGGTGTATTTTAGACTCACCTGGACAACAGCGCAGGTGTATTTCAGGCTCACCTGGACAAAAGCACAGGTGTATTTCATCAGGCAGTCCAGGAACAGCCCATCAGCAGCACAGAACACAGAGTGCAGGACCTGAGGGTATGACATGTTCTGCTGCTCCGCCTCATTCACCTGCCCTTTCACAAACAACTGAGAGAAGGGGAAGGACGGAGGGAAAGAGAGAGAAAGAGGAGGGAGGGAGGGAGAGAGGGAGGGACAGAAAGAGACAGGGAGGGAGAAAGGAAAGGAGAGACAGAGAGGGAGCAAAAGAAGGAGAGAGGTCACAGTAAAATTATATGAAATAACCATCACGAGCACATCACAAAGTGGAATTGGTCTCTTTATTAAACACACATACAGTTGAAATCAGAAGTTTACGTACACTTAGGGTGAAGTCATTAAAACTCATTTTTAACCACTCCACAGATTTCCTGTTAGCAAACTATAGTGTTGGCAAGTCAGTTAGGATATCTACTTTGTGCACGACACAAGTAATTTTTCCAACAATTGTTCACAGACAGATTATTTCACTTTTAATTCACTATCACAATTTCAGTGGGTCAGAAGTTTACATACACTAAGTTGACTGTGCCTTTATACAGCTTCGAAAATTCCAGAAAATTATGTCATGGCTTTAGAAACTTCTGATAGGCTAATTGGCATTATTTGAGTCAATTGGGGCTAATTGACATTATTTGAGTCAATTGGAGGTGCATCTGTGGATGTATTTTAAGGCCTACCTTCAAACTCAGTGCCTCTTTGCTTGACATCATGGGAAACTGATGATTGACATCATGGCCAGTTGGCCACTACTCCAAAACTGCCATAAAAAAGCCAGACTATAGTTTTCAACTGCACATGGGGACAAAGATCTTACTTTTTGGAGAAATGTCCTCTGGTCTGATGAAACAAAAATTGAACTGTTTGGCCATAATGACCATCATTATGTTTGGAGGCTTGCAAGCCGAAGAACACCATCCCAACCCTGAAGCACGGGGGTGGCAGCATCATGTTGTGGGGGTGCTTTGCTGCAGGAGGGACTGGTGCACTTCGTAAAATAGATGGCATCATGAGGAAGGAAAATTATGTGGATATATTAAAGCAACATCTCAAGACATCAGGCAGGAAGTTAAAGCTTGGTCGCAAATGGCTCTTCCAAATGGACAATGACCCAAAGCATACTTCCAAAGTTGTGGCAAAATGGCTTAAGGACAACAAAGTCAAGGTATTGGAGTGGCCATCACAAAGTCCTGACCTCAGTCCAATCGAAGATTTGTGGGCAGAACTGAAAAAGCAAGGTTTCCGAGCAAGGAGGCCTAC
The DNA here is from genome assembly GCA_029718625.1 of Synaphobranchus kaupii. Classification (NCBI taxonomy): domain Eukaryota; kingdom Metazoa; phylum Chordata; class Actinopteri; order Anguilliformes; family Synaphobranchidae; genus Synaphobranchus; species Synaphobranchus kaupii. Next base: position 118,208,171 of record CM056376.1, read on the forward strand.
AAACCTGACTCAGTTACACCACTTCTGTCAGGAGGAATGAGCCAGAATTCCAGCAACTTATTGTGAGAAGTTTGTGGAAGGCTAGCCGAAACATTTGACCCAAGTTAAACAATTTAAAGGCAATGCGACCAAATACTAACAGAGTGTAAACTTATGACCCACTGGGAATGTGATGAAAGAAATAAAAGCTGAAATAAATCATTCTCTCTACTATTATTCTGACATTTCACATTCTTAAAATAAAGTTGTGATCCTAACTGACCTAAGACAGGGAATGTTTACTAGGATTAAATGTCAGGAACTGTGAAAAACTGAGATTAAATGGATTTGGCTAAGGTGTATGTAAACTTTCGTCTTCAACTGTAATTACATCTTCTTGAGCCTAATCTTACAGGAATGGGACGGGAACATAGTGCCTCCCAAACTTACTGTGCCTGAGAATATTAAAAACAAAGTGATTTTAAAGGATCTCATGTACAGGTAACAGAACCCTGGTTTACCTGAGGAAGGTGAGTACGGGCTGGACTGTGCAGGTGAGACAGAACCCTGGTTTACCTGAGGAAGGTGTGTAGAGGCTGGACTGTGCAGGTGAGACAGAACCCTGGTTTACCTGAGGAAGGTTGTACGAGCTGGACTGTGCAGGTGAGACAGAACCCTGGTTTACCTGAGGAAGGTGTGTACGAGCTGGACTGTGAAGGTGAGACAGAACCCTGGTTTACCTAAGGAAGGTGTGTACGAGCTGGACTGTGCAGGTGAGACAAAACCCTGGTTTACCTGAGGAAGGTGTGTACGAGCTGGACTGTGCAGGTGAGACAGAACCCTGGTTTACCTGAGGAAGGTTGTACGAGCTGGACTGTGCAGGTGAGACAGAACCCTGGTTTACCTGAGGAAGGTTGTACGAGCTGGACTGTGCAGGTGAGACAGAACCCTGGTTTACCTGAGGAAGGTGTGTACGAGCTGGACTGTGCAGGTGAGACAAAACCCTGGTTTACCTGAGGAAGGTGTGTACGAGCTGGACTGTGCAGGTGAGACAGAACCCTGGTTTACCTGAGGAAGGTTGTACGAGCTGGACTGTGCAGGTGAGACAGAACCCTGGTTTACCTGAGGAAGGTTGTACGAGCTGGACTGTGCAGGTGAGACAGAACCCTGGTTTACCTGAGGAAGGTGTGTACGAGCTGGACTGTGCAGGTGAGACAAAACCCTGGGCATGTGAACCATTTGCCCTAAAGCTGTTCCCTTCTGGAAAACTCTCACCTTCGCTTCCTCCACCTCTCTCTTGCCTCCTTTCATCTTCAGCCAAATCTGTCCGTCCCCAGCAGGAGCTTCCATCCCTCCTTCACCCCCAATCTCCAGCTGCACCCCAAATACCCTCTTCACCAACGGGCAAACACACTGCAGCTTTCTCCGCACGCTCCTGGGACAGGCAAACTCATCCTCTACACTGCTCTCCATCCTGTCCGCTCTCTCTGTCACTGAGTGAGAGAGATAGAGGGGGGTGGGTGGGGGGTGAACCTTATTGACTCCACACTGTTTACATCACCATAGTAATACAGTTTTAACCAGTTTATTTATTTATTTATACGTTTAGTGACACGTTTAATATGGTTTTGCAATAAAGTTTTTAACTATGTTCCTATGTGGTGGAGAAAGGGCTAAGTTCAGTCTACCAATTTACCGGTTCTGATCTTGGTTTAATTTGTTCACATTTCAGTGAAACCAAAGAACGGACTTTAAAACACGTCCGTAGGCCTACCCAGAAACTTAAACTCTACTGTAAGCCCCCTTACCTGGCTCATAACAGCCCAGTGTGTCTCTGCGGATTCCACGCGTTGCCTAGCTAGCGAATAAGTTTCGATTCCTTTGCGCAGTCTTCAGTCGATACACACAGCAACAGTCCAAAGTCTACATAACAAAGGCGATTTACGCGTCACTCCGTTCTCGCTAAAGTTAATTATGTAATTCCGTGTCTGTGTACAACATCGACTTTTAGTAAGAAAACTTGCATTCCTTTGACGATTTATTACCCTACGTCTTATTTCGTGTAGCGAAGGGTACTGTTGACAAAACTGAAAGTTGTCAGATAAAGAGGCGTAAAACATGTAATTAATGTGCATTTTAACATATGCTCAGTCAAATTCGGTCGTCCTTTCGAACGCGTTAAAGTTGGTGCGCATCTACACCATTACGGCGCTCTGGACTGTCCTTGACCCCGCCCATCTAAGGCAGTTATTGAAAATTCAGGAAGAGTTCCACTTGCGTCATGCGACAAGGTAAAACCCCGTTTCCAGTGAAGCACAGTAAAGTTTGAGCGTACCCTACGGTTCCATATTGTTGCAGTGATACAAAAATACAATGTCAAATGAAGATACATAAGGAAATATATATATAGATTTTACAAAGAATATTAGTTTAGCTTTGTTATTAATTGAAAATCCTACCATAGGCCTACTGAAATAAACCCCTCACATTTTATGTTTTTATTTATTTTGCTTAATCTTCATGTAAAGCTTTTTTCTTATCAATATACATAACCATTTCAGAACTTAGTAGTGAAGCAGAGGCCCGAGCCAAATGCCCATCCTAGCCGTAGTAAGTCAATCAGCCTCATTGTGGCGTTATAGTAGCCTACTCACATTCCCTAAAACAAGAACCAAAATACTATATAAAAAAATATATGCTCTTTGCCTTGGAAAACATCTTTCAACATTTTTCACACACACACACGCGCGCTCGCACATATACACACAGTATATTTAAAGGCTATATGTGTGTAGTATATTGAAAAAGGTCCTGAACGGTTTCAGTAAATACCGCTATAAATAGGTCATGTGTAGCCTATGCAGCGTTAGTCTACATGTGTACAGGTGATTAGATGGTAGACATGCGGAAGCCAGTGCTTTAGAGCTCATCGGCATGCTACTCTGTGGTTTTGAGAACTGAAAGTGGGTATAACTGACCCAACCGCTTTACGAAGTCGTCAGTATTACGAAGTCATCAAGACAAGAAATAGCATTTCTGTATTGTGTTTCAGCCATTTTAAATGCGATATAACATGGCTATAAAAACGGAAGCAGTGCTTACCTAAGCGAATACCTCTTCGCTACCGGCAGCGGCTTAATGTGAACAGCAGTGGTAAGTCTACAACTTGTTACATTTTCAAGGTGTTTTTTCATTTTTTGTTTTCAGAGATGTTTCGACAATGGTATTGCAGATCTCAGCAGATATTTAAAATAGGGAAGTTGCGAATGTGTTCCAAAAGAGAAATCTGAAATACAAGAAGCCGGGATATTGGAGGAAATAGGCGTTTCCTCTTAGCAAGCATGCTATACATAGGCTACAGCAAAAGATATTGTGCTCAGTCAGTGTGTACAATGTATGAACCCCCCCCTCTCTCTCTCTCTCTCTCTCTCTCTCTCAGTACAGTGTGTATATACTGTATTACCCTCTCAGTACAGTATTAATGTTATGTAGTGTGCAGTGTGTATATACTGTATTACACCTATCTCAGTGCAGTGTTAATATCTCTCTGTTCCAGTGAGAAATGCAGCAATTTGGATTGGTTGAAAACTGCAGCCTGCAGTCCTGGTCTGTGATTGGTTCTGGAGGTTTTGGACAGATTTATAAGGCCAAACACAAAGTTTTGCGGATCGAGGTGGCAATCAAACTACTGCATCATGATGATGGGTAATAAACACACACAGACACACGCACACACACACACACACACACACACACACACACACACACCACAGAAAAGGAAGTTAAAAATCTCTCTCCCCCACTCTCCTTCCCTGTTTCTCTATCCCTCCCTCCCCACCCCCTCCCTTTCTCAATTTCAGTGGCTCTCTGCTGAAGGAGGCAGAGTTTATGCGTCAGGGCGGGAGCCCATATGTTGTGCAAGTTTTTGGGGTATACCGGGGGGTTCCCCCAGGCAGGGGGTCCTCGCCCCAGATGGGCCTGGTGATGGAGCTGGTGGAAAGAGGGTCTGTGGAGTCCCTCATGCAGAGGTTGAAGGGCCCCCCCCCATGGCCCCTGGCCTTCCGTCTGGCTCATGAGGTGGCCCTTGGCATGAATTTCCTGCACCATCTCTCCCCCCCACTGTTGCACCTCGACCTCAAGCCCAGCAACGTGCTGCTGGATTACGGTTTCCGGGCCAAGGCAAGTCTCAAGCTTACTCTAACTCAGCAGGCCTCTAGGCCAAGGCGAGTCCCAGGCTTACTCTAACTCAACAGGCCTCCGAGCCAAGGCAAGTCCCAGGCTTACTTTAACTCAGCAGGCCTCTGGGCTAAGGCAAGTCCCAGGCTTACTCTAACTCAGCAGGCCTCTGGGCTAAGGCAAGTCCCAGGCTTACTCTAACTAAGCAGGCCTCCAGGCCAAGGCAAGTCCCAGGCTTACTTTAACTCAGCAGGCCTCTGGACTAAGGCAAGTCCCAGGCTTACTCTAACTCAGCAGGCCTCTGGGCTGAGGCAAGTCCCAGGCTTACTCTAACTCAGCAGGCCTCTGGGCTAAGGCAAGTCCCAGGCTTACTCTAACTCAGCAGGCCTCTGGGCTAAGGCAAGTCCCAGGCTTACTCTAACTCAGCAGGCCTCCAGGCCAAGGCAAGTCCCAGGCTTACTCTAACTCAGCAGGCCTCTGGGCTAAGGAGAGTCCCAGGCTTAATGTAATTCAGCAGGCCTCTGGGTTAAGGCAAGTCCCAGGCTTACTCTAACTCAGCAGGTCTCCAGGCCAAGGCAAGACCCAGACTAACTCTAACTCAGCAGGCCTCTGGTTTAGGAAAAAATCTTTATTTCCCAAGTTACCCCTATGAGGGCCCCTTGGGAAAGAAAAGTTTGCACTGGCCATTCAGTGTACTGCAGCCTTTAAGTAGTAAGAATTTGGTCCCTCTTGTGTTGAAGTTTTACCAGTGTTTGTTTAATCCTCCTGGGAATATGGTGTTGAGTTTTCTAATCCAATGTCTTTCTGTCCTACGTCTGTCCTCCTGTGTCCAGTTAATGTTTGAATGGAGGCCTGATATTTCTACTGCTTCAAGTCCATGGTGTAGGAAATGAGCCACTATGTGTGTGTCTGTCTTCCTATGATTTCTTATGTTATATATGTGTTGTGCCAATCTGGTCTTGATTGTATTTCCTGTCTCTCCTACATATTTTATGTTGCAGTGTTTTCACTTTATGACATGCAGTTATACGTGTTAACTGTGAGTGTTTGTTTAATAAGGTATGTTGTGTTTGTAGTGTTGTTTTTCACTGTAGTGCCCTGTTTGTAAAATATTGGGCCTGGTGTGGGTAAAATGTTGATTTCCGGTAGTTTACTACTTACCATATGATTCTTAAGGTTTTTGTTTTTTTTGTAGGCCGAAACGATTTTGTATTCTTGAAGCAAGTCTGTGTTTTGCAGAATCCTGGCCAGGTTCCATTTAATTTTTATGTTCGCTATTTGGCTGAATGTCGAGTAGGTGGTCATAAGTGGAATTATTTTTCTAGTGTCCTGTTGTTTTGTAGCCAAGAAGGTTTTCCGAATCTGTGTGAGGAACGATCTGGAATACCCCATTGGTTTTAATGCATTGAAGAGGGTTTTGGTAGCCTCCTCAAAGTCTGTAATCTGTGTGCAGATTCTGTTGAACCTTAGCAATTGGGATTTAATCAGGCCTCTGAGTGTATGTTTTGGGTGGAGACTGTCCTTGTGTAAGAGTACATGTGTGTCTGTATCTTTAAAGAAAACTTTAGTGTCTAATGTGTGTGTTTGGGGAAATGAGGGCCCCTTGTATGTGGTAGTGTCCAAAAAATCTATATGTTCATAGTGTGTGGTGTGTTTAATTGTGATAGATTTATGGTGTGTGTTGAGGATCTGAATGAAATGTTTGAAATCTTCTGAGCTATGTGTCCATGTTCCCCAGATGTCATCTAAATACCTAAAATAATTAGTGGGAAGTTTGGGACATTTTTCAAAAACAGTCTCCTCCCAATGTGCCATGTAAATTTTGGCATAAGCCGGTGCAAATTATTTGCCCATAGCTGTGCCGCTGATCTGTAAGAAGAATAATTTATTGAATTCAAAGTCATTTTTGGTGAGGCTTACCTCCAGTAATTGCAGGAGGATTGTATCTGGTCGATTGTTGTCCGGGTACTTTTCCATCCATGTTTTTACCGCTGTTAATCCCGCTGCTGTGTTTATGTTGGTGTATAGACTATCTATGTCTATGGTGAACAGGATGGCTTCTTCCGGTATTTTGGAGTTTTTTATTTTGTTTATGAAATCATATGTGTCTTTGATGTAGCTTTTGTGTTTTGTGGACAGTGGGTTCAGAAAAAAATCTAAGTATTCAGTTTTACAATATTGCAATATTTTACAAAGACAGGTTTACAATATTAACTGTTCACTTAAAGTAGCTTGTTGGTTAAACAATTCAGTCACTGGACACGGCAGTAATGCAATAGGCTAGCTAATGTTATGGGAACAGGTATCCCATGGCAATTTGTCAAGCAAAGAAAAAAGTTTCAACGCAGAATATCATCTGGTTAACATCGCGTTGTTGCACTAATGTAAAAAAAAATTATATAAATAAGTGTGCCATTGGCTACATATTTTAATCTCACACAAATGCCGACAAAAAAATTAGTCTGTGTGGAGCCTGCTGCGCTCTTGTGCTGCGGTCATGTCTAGACTCACTGTGGAAACCGAACCTTCAACACTCGCCTCGGCCAACATTTCTTTATTATGTCTTCATTAATTTCTTCACTTCAGCTCTGTTCAGTTTATCCTTTTAACACAACGTCACCATAAAATTAACTACTAGGAAAATAAAGAATTTACGATAATACATTAAGAATTTATGATAGCCTACTATAAACTGAACTCCCTTAAGAGATCGGATTTATAAACCTCCAATTACCCAAACATATTTGTTTCATGGTTAGTCACTTAAAAAAATTATAGAATAGCCTCAGAACATTGCTCTAGTCTACGCTACTCTGCAGACAATGTAGCTTACTGCAAACACTTTTAATTATAATAATGAGAAGAAGAATAATCTCTGGTAGGCTACTTTCTTAGTAGTATCTATTGTTTTCTTTCTGGCTAAGATTCCTGGGAAATATGTGTTGTCCAATGAAGCTTGTTAACCAACGTTAGTTTTGCCAGAGAAACTTCAGTCAGCTGCTAGTCAGGAAGTAGGTACAAGCTAGGCTACTACGAAGCGAATCAACATGCCTTATACATCTATTGCACTACAGAAAACTAAACTATTCATTGTATTTCATTAGACATTAAATACAGCTCATCTCCAAATTATTATAATGTAACTGGGCTATCGGTAATAGGAGAAATATTCTCATTCTCGCCAGTAGCCTACAGGGCGTTATGCTTACACGAATGTCTGCATGCATTTATTTTGAATGCATGTATTCTGTATGCATGTCTCTCTCGATATCATTATCTTCATGCATTATTCATCATTAGTTAGCTATCAAAAATAAGCATTAAATAATTTAGGAAAGTTTTGATAGCATTGCTTTGGAATAGAGCTAGTTTATTTAGTGTGAGCTACGATAGGCAATATTGTTAGTTGTAATTTGGCCACATTTTCATATCAATACTTTTAAAGGCAGGCCTAGTTTTTGCAAGTTGGAATTAAGGACTTATAGACAGCGCTCTGTGGGCTATGCGTGAGTAACTTGCCTTTTTTTACATCTGAGACGTTTTTGATCAGATTCAAATTTACTGTGCATATATGCTAGATGAATGTAAAAATTTCCTTGGAGTGAGTATGAATGTGTATATGCTTTATAATGGATAAAGCATATACACATTCATTTTATGACAGGCTTTGGATAGGTTTTTCCCCCTATACTGATAAAAATATAGTAATTCCCACTTGAAAATTATGCAAAGGTGAGTTTTATGAGCCAAAACTGTTGATTTGTAGTTAAATATATGATTATTTATGATTTACAGCAGTGCACAATTTAGCCATTTTGATAGATTTGAAGACACTAAGGGACAACAGGGTGCATTGCCTACATTCTGCAACATAGATCTTTAGTAGTTCTGCATATCACCCTCAGATTTTGCAGACTTGTGGACATGGAGCCGTTGATACGGGAAATGTATAGTTTTACCTGTTTCACATATGTAGCTCTCAGTATTTCATTTCAAACTAAAGAAAAACATTTTTTTGCATTTTTGCATCAAGTGTCTTTGCATTTGTGGCACTTTATTTTGACCTAAATTCAGAAAATAAACTAATCAAAGTTAGTATTATAAATGGTACAACTGTCTTGTTTCATTTAAGCCATTTCCCAAGTTTCTGTGATGCTCACACCTGGGGCTCTATCTTGGCGATCTTAGCGCTTCGTTATAATGAACCATGCGCAAGGTGTAAGATAGCAAAGACATTTGCGTTTGGGTTAGCGCCACTTAGCGCCGGGTGTAAGATAGGGCCCCTGGAGTTAGAAAGCTTTAAATAGAGCACCCCCTAAATATGTGAGAATTGCCTAAATTTGGCATCTGCGCGAAGGGGTTAAGGTTCAAGCACATCAGGGCTCTACGGGAGAAAAAGGCGCATCATTGACAGGATGAACAAGTGGACAGATAATGGCAGGGTACAGGTGTTATACAAGGCCCCTATCTCTAAGAGGACAAGGGATCTGTAGTGGATGGTATTGCCTGGAGCTGTGGCCACTAAGGTATGAATGAATGAATGATCTTTATTGTCATTGTACAGGTACAACGAAATTGAAATACAGACCCTAGGTGCCAAATGTAACATAATACTAAACAATATAAAAACAACAATGAGACATAAATAGACATAAATAGAGAATATACATAAATAGAGAATATCAGAGTAGGTGTAAAATATAAAAATAACCGGTAGGTAATCTGGGCATCTATATACAAATGGAAGTAAGCATGGATATAAATATATAACATATTGCACGGAAGTAGACATGGATGTAAACATATTGCACAACGTATTTTTATTGAATATTGCACTCTTCCTCTGTTATTGCACAGTAGTAGTAGTATTAGTAGTATTAGTAGTGTTTATTTATACCTTAGCGGCGTTAAGTGCACTTATGGCCCTGGGGAAGAAGCTAAACTTGAGTTTGTTAGTCCGGGTGGGCATGGTACTGAAGCGCCTGCCTGAGCGCAGCCGTACAAAGTGTCTGTTGCCAGGGTGAGATGGGTCCTTGAGGATCTTGACTGCCTTCTTAAGACAGCGAGAGTGGTACAGTTCTTCCAAGGAGGGGAGAGGGCACCCGATGATCTTTTGGGCAGTGTTTACGACCCTCTGGAGCGCTCTCCTCTCTGCGGCTGTGCAGCTGAGGAACCACACGCAGATGCAGTAGGTGAGGATGGCTACTCGTTTTGATTCCGGGGTAGGAGAAGGTTGTCCTTCTTGTGCATGCCAGGAAACAGTGTCACACCTCTTTATGGTATGCGAGAGGTTGAGATAAATGTTTTGTATATTGAAAACAGTGGAGTTGGGGTGATCTTATCTGCTGGGGACTAAGGTACAGTTTTCAGCAGCGCTGCAGGGTAGTACTGGTGAACCTTTTATATGGTAAGGTAAAACTCGCGACTTGGGTCCCACGCAGGAACATGCTGCAGGTTGGTGGGTCCCCAGACGTATTGCAGCTAGAGGTTGCACTACCATTCAAAAGTGTGGAATCACTAAGGAATTTTTATGTTTTTGAAAGAAATCGATACTTTTATTCACCAAAGTGGCATTCAATTGACCAAAAAGCACAGTCACAACATTAATAATGTTACAAATTACTATTTGAAATAACTTTTTTTAACTCAATCTTTACATATAATTGCAAAGCCACATTTTCAGCAGCCATTACTCCAGTGTACTAACAACACAATGTGTTACCTCATCCTTAAGTAATCATGTGCTAATGTGATACTAGAGAAACCATTCCCATTATATTAAGCACAGCTGAAAACATTTGTGCCTGCTTAATGAAGCTATAAAATGTTTTTCTTTGAGTTGCTAAAGTAGATGGAAGCACAGGTAAGTAGTACCTGCTGGGCATTGCTGCCTGTCGCACCTCCGACTGTGCTGTCAGGCCAGCTGCAGGCTTGTCAGGGAGCCACCCTTCATTGATGTTTCACTGCATTAATCGTGTAACATAATGTGGTGGTGGAGCAATGGCATGGACGTCTCCCTGCTGTCCCCTGCAGCTGACCCTATGATCCTTGCCTTCCCCACGACTTGTTGGCAGCAGAAAAGCTGCCATTTTCCACCTCCTCAGCCAGCTCCCTCATCGCCTTCCTCAGCTTTGGCCCTTTTGCTCTCTTCATCCAGTAATTTCCAACTTCCCGTTCTTCTTCTCCTCCAGCAGGCCCCGGGTGTACTTGAAGGGATCTCGGAAGAACTTCGCCCTCTCCTTCTCTTTCCTGCTTCTGCGCTTTCGGATCCGTTCTGCCCTCCTCAGGGTTACCAGTCTACTTCTGATCTGGTTCCAGAGACCCTTCAGTCCTTCCTTCTCCTGCTCTTTCGCCTTCCTCTCCTTTGAGTAGTCGCCTCTCCTTCACTAGCTTGAGTATTTACCTCCTTCGCCTTCCCATCTCACTGGGGATGTTCTTCCTCTGGACCATCTCTCCGAATCTCTCTTTGCCTTCCTCTTAGATGATGTTGCCGAAGAGGTTCGGCTTGGTTGCTGCGCTGCCTCGTAGCAACCTTTCCAAGATTGTGTGCATTGCCAAGCTTCTCAAGGCCTTCTTGTCGTTAACTTTGGGCCACTTGACTTTAGTTTGACAAGTTAGTCTTTCTTCCCGCCTTGCTTCATTCGTGGGGTCGTTGCTGGGTATCTCCTCCTGGTACTCATACAGGGGGCTGTGCATCTGCTGTTGGCAAGGCTGCTCTACCTCCTCCTGACCATCTGCAATATTGAGTTCAGTAGCACTGTGGTGCTCAACCTGGCTCTGAATCCTCCTTGTCTGACCTGCTAGTGCAGTGCAAGATTGCATTTGGTTCCTGCCGCACTTCCCTTGATGGATTTGCAGGCCCCTGAGTCGACACTTTGGGCCACCCACTGCTGCATTTCCTAAGGATCCTTTGCTTGTAAGTCGTTGCTATGCCGGTCAATTCCATGTTGTTCCATCCTGTTTAGTCCATCTTCCATCCCACCTCTCGGTGGACCTTCGGGGTGTTTATAGAATGAAATAGAAATAGTAGTTTGTAACATTATCAATGTCTTGACAGTTATTTTTTGACTGTATATCTTGGTGAATAAAAGTATCAATATCTTTTAAAAACATAAAAAATGTCTCCAAATCTCTGAACGGTAGTGTATGTCTCTGTACACCTTAGGGTAGAATTTGAGTATTTTAAAATGATGCATGATGTGGCAACATTTACAATAATATGGTGTATCTGGCTGTTTATGGCTGTTTGTGTGGTAAAGGAAGAAGAAATGGAGATATCAGTATGGGGGTTGGGCATGTTTTGTTTTTTTGTTATGGGGGGGGGGGGTAAAGTTGGAGATTTAGGTTTATAAATAGGGGATTGGGGGTTGGTTTTAAGGTAATTGTGGAAAGTTTTGTGTTTCAATAAAGGAACATCAAAAGTCATTCCATCTCTTTAGCTCATAGATTTGGGGGTTGTTCTCTCTCTGCAGCTCACAGATTTTGGTCTGGCCCGATTGATGCGCAGTATTTCCAGTGTAGGCGGGCAGGGAGAAGAAGGGGGAACGCTGAGCTACATGCCCCCCGAAGCCTTCGAGCTGTCCTACAAACACACACCTGCCTCCGACTCCTACAGGTACACCCCCCACCCCCACCTCCTACAGGTACATCCCCCACCCCCACCTCCTACAGGTACATCCCCCACCCCCACCTCCTACAGGTACACCCCCCACCCCCACTTCCTACAGGTACATCCTACCCCCACCTACACCACCTTGTGACAATAAAGGTGGTTTTAAATTCAATTCAATTCTCTATATCTCTCTCAAATTCAAATTTGCTTTATTTGCACGACAAGTAAACTTGTGTTCCATAGGCTAAAAAATGACAAAACAAACTCCCACATCCAAGAAAGGGGGAAAAAAGAAACATGAGTAACAATCACAAACACACACACAGGTCAAAAGACATTTAGTTTATGATCTAACAATGTAAACATCCAGTCAGTATTAACAGTAAACATATATGATATCATGTATCAATATTAGGTATTTAGACCACACCCTCTCTAAATTATGGCAGGCAGAAACATATAGAGCTGCCACCTTTATTGTGGTATCCTCTTCTCACACTACCATTAAAAAATCACTGAGATATATTTTTTGAAAGAAATTGATACTTTTATTCACCAAGGTAGCAGTCAAGACATTGGTAATGTTACAAACTACTATTTCTATTGTTTTCATATCCACTTAATATAATGGGAATGGTTTCTCTAGTACCAAATTAGCACATTAGCATGATTACTTAAGGATGAGCTAACACATTGTGTTGTTAGTACACTGGTGTAATGGCTGCTGAAAATGGGGCTTTGCAACCATTTGTAAAGATTGAACTAAATGTTAAACTCTTAAACTCCTACTTTTAATTGCATAGTAGGCCCTGTGTGCTTTATCCCTTAATGCATTTATTGCCATGTTGAAACTCCCTGAAGCACTATTCACCAGACCAGGTAAGTGTAGCTGATGGTGTGCTCAAGGGTGTTTGCTCCTAGGGTGAATTGGTACCTATTTCCCTGCGATCTGGCTTTTTTCTGGTAGACCATAATATATTATTTAGCTTTTTACAGATTTACTGTCAGTGTCCAGGTCTGATAGAATTTCCATAGATATGACAGACTCTGCTGTAACCCCTGTTCTGTGGGTAACAGCAGAACCATGTCATCTGCATAGAGAAATAATACAGTTTCTTTATTATGTAGAATGAGTCCAGGAGTAGCAGACTGTTCCAACTGTAAAGCCAATTCATTGATGTAAATTATGAAGAGTGATGGACTCTCTTGTTTCCAATTATTTGGTAGAACAGAAGCTCAGAACGCAAACAACAGCTGTGGATGGCCCAAAGATCAGTTAATCTCAAAATTTTTGTAAAAACGTTTTAAAGAAAGTCTTAAGAACAAATTTTTTCGCGAAGTGATTGGTGAATGAGACCCAATGTGTTCCTTAAGCTTTAGGAAGGCCAGTATCTGGGCTTTAATTATATTGCAGAAAACCTTCCCCAGATTACTGAATACAGATGACTTGATAATTGTTTGGGTGAAATTTATCTCCACTTTTAAATATAAGGGTAATCAAGCCTTTAGAGCTGCCATGTTTCAACATCTCTTTGCAGATACCATGAGGTCCACAAGCTTTTCTGGCTTCAGGGCCTGTAGTTTACGTTTCAACTCCTGCAGAGTAATTAAGGTGTCCAAAGGGTTTTGGTTTTTAATAGTTCTATTATTCTATTTCTATTTCTTTTAGTTGTTTGTATATTGAGGTCTGATTGGAATTAAATGTTTCTCTTTTCTCAGGTTTTTAATATAATTAAAGTGTTTTTTCCAGATATGACCATTCTGTATTGTCAATTTTTCTTTAGTGTTTGACAAATGTAGTTTTTTCCACAAATCCCAAAACGTGTTTTGATGAATTGCATTGTTCATTTTGTCAATTTCTTTGGACTTATATTGCTGTTTTTTCCTTCTGAGGAGTTGTTTGTGCAGTTGCTGGGCCCGATGGTATCTGAGGCGTCCTTTGACGGCACTGGGCTCACTGTGTTTATAGTTGGGCAGCTGTCTTAGCTGCTTCCTAGCCATAAAACATTCATTATCAAACCATTTACCTTTTGGCTAATTCTTATCTTATTTTATTTTCATGTTTGCACGTTTTAGGTTTGATTAGGCCCCACTTGTATGTTGGCTCTAGGTTGAAAAGTTTTTCTGTAGAATGGTGATCTTTCAGGGCCTGTTCTGTTTCTTTCAGGTATAGAGTTACCTAGCTGTGGTCTGAGAAGGGTGTTTGGGGCATGACAGTAAATACATTAATACATTCTGGGCCCATGTCTGTAATGGCATTATCAACCACACTGCTACCCAATAATGAGAGATCTCCCATTATCAACAAGGGTCTTAATTGTTGTAAATGGAGGATTTCAGAGATTATAACATCTATCCTCAAAGTACTATAGTTATTTAGATGGGGGGCATGTAAATTGCACATAAATAAATGTCTAAATGTGTGTTTATTATTTCTTTTTTAATCTGAATCCAAATGTGTGTATGACCTCTTTTTTTGCGGAGTAAGGTAATTAGAAAGTTCCACTTTGTACCAGATGATGATCCCTGCCACCATTGGCACAGGGGTGTTTTACAGAGGGCACTATCAGCTGTTTATCATCTAGTGGACAGGGTGTTGGTACATCTCCATGGCACCATGTTTCCTGAGAAATTATAATATCAGAACTATTTACAAGATGTACAAAGTCAGGGTCCGTGCTCTTCAGCCCAAAGGTGGAAGATAATAAATAATAATACATTTTATTTATATAGCGCTTTTCATCATACAAAGATGATTGTAAAGTGCTTCACAAAAACAGTACAGGTCCTGGATATTCCAACTACTAATTTTGAAAGGTGAGATTGTTGACATCAATTACATTTCACAAAAAATATGTTTGATTTGTGGGCAATTGTATTAGGTAATATGATATAAAATGCATTTTAATATTTAATAAATGCAAGAAACAGTTTTATCATTGTCAAATGTAAACTAAAGCGTGTGTGGCTTTAGCTGCCACCTGTTTCAGGGCCTTGGCTATGTCAGTCCTGCATGTGCTCAGGTTGTTGATCCCCGTGTGGATCAGGATGTGTTTGGCATCTCCCAGTCTCTGCTCTGACAGCAGTTCCAGGGCAGTCTGTGTTGTTGGGCAGTGAGGCTTCATCACCTTTCTCCCAGGGAATAGCCGCCTTTCATTTAGGTATTTTCCATTGGATTTGCACAGAATTATAACTTCAGCCTCAGTGTGCTGTCCTGGCTGTGGGTCTGCTGGTTCTGGGAGTGTTAGGAATGAGGGTGCTGGTTTGTGTGTCTACATGAGGAGGGGTAGACTGTGTGTCAGTGGTCGGGGTAGTGGGGTTTGTGTCAGTTTTAGAATGGGTAGAAGGAGTGACAGTTGTAGTAGTGAGTGTCTCAGTGCATGGGGTGCTGGTGTGTGTGGGTGGGGCAGTGTGTGTGTTAGCACTGGGGGAGGCAGCGTGTGTGTATGGGTGGGAGTTGGATGTTGTGCAGTGTGTGTTTGAGTCCCTCCATGTCACTGCAGGCTCTGATTGTGCTGGTCAGCCTTGGCCAGCTCCTCTTTCACTCTGCGGAGCTCTGTCCTTAGGGCCTGGTTGTCCTCCTCCAGGTGTCTCATGGCAGCTCGCAGCTCCTGTATCTCACTTCTGTGCTGTTTGAGGAGGCTGGCTACCTCACTGTTAGCCTGCTGTGTGTGGCTGCTGCAGCTAGCCAGAGTTTCCTCCCTGAACTGAGTGAACTCCTGCTCCAGCACTGCCAGGCTGTCTCTCAGGGTCCTGATGCTGCTGTACACTTTGGGAGAACTGGGGGTAAAGTGGGAAGGAGGAGGTACTTCACTGGCAGGGGGCACTTGTGGGTTCAGGCTCAGGCTCCAGGGATTTGTACTCTGGCTCTTGTTTATGCTTCTCTGCCTGTTTTTTGAGGGGCTGGAAGGTGAGCTCAAACTGTTCTAGACTGGCCCCTGTTCCCTGTACCATGATTGTGCCAGTGTGGTAAATATTGACTGTTAGCATGGCACTGCTGCTGTCTGAGTCCTCAAGTACAGAGATTTGTGTGCCTTTGCTGATGCCATTCTTTTTAATGTAGGGATAGGTCTGGCTGTGTGCCAGGCAGTGGGGTACTGTGTGTACTGTGTGTTCTCTTCTGGTCCAGAATAATCTGACATCAGGGTCTCTGGGAAACTCCTCATGGCTTTATCTTTGTGTAGTTTTCTTGCTTTAGCTGACTGAATATGCTATTGAATATCAAACCCCTCTGCAGGCTGGCTGGAGTTGGGATTGATACATTTGTGGCAGTTGCTGCTGCTGTGGCGATAGAGCAAATGAAGACCCTGGTGCTAAAAGTACTGAAGTCACATTTGTAGACAATTCAAGTTGAGCATAGAAACATCTTGTATTTGTTTAGCTAAGTCCACCCTATAAATATTGTTAACAGAAAAGGTGCCTAAGCAATGCATAAAAACAGCAAAACTTTTAATGGCTGATTTTATGGATCAATGATATTTTCGAATTTGATTTTCTCAAAATAGACATTTTGCGACTTCTGCACCAGGGTCTTCATATATAGGAACTGGAGAGGGTGGGAGGGGCCAGGCAGCGAAGCAACCGAAAGTATGCTGAGCGCAAAAGAGTTTTCTGCCCATTGAAATCAATGGAGAAAACCAAGCTGATTTAGGGCCAGATTCAGAGTTGAGATAAGCACACACAAATGGGACTTACTCCCTAAATTCAGCATAGCTTACGCTATTTGTGATTCCGACATTTGACTTGTCCGCTGTTTTAAGCGTCTCTCCAGTATATACGCGGCATTACGCGCGCGGGGTGGAGATTTGATGAAAATGAGGCGTGTCTGCAAGTCGTGCAAGATACGCGTATTCAGAGTTTTCACTTAATCTTTTTTTCCAAGCAACTTTGTTCAGAAAAAAAGGTAGTTTATGTCTAGCGCTGCCAATAGATGATTATGAAAAATACAGCATCTTTTGCAAAAATGGATATTAGAATGAGTGCATGTTTGAAAATAATATAGGTCTTATTTTCCTTTGCCTAGCCTACTAACAATTATCAAAGAGCTGACATAAAAAGAAAATTATGTAAAAGTAGGCTATGATAAACCATCTGGTATATCATACCAGACCAATATTAGATGGATTAAGTGATAGTGTATATGACAGTGTCTGGGTCATATTCGCTTTGACAGAGAGACGATTTGTGTCAGCACAGCTTTAATTATTAAGTTAAAGACATCGCATATAGGCTATTGTGTTCAACCACCGTAGGCTAGGCTATGTAGGATATCTAATATTTCCCCTCTTCTCTCTATCTCTGTCGCTCTCTGTCTCTCTCTCTCTCTCAACCCCCCAACATCAAAGATAAGCCAGTCTTTGTCATAAATGAGCCCTCTCCCCCCCCTCCCCCATACCTTAACCCAATCAGGACAGGGATGGTCTTCCTGTGGAGGTATTTTTATAGTTGCACCACAGAAAAAGAAGTTAGTCAATTGTGGAGTTTGTTTGGAGAAGTCATTCTTTTTGGTTCCTCGTGCGTTTCCTTTTGTTCCTGTTCAGCTGGAGGGTAAATAATTTGGCAATTTTTGGCTTATCTCTCTCTTTACTAGTATTTCCTAATTAATGTCTGGTTTAATGTCTTCCATTTTGTAAATTATAAGTAGTCAGCTTACATTCCTTAGTGAATGTATGATTTCAACTCATTATTCTAATTGAATGTTTTTCATTTAATAAAATTATTTAATCTCAAGACCTGATTTAGACTTTGTTTTGGCTTGTTGGTTGATCCACCAGGTTACTGTTCGACTTACCTATTAACAAATTTGGCGATTTAATTGATGATTGTAATTCTTAATAATAATTATTAAATTAAATCACGTAAAGCTTATTTTGAATGTAGGTTAAGTGAGGGGTTCTAGCACGCAATATCGCTTGTGTTCAGTATTCAGAGTGCTGAACGTTTTAACAAGGGCATTGACTGTTGGAACCGCTGGATTCAGAAAATACACATTTTACCTAGTCCTCACTTACCCGACAGCTACATGACTTTATTAGGTAAATCGTTTAAAAAGATTAGATTTTTAAATCTTTTTTTTTTCAGTAAATCCAACAATTTATTTGTTTACTTAATAATATTGCCGGCAACCACTGTCCAGTGATTATTTCTTTTGATTGTGTGATGGGTATATCCAAGTCATCAATTGGAGCTATGATCATTTTATCAATGCAACGGATTAATACATTCACTGCCTTCCCCATCACGCAAGAGCAACTATGATGCATAAAGGTAGGTTATTAAAGGCAATGTCACTGACACGTTGAAAATGTATACCCCCACACACATTTTTTTGTAGAAAGCTGGCAACCCAGGGGGGCAGGTACAAGAAACAGGTCATTAGAATATCATGCCCTGTGCCACCAACATTTTGAGAAACGCACCCACGTAGCGCAGGTTAGAATACGACGTATCTCATCCCACGTTAAACCCGTGCAGGAGAGGCACTTAAGCGCATGACTTAAGCTGGCCATCTCTGAATCCGGCCCTTGACAACCAAAGAAAATCTAATTTGTCCATTTTTTGTGATCATAACATGTGTAGCAGTTTGTGAAACATTGATGTTTTGTTCCAGAAGTGTTGGGGAAAATATTTATTCAAATATTTTCCTAAAAAATTTAACATATTTTCACAATCTGCTTTTTATATGAAACGTGACAACTGTTAATCAAGTTTAAAAATATCATCGGGGAAGTTTAATTTCGCCTTCAAAGGTCTGATACTTCCCATTCATTTTAATGGAAGCTCCAATCTTTTGCGCTCACAGAGACATGCCCAGTACAGGCTTACTTCCGGGTCCTTCAAAACTTAGGTTGGCTGAGGGCGTACTTTCCTGTCTAGTTAATATGCATGTCTATGGCTATAGCTGGCTCAGGCCCAACTGTCATTTAAACTTTTTTTGTCATTTCACTTTGCTGTCATGTTACTGTTACTTTCATGCCTGCACAGCAAAAATGTTTGTGTAAATCTAACACTGTTGGTATATATTTAACACCCTAGGGTGTTTATATGCGACCACAGTCTCAAATGTACAAGATTTTTTTAAATAATCCTTTTTAAGGGGTTTTCTTTAATTATAATGATTAATTAAAAAAATAGATAAATAAATAAATGATTCAACAAAAGTAAAAATGTTGTTTTCCAGAGGCTTGCCTCACTTCACCTCACTGTTTCCACTGTCCTGCCTCAAGTGCTTGGTTTCCTCTGTCTCTGTTTTAACCATTTTTAATAGTATTTTTAGATGTTTTAATATTCAAAATGTCTTCATATTCTTCTCTGATTATTCATAAATATTTATGTAAATTTTCTTGGTCACAAATCAAATGTTTTCCTGTGAAATTTTAGGAGCTCATCTTCTCACTGCTTGCTCTCTGCTTCTTGATCTCTCTCTCTCTCTCTCTCTCTCTCTCTCTCTCTCTCTCTCTCTCTCTCTTTCTCTCTCTCTTTCTCTCTCTCTCTCAGTTATGCCATCCTGCTCTGGTCTATAATCACAGGCAGACAGCCCTATAGAGGTGAGTTACTCCCTGTCCAACCGGATACAGCGGCTCACATGCGTTGTCTCTAATTGGGCTTGCTGGTTTTTTTATCATTACAGAAAATGTCCAGATATGTACTTTTATATTTTGAATGTTTCATTTTTCAGACACACGTTTATGTCTGACTCTACCTTTCCTGCCTTTAAGTGACCTATGGATATACTCTCCCCCCCCTCTCTCTCTATCTCTTCCTGCCTCCCTCCCTCCCTCTCTCTCCTCCTGCCTCTCTCCCTCCCTTTCTATCTTCTCCTGCCTCCCTCCCTCCCTCTCTATCTCCTTCTGCCTCCCTCCCTCCCTCTCTCTCTATCTCCTCCTGCCTCCCTCCTTCCCTCTCTCTCTATCTCCTCCTGCCTCCCTCCCTCTCTCTCTATCTCCTCCTGCCTCCCTCCCTCCCTCTCTCTCTATCTCCTCCTGCCTCCCTCCCTCCCTTTCTATCTTCTCCTGCCTCCCTCCCTCCCTCTCTATCTCCTTCTGCCTCCCTCCCTCCCTCTCTCTCTATTTCCTCCTGCCTCCCTCCTTCCCTCTCTCTCTATCTCCTCCTGCCTCCCCTCCCTCCCTTTCTATCTTCTCCTGCCTCCCTCCCTCCCTCTCTCTATCTCCTCCTGCCTCCCTCCCTCCCTCTCTATCTCCTTCTGCCTCCCTCCCTCCCTCTCTCTCTATCTCCTCCTGCCTCCCTCCTTCCCTCTCTCTCTATCTCCTCCTGCCTCCCTCCCTCTCTCTCTATCTCCTCCTGCCTCCCTCTCTCTCTATCTCCTCCTGCCTCCCTCCCTCCCTCTCTCTCTATCTCATCCTGCCTCCCTCCCTCCCCTCACTCAGATGTTCGGTCCTGTCTAGTCCGGTTGAGGATTCCGTTGGGGGACAGGCCCAGCCTGGATGGGGTGGACAGGGAAGCAGTTGAGGGTTTGGGGAAGATCATTGACCTGATGGTGACATGTTGGGACCCCAGCCCCCAAAAACGGCCCCCTTTCCATGGTGAGAAACGGGAGAGACTTATGCTACTAAATCAGCCAGTCAGTCACTCAGTCAGTGTGTCAGTCAGTCAGTGTGTCAGTATGTGAGTCAGTTAGTCAGTCAGTGTGTCAGTTGGTGAGTTAGTGAGTTAGTGTCTGACAGATGATGTCAGTGGCAGAGCCACAGTTAGAGGGGGACAAGAGCGTCTGCTGCCTCAGGGCCTGGCAAGCTCAATTCTGTAACAATTTTTCGATTAAATTATCATGCTGAGAAATGTTGTAATTGCCTCCGTGTAGGGCCTCAACAACATTTAGGTCTATATTTTTTAATCACATGTAAACCTATCTAAATGTCTGACTGCATTTCACCCATTTTTATTGTGAAAATGGTTTGGTCAACTCAAAGCCAATCAGCATATGTTCAATCACACACATGTAAACTGATTTAAATATGTACATTAAATGTGTTAATGCGGCGGTGGTGGTAGAATCATTTCCCGTTGGTTAGTCTGGCAAAGTCTGGCGCACACAAACAGGGAGATAGAAAAAGGAGAGAAAACAACAACGTTTTGGCCAGACAGGCAATAGCCAAATATCTTGTGAAAGATGTAGAAGGACAGCGCATCAACTCCCACGGCCCCCCTACCAGCAGTCGGAGAGGCTGCAGATGGAGGTGAGAGCTAGCTTAGCCAGCTAGCCAGAAAATGATTCAGAGTATGCTATGCTAAGTGTCTAAGTTAGAGTCTCTGGTATAGCCTAGGCTAGGAGCAAAACAAAAAATGTACTAAAAATGTTCTCCCCCCGTCATCGCTAATAAGCTAGATCTTAACCATGAATAAATATAAACGTTTTAAATTATTGTTCATAGATAGGTGAGATGTTTTCTTCAAAAATACCACAAACTTACGGTATATAGTCTATAGGCTGAATAGCACAAGAGCACTTAGTATCAAGGATGCACAGTTGTCTATTGTTTTCGACACAAAGCTAAATTTACACCTGCCAAGACCATCAGTCTGTTAATTCAAAATGCTGTTAAATGTATTGGTTCATTGCCAATTGAGCCTGATTTATACTTCGTCGCCACGACCCTTTCGACAAGTGTCGAGCTACAAAAATGAAGGCACCGTGTCGCACAACGTTTCGGCGAAGGTCTGTGATGAGGGTTCTGTTGCCTCTATAGTAAGAAGACGCCAAACTCCTGACCATTTGTTACATTCCTTAAAACATGGCAGCACTCTGAAATGATTGAGATTATGGAGGAAGAAATTTTCAATCTGGGCTACTTTTGCTAAAAAAAAGTACATGAACGGGAAAGTGGTGGGTCGTCCGTCCCATATACCAAACGATGGAAAACCAGGGTAAATATGTTCTCATTAAAACAGATGCGTGAAATGCTGGATGAATAGAATAGAATAGAATAACTTTTATTTTCCCCGTACACAAATATGCACGTAAATGCATAATATTTCACGTAAATATGCACATTTCAAATATTTTAGGTTGTCAGCCAATTTGAATTAATTTCTGTTATATCCACAAGACTAAATAAATGCCTTTGAAATGCACAATCAAAGGGGCATTCCACCAAAAAATTATGTTTGATTTGTAGAAGAGTAGCTGTCCTCCTGATTAAAATGAGCTCATAGCCAACTCCCTACCTGTAGTGAGAGCAGATATATAACCCCAAACTACTGTTCCAGGAACCTGCTTTACTGTGGACTACAACGGCCAGGGGTTTACAGTTTATGGGCGGGGTGTCAGACAACGCCAGTCACGGGTTTCCACTCCTATGGAATACAAATGGAGGGGCTGGGCATTACTACTAATCCTGGAAGCTGCTCTTCGAGAGGCTAATGTCACTTGCTGGCAAGCTAACCACTACAGTTCTAGTGAAAAATTGTTGTGTGCATGTTGTGTTGAATTATTTTGTTTTGTATTGTGTTGTTTTGTATTGTGCTGCATTATTTTGAATCGTGTTGTGTGTTGTATTGCATTGTGTTGTGTGTGTATTGTGTGTATTGTGTTGTATTGTGTATTCAGACTGCCTCCCAGTGTCAGAGGAGGTGTTTGAACTGCACAAATGTGGAATTAATGATGCCATCCACCAGGTGTCAACAAAACTGGTACTGCCATTACTCTCCTAATCCTCTCATTACAATCTCATTACACTGTTATTATAATATAATTACTCTTCAATTACACTCTTATTACACTGTAGTTAACCTGCCATTATACTGCAATGTATCAATCAATCTAATTTTATTTATGTAGCACATTTTACAAAGTATCACAATATTCTTCACAGTTTACCCAGGCCTAAACCCCCACACAGCAAGCCAACTCTGCAGTTCCACTCATTACAATGTCATTACATTGTCATTACGCTACCATTACTCTGCAGTTGCACTCTCATTACACTGTTACCAACCTCTCATTACCATCTCATTACATTGTCATTACACTACCATTACAATCGCATTACATTGGTATTACATTATCATTGCCATTGCACTGTAAGCTCTCATTAAGCTCTTATTACCCTGTTATTACCTTGTTATTACACTGCTACAATAGTCATCGTCATCATGTTATGGTCCACTCTCGCAGGTCCTCATTGGAAACATGTATTTTAAAGTTAATGGTTACTCTCTATCTCTCCCTGTCTATCTCTCTCTGAAATTCAAATGAGCTTTATTGGCATGACCATGCATCGGCATAGTATTGTCAAAGTGATTGTTTAAATAAAACGATAGGGATAGGGATCGATAGGGAGCTTGGACCCTTGGGGGAGGGGGTGGGGGGCTTTGTTAACAAATAAAATAACAGTAATGAACAGCATTGACAACAACTAACAACAGTATAAGTTACTTTCTCTTTGGGACTATTAGGGACTATTGTCCCCTCCTTGGGACAATGTGGTGGTGGAGTTGCTTGTTCACTGAGTCTCAGGCTATGGCATGCTGCCACATACTGTGCAGCCAGTGGTGCTGTGGGTCCCTCCCCCAGTAAGACTGCCAATCTATATCAGTCATTTCTTTGAATTGAGGGAGAGATATTTCACATTTTTAAAACAGTTTTCTTTCAATTCTGTATAACTTTCACCCCTGCACCCCTGTCTCCACCTCACCAGTCTCACAGTGACCACACCGCCTTTTATCCTTTGGCAAAGGATTGTTTATAACAGCCTTCTCTCTCACTCTCTCTCTCTCTCTTTCTGTAGGATGAAGAGAGTGAGTTATCTTCCTCTTGCTCCAGGATCAAAGCCCTCAGCATCTCTGCCAGTCCAATGCACAATGGTAGAGCTGCCAATTAACATGCAGCCATTTAATTCCAATAAACACACTGCAATTTTATTCCAATTAACATGCTGCCGTGACTATGAGGTTAAAGTGCAGACTTTCAGCTTTGAGGGTGTGCACATCCATATTGGGTGAACCGTGTAGAAATTGTAGCCCTTTTTATACATAGTCCCCCCTACATCTACTGCATATCTGACAGCAGAGTCATGGTTTGAGGCTCATTTCATACCTCAGACCCTTGATGACTTACAGCCATTTAGCCAATTAGCCAACCATGTGTTCCTGTGTAATTTGCAGCTTAATCTCATCCCACCCCCCAATTCCCACAGAGATGCAGAGAGGTTATACTAAGGCTTGTAAATGTACCTGAAACTAAGATATCAAGAGTATTTTGATGTTGTTGGGTCACAGACATCAGGAAGTCATGGCATGCAAAGGATATGCAACCAAATATGAAATATGATGACTTTATTTAAGTTTATGTTAATTGGTCCATTACTTTTGTTCCCCTAAAATGGGGGGGGGGGGGGGGGGGGGGGGGGCTATGTATTAAAAGGACTACAATAGCTACACGGTTCACCCGATATGTATGTGCACACCCTCAATTTAAAACTGAAAGTCTGCACTTTAACCTCATAGTCACTGTTCCATTTCAAATCCAATGTGCTGGAGTAGAGCCAAAACAACAAAAAATGTGTCACTGTCCAAACACTTTTGGAGTGCACTGTATATGTGGTTAGACACTACCAGGTCAGTGGTCCTGTACCTCTCCTTGCTGTGGGAATGTCATTCAGACATATGAGCCAACATATATAACCAACACACCCCCTGTGTTCATTTCACATAAGCACACTAAACATATAACTAGCAGCTGGGATACAGGCTTTGGCTTGTTAGCTTTTAGAACATGTAGCACTGCAAGCTCTGGCCCCATGCTCAGTACTGCAGTCATGATGCGCTAGAGGAATAACAAAGAAGGGGTGTTGGGGTACAAAAGATGTGCTGTGCTAATTTCTGTCTCTCTCTCTCTCTCATTAAACCTGTATTTGCACATATTGTGAATTCCCTGATCACGTGATCACAGGGACACTCCCTGCACAGGTAACTGTCTTTTATGAGTATAAGGTAATATATTTCATTAATGAAAGTTTTTACTGAGGAGAAATCTGAATGAGAAATCTGAACACTTGACCCTTCTCCCAAAATGATTTGCAGCTTTTCTATATTCAGGGAAGGAAATATGCCTATAAATTTAGAAAATTTGCTGAAATATGTTTTTCTGATTTCAGATTATTTCTCATAGTCTAGGAGGAAGTGCATCTTTGTCTCTACCTCTCCTGTTTTACAGTGACCACATAAACGTACCTTTTTCAATTGCTAAGGTGTCGTCACTGAGCCTGTATTTGCTTAGGATCTGTCTCTGCTTTGTATATCTGGCAGAGAAGAGATATATTTATGTACAAACCCCAATTCCAAAAAAAGTTGGGACAGTATGTAAAATGCACATAAAAGCAGAAAGCAGTGATTTGTAAATTCTCTTTTACATATGTTTAATTGAAAACAGTACAAAGATATTTAGGGCTCTATTTTAATAAACCAAACGCAATGGTGAACACAAGAGTAAGCGCTTAGCGGTATCGCTCTGAGGGCGTGTCGGCGAGAAATTTGGTAATTTCATGACGGCAATCTTGGCGCATCTGATGGTGGTATTGCTAAAAGGCTGGGTTTAAATGTCCAAGGTGTGTCTCTATGGTAGCCAATCAAATTGTTGTTCTCATGCTTTAAAAAAAGCCAGTTGGAACGCAATCGCTCCATGCAATTCCATAATGAGCAACCCAAACGCACTGGACTGTCAACGACAAGAGCGATTTTCCGCACAGGAATCAGACAAACTTGCAACAGAAGTACAGGCTAGGACTGTAGTAATTTATGGATCACAATCCACACCACCTCGTCTCCCAGAAGTTCGGAAGGCACGGGAGGAGGTGGCGAATGCATTAATTAGCCTACATTAGGTGATGTAGGCATAATTATGATTCAAATGGTAGGCTTATGATTCAACTGTGTCAATGTGTAATTTATATATTATAGGCTATTGGCCTACATGATCGCAAGTTTCTTGTAAGCTGTCCTGTTTTATTCTAGTAGTTTAAATTAAAATTAATTAATTAATAATAATTATAGGCTATTTGTTCATTAAATGGAAGTGTAATGTTGGCATCACCTATAGACACTACATAGAACTACATGACTAATAAGTTGCCAAATTGCCAGAGTCTATTGCGTTGCCGCTAAGAGGTGGTTCCAGCTGATCATAACGCAATGGGTTTTCGTTGGTTCAAATTGTCACTGAGCCGAAAGTATTTTAGAACACGCCCCAGACAGCGCCACCCATCCCACTGCAGCGCAAGCGAAAGGATGTTATGTTGAGAATTTGTTGATCCTAGCGGTATTGCTGAGAAACGCCATAGCGCCAGTTTTAAGACGTTGATGCTGTCAACAAGCTTGCGTTTGACTATACCGTCCCCTTGCGCTGGTTTGCGGCGGTTTGAAAATAGAGCCCTTAATGTTTTACCTTATCAACTTTTGAAAAATGTTATATTGTTTTACTCACCCCCCAAAATAGTATGTAAAGCTGTAGTGATTCTTTCCTTGTCTCACCGTTGTAAAATTGGCTAAACCTGAATTGGAACAATGCTAACGATTAGCATCTTGCCATTGGATTTAATTGCCCCCCTGCTAAATTTAATAACCCGGTTAAATAACTGCCTAAATACACTCAAATAAGGTTTAACAACAGCTTTACAAGTGTCGTTGTTGGAAACGAAAATGCACATGATTACCGAGTGCACAAAGACGATATTTTCGCTCAAATTACTGTACGTGATTATGTCGTTTCAGCCTAGCTCTGTTTAGATTTAAGTTATGAACATCTGGTAGGGGAACCGGTAACTTTTAGTATCACTCCGCGCAAGAACGTCATGGCAAGCTGCTTCTATAGTAAGCTTGTTGTGTTTATGAGTCTCACTTCCTGTATTTCTGCATTCACAGTGTTGGTTTAAAATCCTCTCTTACTTTGGACAAATCTTAACGTTACCCAGGAATGAAAAACCAGAGATTTTTTACTCGGGAATACATGGCTATGGTGCCCAGAAAGACTTAAATTAATACAAATGTCAGAAACACACACATTTACCATATTTATAAGATACTTATTTCTTTTTTTTTGTAATTTTCAGTGATCGGTTAATAGGCTTGCCTGCGATTCAATCCATTGTTTACCCAATGTGATGTCACACACTCAGTGGGCGTCACATGACAAGTACTTACAACAATTTTATGATTACAGGAAAATAATTAATTCATTTATGATTGATGCTCATAAGTGTTGTATAACTAATATTTTATTTTTTTAAATTTTTGTTCATGTGGGGAACCTGCCATATGCCCTTTAATATAATATTATACTACAGTTAATAATTAAATGCTTTAAATATACGTATATATGCTTTGGCAACCCTTATGGAAAAAGAATATACTGCAGTATATTGTAAATATATCTAAATTATCATCACAATATATTTAAAATATACTGCAGTATATTACATTTCCATAAGGGAATATTTACTGTATGCATTTCATGCCAATAAAGCACATTTGAGTGTTGGGGAGCTGCCGGTGGAGGATGAGGAGGCACTGTTTCACACAAGCTTTTTATTCTGTTTCTCATAGGAAACTACTGGAGATTTCACCTCTCACTCTAAGGTCAAAGGTAATTTACAACCTAATGACAAAGACACACCCCCAAATCCCAACATCTTCTCTTTGAGAACATCCTCTCTCACGCACAGTAGTGTGTGTTCTTGCTTGAATACTACTTTTTTGTGAGATATAGTTAATATTCTAATTAACTGTAAATATCAAATACACCAGTTTCTGAACCAGGTCTCCCCGGTAGAAGAAAAGATATAAGCAAGAAAGACAGTGAATAGAAGAGAGAATTGAGTAATGGGGTGACTGAAATATGAACAGGAATATGAGGATAAAGGAGAGAGAGAGAGAGAGAGAGAGAGTAGAGAAGAGAGAGAGGGGGGGTAGAGAAGAGAGAGAGGTAAAGGTGTGTGTGTGAGAGAGAGAGAGAGAGAGAGAGACATTCTTCCAGACTGCGTTTCTCCTCAGGGTCTGCCCCACATCACCCAATTAGAATGATGTCTGATGATCCATCCTTGCATCCAGCCAAGCAAACTCCGATGGCCGCCTGCTCCTCCACCAATCAGAGCCGGGAGAGATTGTCTATGGTAGGAACGGAGTGTTTGAGTTTGTCTGTGATATGTGTCTGTTCTCAGGGTCACTACAGCAGTAAACTCCTATGTGTCGGTTCTCAGGGTCAGTACTGCAGTCAGACTGATATGTGTCTGTTCTCATGGTCAGTACTGCAGTCATACTGATATGTGTCTGTTCTCACGGTCAGTACTGCAGTCATACTGATATGTGTCTGTTCTCAGGGTCAGACTCCAGTGCTGTGTTCCAAAGGTAAGTTTTCCCTTATTGTCCAATAGCTCTAAAATGTAGTGAATAGGGAGTGGTAGTACAACTCAGTGTTATACTGCTACAGCACTGTAACAGTCACTCACACTCCTAAATGCTACACCACTGTAACAGTCACACACAATCCTAACCACTACAGCACTGTAACAGTCACACACACTCCTAAACACCACAACCCTGTAACAGTCACACACACTCCTAAATGCTATGTCACTGTACCAGTCACACACTCCTAAACACTACAGCACTGTAACAGTCACACACACACTCCTAACTGCTACACCACTGTAACAGTCACACACACTCATAAACGCTACACCACTGTAAGTCACACATACACTCCTAACTGCTACACCACTGTAAGTCACACACACACACACACACACACACACACACACACACACACACACACACACACACACTCCTAATGACTACACCACTGTAACAGTCACACACACACACTCCTAACTACTCCACCACTATAAGTCACACACACACACACACACACACACACACACACACACACACACTCCTAACGACTACACCACTGTAACAGTCACACACACTTCTAACTGCTACACCACTGTAAGTCATACACACACTCCTAACTGCTACACCACTGTAACAGTCACACACACTCCTAAACGCTACACCACTGTAAGTCACACACGCACTCCTAACTACTACACCACTGTAAGTCACACACACACTCCTAATGACTACACCACTGTAACAGTCACACACACTCATAACTGCTACACCACTGTAACAGTCACACACACACACACACACACACTCCTAAATGCTACACCACTGTAAGTCACACACTCCTAACCACTACACCACTGTAAGTCACACACACTCCTTCTGCTACACCACTGTAAGTCACACACGCACTCCTAACTGCTACACCACTGTAAGTCACACACACACACACACACACACACACACACACACACACACACACACACTCCTAACTGCTACAGCACTGTAACAGTCACACACACACACTCCTAACTGCTACACCACTGTAACAGTCACACACACACACACACACACTCCTAAATGCTACACCACTGTAAGTCACACACTCCTAACCACTACACCACTGTAAGTCACACACACTCCTTCTGCTACACCACTGTAAGTCACACACGCACTCCTAACTGCTACACCACTGTAAGTCACACACACACACACACACACACACACACACACACACACACACACTCCTAACTGCTACAGCACTGTAACAGTCACACACACACACTCCTAACTGCTACACCACTGTAACAGTCACACACACACACACACACACACTCCTAAATGCTACACCACTGTAAGTCACACACTCCTAACCACTACACCACTGTAAGTCACACACACTCCTTCTGCTACACCACTGTAACAGTCACACACACTCCTAAACGCTACACCACTGTAAGTCACACACGCACTCCTAACTGCTACACCACTGTAAGTCACACACACACTCCTAATGACTACACCACTGTAACAGTCACACACACTCCTAACTGCTACACCACTGTAAGTCACACACACACACACACACACTCCTAACTGCTACAGCACTGTAACAGTCACACACACACACACACTCCTAACTGCTACACCACTGTAACAGTCACACACACTCCTAAACGCTACACCACTGTAAGTCACACACGCACTCCTAACTGCTACACCACTGTAAGTCACACACACACTCCTAATGACTACACCACTGTAACAGTCACACACACTCCTAACTGCTACACCACTGTAAGTCACACACACACACTCCTAAATGCTACACCACTGTAAGTCACACACTCCTAACCACTACACCACTGTAAGTCACACACACTCCTTCTGCTATACCACTGTAACAGTCTCACACACTCCTAACTGCTACACCACTGTAACAGTCACACACACTCCTAAACGCTACACCAGACACACACAAAACTAACCATTACACTGATGTAGCAGTCACTACTCTCATGTGGCAGGAGTGATGTTAAATGTTAATCTACAGTGTTTCCTGTCACGTCCCGTGCCTCCACGTCTTAGTCTGTTCCTGGTTTTTCCGTTTATATGTATTTTCAGCATTCATAGTCCTTTCCGTGTTTTCCCTTTCTCTCCATTTTGTGTCGCCGCTTCCCGCACCTGAATTGTGTTTCCTCATTATGTTTCGTCTCACCTGTTCCTCGTTGACTCTTCATTAGTTTGGCATATAGTCTCACCTGTTTCTTTGTTCTGTGCTAGATCGTCTTGTGCCCTGCATTTGTGCTTGTCTCAGTCTTTCCAGCGTTTGCTCCCTGCCTGCTCCCTGCCCCTGTTTCCAGTCCTGTGTTACCCATCCAGTTCCTGTTCTCCTGCCTGTTCCTGTCCAGCCCTGCTCCAGCCCTCTTGCCCGCCTGCCCTTCCCCGTCCTAGCCCTGCTCCTGCCCTTCGCCCGCCTATTCCCCTGCTCTGACGGACTCCTGCCTGTTCCTGGACTTCGCTTTTGCTTATTCTACATTGCCCTGTTTGCTGGACACTGACCCCTGCCTAGAACTGACCAGGTTCTTCCCTGCCTGTATTGCTCTGTTTTGCTGGACTTTTACCTTTTTCTGTCGACCTCGAATAAAGCCTGTTCCCATTACTTTTGGTGTCTGCGGGTGGTTCCGATCGGTTCTCATCACAGTTTCTCTTTCAGGAAATGTGGGCATCCATGTTTCCAATGTGAACGCAGTGCAGATTGGAGACAACAACAGCATGACCATCACCACTGGCAACCGGACACGCCGCAGAAATCCCACAGCGCCTGCTAGTGTCAACCTCCCAGCACAGCAGCCTGGCAAACCATTCCAGTGAACAAAAGGCCCCGACACACGCGAGGCCCCGACACGCCCGAGGCCCCGACACGCCCGAGGCCCCGACACGCCCGAGGCCCCGACACGCCTGTTTCTCTCTCGCTGCCTCTCTCACTCATACACACAAAACATGATAGCTCAAGCTGCTGCCAGCCCCCCTTTGAGCTTATAATGATGCGGCCAGCAAACAGAAAATCACACGCTGTCCAAATAGTTACCCACGCCATGTAGGCTACTCATTTTACAAAGGCTGTAGGCAATCACACTACCTGTAAGATATCAACAATAGCTATTGGTTTCCATTGCACATGTGGTCACTGCACTGAACTCTCCAGAGCTCATACACACTGGCACTAAAACCCGTTTTGAAAATCGTTTCGGCTCATTTAAAGCATCAAATCCACACTGTCAGGGGTTTCAAAATTTTTTTAATTTAAAACCCCTCGGAGCTGGGATCGAAAACCCTTAACTGGTTTTAGCCATCAGTGTGTAGCTACAGGATCGGTTGTCGAAACCTACGTCAAATAATGTAGCCTACAGTTCCATTGGTGGTATGCTACTCGCAAATTCCTTGGGAATTTCAAACATCTTCACAAAGTTAATTTGACAGTTGAACATTTGTGTTTATTTTATGATTATTATTTTATCTCTATATTATGACTGCCGATTGTGGTTCAATTTGGAAGGAGATGCATTTACACCACTTGATCGCGGCAAATGATCCATGTTGTTTATTTTGTCGATACGGATACCAAGAAATGCAAAATATCAAATCGGTTGCCAAGGAAACGTGCATCACGGAGAATTCTAAAACCACAGAATGCCTGCAAGTAATGTACACTTTGTGTACTGCAGGTGAAGGTAGCGAAAACCCCAAAACTAAAACCCCAGTGTGTACTAGGCCCAAGAGAGAATGTCTGTTGTCAGTGGCGCCCCCAGCTGTACGCAGAGTACGCAGTCTGCGTACCTTAGCAACAACAGCAAAATTTGTATTTCCATTAAAACTGACGTGAATTGTCAAAGTCTTTCCGTCTCTGTTTCTACGATGTTGAGGAATGATATTTGCTTATTGTCTTCGTTGTATTGCCTGGTTATTGTGTTTTCCAAGTTTTGCATATTTCAAACATTTGAAAGTGATTGGAAGACACAGTTGAAAGTGATTGGAGGACCACCTTTTTATTTAGACCGGGAAAAGTTTAGAGTTGCCTTTTTACTTGTCAGTCAAGATAACTAACTTAAACAAATACAGTAATTGACGTTAGCCAAATATGTCAAAGAAAAGAAAGCAGCTCAGCATTGTGGAACTGTTGAGTCTGAAAAAGAATGAAAATAACAATTCGGAGAATCAGCTTTCGGAGAACCAGTCCTCAGCTGAGGATGAGTTAGCCTCACCGGGAGACGAGCTACCCACCAAAATGTTCTTTTATTTGCAGTGACTTGCTCTTGCTCGTGCTCGTGCTCTCTCTAACACACACACAATTTGGCGTGCATATTATATTTTATTAGAAATTTAAGCAGTGAATACATTTTGTTGAGCATGTTCGTTAGTTACATTGACTTGTCAGAAGTGTTTTAATTGTGTTAACATTAACTGTGCTGTAAGTCACGTAACATCTTTTTGCGCGCAACATTTCCATTCTATTTTGAAGTACGTCTCTCCGGTTTTGCTGATGAAAGATCAGACTTTAACGTAGGCTAGGCCTACTCCTACGTTAGAACTTCTTGTAATATGCGACCTTATGAGTGCAAAATATATCGGTAAATTACGTTGTAACGTTAGTCCTAAGTAGTGGCTTTGTTTTCATGTAGCCTATGGCTTGGCCTACTTTGTTGCGTACCCCGGGAAGAAATCCTGCGGGCGCCCCTGTCTGTTGTAGGGACGTACGATGCAAAGGTAAACATGTAGCATGCATAGGCTATGGGCTACTACAACTCCTGGCTCAGCTATTTGACCCAAATCCCCCCTTTCTGCAGGAAATGCCACTTATAGCAATAATATACCCTAATACATAAATTCAACAATATTTTTTAAAAGTGACTTCATTAACCAAGAAATTGTAAATAACTGCTCTCGTCCACAGTCAGCACTGCAGCTCACACTGAATGGTGTCCTGCAGTGTGAGTAATAATTTGTTTACAAAAAATATTCAACATAAACAGGCTAGCAAGGGCACAGTGTGAACAAAGTAAACAACTGATACTTTACTTACCTCGCCAGAATGTAAAATATTAGTTTTGTTTTAACAAATACAGGAAAAAAAATACAGGAAATATCCACACCTTGCATGGAACACAGAGAGTAGCTCTCCACGTCCCTGTCAGATATGCAGTTTTCATATGCTTTATACTATACATAAATTTTATTTTTTTTAAAAATTAACTAGCTAGCTACTTGCTAAGCTAGACTGAAAAACAAACTATCAAAAAACAAGGGACTATCAAGCTAACTATAAAAAAAATATATACCAAAAATAAATAGGCTACTATAACTAGAATATTCAAAAAACTCAACTGTAAGCTAACTATATCACTCCCTCTCTCTATTTCCTGATTCTACTCTCCATGCAGATAAACCGCTGAGATTCGCTTTTATAGCTGCGGCGTAGCCTGCCCTCGCTCCAAAACTTCAGGGCGTACCCACCGAACTATTGGTGGGCGTAGCTGTACAGGTTTCTATTTCGTCACAGAGGGAGGAATATGTCAGCAATAACATTTCTGGCCAATCACAGATTGAACATGCAGTACCTAACGTTTTACCACTAGAGACACTTTTGAGGCAGATTCTTAAAGTTTATGCTTTTTTGCGCTGACTGCATTCATTTGTCAAGATTTGGACCAGGATCAATCAGTAATACTTAGAAAAAACCAAATGTATCAGTTCTCATCTAAAATAAGTGGTTTGAGTGCTTTGTTACCCTTTAACATTAAATGATCATGGTAGCCTTTGACATGGTTTAAGTAGACGTTTTCATTATTTACTTTGTAGATCATTGTGATATGATGACAAACTATTTCCCCCTGATGAAATAAAGTGAGTAAGGCTTGTATTTGACCTCATATTATTAACATTAGATTCAAGCTGATGATGGAGAAGGGAGTGAGACCAGCTGCTGCAGCTCATCTGAGCCCTCTGAGCCACAGCAGGTAGGAGTAATTGTGACAGTAGGGAGAGGCAGTGAAATGAGTCCATCTCAGCCATGATATCGTAAATACTGTGAGCACCATAATTGATTGGACAGTGACAAAAATAACAGTAACAAATTAGAGTACAGAACCAAAATAACAAAAAGTGTGTCACTGTCCAATGAAGTGCTCACTGTATATGTTAAACGTAAAGGGAGCCTACTCAACAGTCAGGTGACTTGCGATGCTACGTGTAAGGTTACCCATATATTCACAAATTATCCTGGATCAAGCTATGACTCTATATTGGGCAAATGGTTCCTGCAATCTCCCGCGGGGACAATGGCTATCCATTAAAAACTTTGCTGATAACACCTATATCATGCTTATAACATTGTGTGAATTGTCCCTCAATCAAAAACATGCACTGCACGTCTATTAGAGATGGACATTTGGAGCGCTGAAAATACGCTTCCGATGTCTGGATTCACATTACAATACAGCTCTTCATCTACAGCCTGTATGTACAGTAAATGAAATGGTTTAGATTATAAAAAGTTCAAAACTTTGTCCAGCGAATATTTCCAGTGTGCATAAGGTTTTTTCAATATGGTTAAAAAAACTGAGATTAATTTAAATTTCACAATTTTTTACAGAATTTTTAACCCTATTCTTCTTTCTTCATATTTTTGAATTACAGTGACCAGGTTTTCATACTTTCAGCAATTAAACCCCAGCTGATTTCATCTGTTATTCCATAACTGAACAACAAGAGTCTAATCAAGGAAAATAAACAATTACAACAACTAGAAATTCCGATCGCTGTGCAATCAGGAAAAAAGCCTCCCCCCGCCTGCCCTTCCACTGCCTTGGTTTGTTTTTCTTCCCAATGCACTGCAATTCCCATTTCAATATAAGTCCCTTTTATATTGCAGACCATTACTCACCACAGGAGAACTATGCCTTGTAAATATGTAGATATGTTGGGACACTGAGATGGGTAAATTCTGCTAGGCTGTTAAGTTGAAATCCATGTTGAAAGTATGTCCAGATTGAATAACCGGGCTATATGCATTTCACCTACTTGCGCTACGGCAGATTTAGTGCAAACCATGAGTATATATAGACAATTTTATTTTTAGTCCAAAAAAGTACATTTTTGTCGCACCTCGTGTCAATTCTTGTCGCACCTGTATGTATCCATATAACCTTGACCTCTGACCTATATAGTTGTAATTTGAGAAATATGTGCCCAGTGTCAAGCTTCAAGTTGAGACTTTGCTTGTCCCGATCGGACATATAGTTCTCAAGTTATCAGCAAAAACGTGTTTTCCAAGATGGCCACCCTACCGGACAAAAAGTAGGTCAAGGTCACAAAACAAATAGATGTTGCACAACTTCAGTAAATATACATCTCTGATGTACAACACCAAATCTCACCCACTGAACACAAAAACTCACATACAGCCCTTCCTCTCTCTGTATGAAAGATGTCATTCACTATAAATTTTAGTCCACAAAGCTAAACACACATGCCTTCTGGATGGAGCATGACGGCATCCCCCACAGGAGCTGACGTGATGTCACACCGCAGGCTTGAGCGGCGTGGGTAACTGGTTTTGACAGCGCGTAGAGCTCTGCCCATGGAGTCCTGGCAGGCACTAATGGGACTGTCCGCCAAACTCGTCCATATGCTGCCGGTGACATACTGATCAGACACGTGTTATGAGTTACCACTGCTCAGCGTCTTGCCTGGATGCAGCAGGTAAAGGCGCAATATTTACTGCGCAAACGGCTGTTATCATTAATAGCCTATGCATGTTACTTGGACAGCTACTAGCAAGATTATACTTCCCTGTTATATTAATATATACTTCAAATTGTTTTATTTTAACCATTTTAAACCCACCTGTCCCTGGAATTATTACACAGGAATGAAGCGACATAAAGAAGTGACTACAGCCACACACTGTGATGCATATACATAGGCCCTATACATATACAATACATAATACAGTGCAGTTCATAAGTATTTGGACCGTGACACGATTTTTGCTGGACCATGTAGCAAGTGTAGCCCTTTTTATACATAGTCCCCCACATTTTAGGGGAACAAAGGTAATTAGACAAATTAACAAACTTAAATAAAGTCATCATACTTAATATGTGGTTGCATATACTTTGCAAGCCATGACTTCCTGATGTCTGTGACCCAAGAACATCAAAAGACTCTGTAATACTGTAACCTCTCTGCATTTGAATGGATCTCTATGGGAATTGTGTGTGGGGGGGGGGGGGGGGGGAGACTATATTTAGCTGTAAATTATGCTGGAACAGTATGGAATACATGGTTGGCGAAATGGCTGTAAGTCATCAAGGGTCTGACGTATCAAACGAGCCTCACACCATCACTCTGCTGCCAGATATGCAGTAGATTTGGATGGATCATTTTAAGGGTTCCTTCTCTTGACTTATTTTTTCATAGAGTTCCATAGGAAAACGAGTCAGGAGAAACAATGCTTAAAGTGATCCATCCAGATCTACTGCATATCTGGTAGCAGAGTGATTGTTTGAGGCTCGTTTGATACCACAGACCCTTGATGACTTACAGCCATTTCACCAACCATGTATTCCATACTGTTCCAGCATAATTTACAGCTAAATCTACTCCCACCCCCCGATTCCCATAGAGATCCATTTGAATGCAGAGAGGTTATATTATCGCTTGTAGGAGTACCAGAAAATAAGATATCAAGTGTCTATTAATATTGTTGAGTCACAGACATCAGGAAGTAATGGCATGCAAAGGATATGCGACCAAATATTAAAAAATTATTACTACATTATGTTAAACTGATGGCCGAAAATGGGGGGGGGGGGGGGCTATGTACAAAATATTCTATAATATCTAAACGGTTCATCTGATATGGATGAAAATACCCTCATATTAAAGCTCACAGTCTGCACTTCAATGTCATTGTCATTGTATCCTATCAAACTCAAAGTGCTAGAGTACAGAACCAAAATAACTAAAAATGTGTCACTGTCCAAAGAATTATGGTGCTCACTGTATATATTTAGACATTTATGAGTAAAGTCGTTGTGTTCTGCAATGTAACATTCGTTTTTTTTTATTTAAAATGTTTACATTTCATAATTTCTGTCAAGATTTCATACTTTCCTTTCCTATATTTGTTCATATTGTTGTTAGTTTTGGGTCGCATTGGTGACCTTATCCTGCAAATGAGAATTTATAAAATAAGAAAGAAGCCCATCAAAACTAAAAATAAAATAATTATAATCTTGGCAAGCCTCCAGAATTGCCCCCTTCTGTTCTCATATATGAAACATCCCCATGTGACAACTAAAATACTGGGCTTACAATTAAGACAGAAACACATAATGATTTAGTTTAAATGATTGTTGATTATGATCAGTGTGGAATAATTTCTATAGAATTAGGAGTTATAACATAAGTAGATTTGGTGATTTTTCAGGACCAAATGAGAACCTGTCACACCATTCAGTCATTTCAGAGGTGCAAACTGATAATTTTAGGATAGGCTGAACTAGCTCTCCCTCTCACACTTGCAGACACACGCACACACACACACACACACACACACACACACACACACATATGCTCACGGGAACACACACGTGCATACACACACTCCTCTCTCATTGCTCTCACCATATCCTTTTATCTTTCTTGCTCTCCCCTCCATCTCCTTTATCCATCTGTACCAATCCACCCCCCCCCCCCCCCTATAAGGGGAAGACCAGGAAGCCAGAGAAGGTGGAGTACTTCCACCCCCCCATCAGGTTCCCCCTCTCCAGCTTCAGGTAGGCCTTGTCCCCCCTCTCCATGGTAACCAGCCCAGCATTAGTCGCTGCCTCCCGAGTCACATCCTGGTCCCCTGCAAAGGCTGAGATCACCGGCCACCCATTCAGCACCAGACTGACCTGAGATAAGAGAGAGAGAGGGAGGGAAAGAGGGATTGAGAGGGGAGGGAGGGAGATAGTGTAGAGAGCGAGAACGAAGGAGGAGAGAGCAAGCAGATGGAGAGAGAGAGAGGAGAGTGGAGAGAGAATACCACAGGGCACAGAGCAGAACTGACATGCTTGACATCAGTAACCCTGAGATACAAGCACTAGGTAGCATGGTCGACTGACCCAAACACACACACACACAGATGTGGGTCAGTGTTGATATTATTCTCACCTGTATGGTCTGTCTGTTGTACACCTTGACTATGTGGAAGCTGAAGCTGTAGACGCCCTTCCTGGGGGCCAGGAAAACGCTGCGTGCGGGGTCAAAGTGCCCGCCCACGTTCACCACAATCTGCAGAACACACAGTCAAAAACACATGGTCAGCAATTTGGTGGTCAAGCAGTTGTGGCCACAGCAGAGTATGCTGAAAGATATGCATCTGAGAGGAGCTGGGTTTATTTTTACTTGTAATATTGTGCTGTTTTGTGCTGCATTATTTGTTTGCTGAGATCCTAGTGGAATGCCTGGATTCATCTGGCTGCTTTCAGAAAGTCCTGCTGGTGTTGTGCTGTAATGGGTCAATTATCATTACTTATTTGTAGCTCTGTATTTACAATTACTTAAATGACCAATTATTCAAGTATTGATAAGTAATTGCATTCCGTCGAGGCCTGAAGACACACCTCTTCAGACTCCACCTTGACTGATATCCTCACCTAGGAATATCAGTTCCCTGTTTACTAGTTCCCTGTGTTTTCCTGTCTGTTTATTATAGTTTA
The DNA here is from genome assembly GCA_029718625.1 of Synaphobranchus kaupii. Lineage (NCBI taxonomy): Eukaryota > Metazoa > Chordata > Actinopteri > Anguilliformes > Synaphobranchidae > Synaphobranchus > Synaphobranchus kaupii. The sequence continues at coordinate 118,247,063 of CM056376.1, forward strand.
TACTAGTATTTGGAATGGAAGTGTGGTGTTTGCCCACAGCTTACTGTGAACTACAGTCGACGTTCATTGCTAGGGATAGCTGCTACATTATGCGAAGGATGTGCTTTGCCTTGTCTGTTCTGTAGTGATCTTGATGATGTCTCTGTAGCACTTACTGTACGTCGCTTTGGATAAAAGCGTCTGCTAAATAAATGTAATGTAATGTAATGTACTACAAGTATTTCAAAAACATTATTTTCAATTATTTGTATTTTAATTAATGGATTGTATTTAGAAATTAAACCTTATTGTACATCACAACAACAGAAGCCAAATGCCTTCATCCATCCAGAGGCCTGTCTGAGAGTTGACTGATGCATATTGTTTACACACTGATTCATCCAGGAAGCTTGTTAACCAAATGTCCATATTTAGTATCAATCAGTTGATTGAGCTCACCTGCTCTCAATCAGTAATCTCAGCTAGGGTATATTAGTTACCTGCACAGCTTTGTGTGGCGTGTTTGATGTTGTTGATGAAATATTGTTTGTGCACTGAGCTGTTTTGGATCCTTTTCGTCTGAGAATCTGTCCTGGTTACTGACCCCTGGTTGTAAAATGGCGCCTGTGAGATCGAAGATTACATAATTTTATCATGCATGAAGATAGTGAGAGGAACTTCAGAACTGCCTAGAGCATTACCAGGAGAAAAACTCTTCAGAATGGCCTGGATCCACGTTTCAAGCTGGCATGGTGTAATGCGACTGAGGACTGCCCTCAGCTTTGCCGAAAAGTTCTTCAGCAATGAGGACAAAACATCCAGTATTACTTCCAGTGTCTCATCCCATGACCATACTGGAAGCCCTCTGGATAAACTTTTTAGTTCCATGGATCAATCTATGAGACCCAACAGATTCTCCAACCATCAACAAGGAAGTTGAGGAGTCACTCTCCATACCTCATCTGCCAACATCTGCTGACCTACTGCTGTTCTAATGCTGTGACATTGCAATGGTGTTGTAGTGTTGTATGGCCATTGTGGTTGCGTTGCATTCATATTGGGGTGGTGTTGTAGTGATTTATGGTTGTGGGCACAGTGGCAGTTTGACCTGGTCAAAGTAGATAGTCATGGTGCGGTTGCTCATCTCAGAGGGCTCATGGTTGGTGTTCCGGGTGGCGGAGAAGGCGACGCGACCGGTTCCTGAGCGCACGGACATGCCCAGAGCGTTTCCCGCCGGCTCAGAGGAGGGTGTGGAGTCGCACACCACCAAACACTTCCCCTCCAGCATGATGGGCTCCGTGTCATTCTGCCCCCGGGCCACCAGGGGGCTCCACAGGGCCAGCAGCAGCACAAGCAGCAGGGCGGGGCCCTGGGACACTGCAGGGCAGATCATGCTTCTGATTGGTCTTGTTCTCTGGGGCAAGTGGTCCTGGGTGGGAGAGCAGGAAAGACATTTACAGTGGTGTCAGCAGCAGGAAGTCCATCAGGCTCATAGCCTCACACAAGCAATCCCAGAAATACACAGGAGGATGGGAGACTGTGTGAGAGAAACAGTCAGGGAGGCTGTATCTGAGAGATACAGCCAATCAGGGAGGCTGTATGTGAGAGAAACAGTCAATCGGAGCCTGTGTGTGAGAGAAACAACCAATCAGGGAGGCTGTATGTGAGAGAAACAGTCAATCAAGGAGGCTGTGTGTGAGAGAAACAGCCAATCAGGGATGCTGTGTGTAAGAGTCTGTAGAGATGAGGTAATATTTGGGTGGAGAGGGTGGGATGTAGGGTAGAGAGATGAGGTAATTTTTGGGAGGAGAGGGTAAAGGGTGTAGAGATGAGGTAATGTTTTGGAGGAGAGGGTGGAGTGTAGGGTGCAGAGATGAGGTATTGTTTGGGAGGAGAGGGAGGAGTGTAGGGTGTAGAGATGAGGTAATGTTTGGGAGGAGAGAGTGGCGTGTAGGGTGTAGAGATGAGGTAATGTTTGGGAAGAGAGGGTGGAGTGTAGGGTGTAGAGATGAGGTATTGTTTGGGAGGAGAGGGTGGAGTGTAGGGTGTAGAGATGAGGTAATGTTTGGGAGGAGAGGGTGGAGTGTAGGGTGTAGAGATGAGGTAATGTTTGGGAGGAGGGGGTAGAGTGTAGAGATGAGGTAATGTTTGGGAGGAGAGGGTGGAGTGTAGGGTGTAGAGATGAGGTAATGTTTCGGAGGAGAGGGTGGAGTGTAGGGTATAGAGATGAGGTAATGTTTCGGAGGAGAGGGTGGAGTGTAGGGTGTAAAAATGAGGTAATGTTTCGGAGGAGAGGGTGGAGTGTAGGGTGTAGAGATGAGGTAATGTTTGGGAGGAGAGGGTGGAGTGTAGGGTGTAGAGATGAGGTAATGTTTGGGAGGAGAGGGTGGAGTGTAGAGATGAGGTAATGTTTGGGAGGAGAGGGTGGAGTGTAGAGATGAGATAATGTTTGGGAGGAGAGGGTGGAGTGTAGGGTGTAGAGATGAGGTAATGTTTGGGAGGAGAGGGTGGAGTGTAGAGATGAGGCAATGTTTGGGAGGAGAGGGTGGAGTGTAGCGTGTAGAGATGAGGTAATGTTTGGGAGGAGCGGGTGGAGTGTAGCGTGTAGAGATGAGGTAATGTTTGGGAGGAGAGGGTGGAGTGTAGAGATGAGGTAATGTTTGGGAAGAGAGGGTGGAGTGTAGGGTGTAGAGATGAGGTATTGTTTGGGACGAGAGGGTGGAGTGTAGGGTGTAGAGATGAGGTAATGTTTGGGAGGAGAGGGTGGAGTGTAGCGTGTAGAGATGAGGTAATGTTTGGGAGGAGCGGGTGGAGTGTAGCGTGTAGAGATGAGGTAATGTTTGGGAGGAGAGGGTGGAGTCTAGGGTGTAGAGATGAGGTAATGTTTGGGACGAGAGGGTGGAGTGTAGCGTGTAGAAATTAGGTAATGTTTGGGAGGAGAGGGTATAGGGTGTAGAGATTAGGTAATGTTTGGGAGGAGAGGGTGTAGGGTGTAGAGATGAGATAATATTCGGGAGGAGAGGATGGAATGTGGCGTGTAGAGATGAGGTAATGTTTGGGAGGAGAGAGTGTAGAGATTAGGTAATGTTTGGGAGGAGAGGGTGGAGTGTAGGGTGTAGAGATGAGATAATGTTTGGGAGGAGAGGGTGGAGTGTAGGGTGTAGAGATGAGGTAATGTTTGGGAGGAGAGGGTGTAGGGTGTAGAGATGAGGCAATATTTGGAAGGGTGATTCTGAGAAGCTGCCAGGCGCTCCCAGGCTCGGGGAGTTGAGAGCAGGATCTCCACTGGGAGACCATCTGTCCTTTACATGCCCCCCCCCCCCCCCCCCCTCCTTACACTCCTCTACCTCTCCATTGCATCCCACATATCCTCTCTTTATTCCTGTTATCTAACAGCTTCCTCTTAATCTCCCCTCAAACTACATCCAATTAAAGCATCCACATTCAATTTGCTGCCTTTTCAAAACATTAATCTTACATATACACAATCTTAAATGAATAAAAATAATTCTGTTTAACAAAAACATTAATCTAACATATACACAGTGTGATAACATGTTACTCAACCAGCAGTATGATGAATAAAAAAATATTAATATCTACATGATAAACATTAAACCATTACTGGTTTACAACATTGCATATATACAACATTATAATAAAATAAAGTTCTTATGTCAAATCTGAATAGGACAGCAGCTGTCGCAGAGATTTAGAGGTTCGGCAACAAAGTCCTGCACTTAGCATGGCCATATACCACCTTTTATTATTATTATTATTATTATTATTATTATTATTATTATTATTAATAATAATAATAATAATAATAATAATAATAATAATAATAATAATAATAATATTATTATTATTATTATTGTTGTTGTTTTACACGAGAAACACCCTTTCCCTCCATGCACAATAAGGTCTAAAAAAGTCTAAAAAGATTTTAAAAACCTTTCTTCTCTTACCTGTTTCAAACTGGATGAGATTCTTCTTTTTTCAGGGCATCACAAGTCTTTTGTTTTCCCTAAGAGACTGACTGACTGAGCCCTTCTTCTTATACTCTTTCTGTACCAGAACACTCCTCTCTGTTAAAACACGACTAACTACACTCATCCTCTCCCCTGCAAGTTTTTCCCGTTTCCCTCCCTCTCTCTATCCTCTCTCTCCCACCTCGGACCCCCTGCCCGTTCCTCAGACACTCGTCTCTGTCCTCTGTCCTTTCCACTGCCTTATCTGCTAAATTTGTCTAACTATAAACATCATTTATTTAAATAAATATGTACATCGACAGCATATGTCATCCAGAAAATGTTGTATTTGATTTTATACTTTGTGAATGCCAACTTAAAATAATCAAACAAATATAGCAAAAAACTAAAAAAATTTTGTTTTAACAATTACAGATTTAGCCTCAAAAATAGTATATACAAACACTTAAATATGACAAAACTATTTCAAAATATTTAAATATAATACATTGAAAAAATATATATCTTTGAAAAATATATACATACATTCACTGGTTCACAAACAGATTGTTAATGCAATTTCTTCATTATGATTTTGGATAATTCCAAAGGCTACATTTCTTACCCACATGATTACTGCAGGAGTAAATTTGAGTGAAACTGATCCGTCTCGTCACATGGAAAGCCATTGTCTGAAAAAAGTAAAAGACAAATTTAACTGGTAAATCTCCCATGAAAACACACCTTTTGCAGTCATGCACACATTTAAATTCACAAAATCTATTTTTTTTTTGTTTTGTGTCTGAGATTTTGTTCAATGTGATCCTTCACCTTGGCTAACAGGATTTGAACAGACAACTGAAGCTCGGATGCACAGCACCCCCTAGTGGAGAGATGTGTGCCCTGCAGTCAGCACTGCCTAGATGCACACTGAAAAGAACTGTTGAACCTGATATACAGGAAAGGTCTATGGGCAATGATTGGAGCCAGACAGGACTGACACAGGATTACAGTCACAGTCAGCACTGACACAGGATTAGAGTCACAGTCGGCACTGACACAGGATTAGAATCACAGTCAGAAATGATACAGGATTAAGAGTAACAGTTGGCACTGAGACAGGATTATGGTCACAGCACTGACACAGGATTAAGAGTGTCGTGGATTTTTCCCTTTCAACACACAGTGAGCAAGTCTGTCCAAACAGAACCACAACAAAACCATGTAATAAAATAAGAAAAATAATTTCAGTTTATTTGGAGATAAACTCAGAATGAGAGAGAGTCTTACCAGAATCTCTCTAACTTGAAAACAGAATACAGAAGACATTTATACACAATCTCTTATTGCTTTACTGATTTGCCACAAGGGGCGGTTTCTAAACATACAGAGAGACAAGGGTATCCATTTCTTTGTGTTTAGTCTTTCAATAACCTCTAACCGTCACACCAAGTAACGAAAACATTCATCTCACAGACTACTTGTCTCTGCAGATTGTGAAGGAAGAGACACAGAGGGAGTGAGACACAGCAGGCCTGCTTGAAGCCTACTCAGTGTTCACAGAGAATACATTGTCTAATTACTTAACTCAATATAATTGATCTACTAATAATCAAAACTATAATAAACGCTTAATAATAATCACGTGATTGTCTCTATGTTAATACACACACATTGTAAAACAGAAAATTCCTTCACAAGAGTCACAGTCGGCACTGACACAGGATTTGAGGTACAATCGGCACTGAGACAGGATTAGAGTCACAGTCAGTACTGACACAGGATTGGAGTCAGTCAGCACCAGAGTTGGGGGTAACGCATTACTAAAGTAATGCGTTACTGTAATAATATTAGTTTTTCCGGTAACGTGGTAATATAATGCATTACTATATAAATGCGTGTAATAATATTACTTTACATTTTTGAAATTAGCAACGCGTTACTCAACCTAATATTGTAGGCTACGTTTCATGCTGCGTTTGATGATGCGTTTGAAGGCTATTTATTATGAAGAACTCTCCAATCGATTAATAATCCTTGGCAGTGCGGAAGTAAAGTAAGTTGTCAATCTAACTCAATCGTGCGCTGTTCAATGAACAAGATGGCAGCTGCATGGGCTATTTTTTGTAATACTTTACATTTCAATAGGCTACATTATTGCAATGGAATTTAATGTAATTCATTGTTTGATGAGTTGAAGTGTTAATAATTTGAACGTTAAAAGCAGTAGCGTATTTAACATATTTCCACGAATCCACAATGACTGAGTGTGAAAGCCTTATATTTCATTTGATTAGCTTTTCATATTTGTCAATGTCGTTTTAAAAGCAACATTTTGAACACCCTGTTACTACGTTTATATTGTCAATTGAAACGAGCTGAACATGTTTAAGAAGGTTAATTAAAAAGGCTATTTTCCATATGGCTTGTCTGTTGAATTAATCTCAGTCAACTCTAATGCTGGCGTGAAGCGCCCACATGAGGATTTTAATAAAAGTGCAAAGCATTGTGAGAATGCAAGAACAAATACGGGTAGACTTTTATTTTATCCGTTGCTATAGGCCTGGAAGGTGATAAATTTGGCTAGGAAGGTGATAAATTTTTCAATCGTTTTGTAAATCTACAACATATTTCAACAACATTTTATAATGAATACGTAAGGTTAAATGGTCCTAATAATCATACTTCTGAAAGGGGAATAATTTAACACCGATTTAAGTGATTTTATGAGTAACGCAAAGCAATGTAACAGGTAATATAACGCATTACCTTAATTGTAAAGTAATATAATGCTTTACTTTAAAAAAAAGTAACTAGTAATATGTAATATATTATAATTTTCAAGTAACACCCCCAACTGTGGTCAGCACTGAAACAGGATTATAATCACAGTCAGCACTGACATGGGATTAGAGTCAGTCAGCACTGACACAGGATTAGAGTCAGTCAGCACTAACACAGGATTAGAGTCACTGTCAGCATTGACACAGGATTATAGTCACAGTCAGCACTGACACAGGATTAGAGTCACTGTCAACACTAACACAGGATTAGAGTCAGTCAGCACTGACACAGGATTAGAGTCACAGTCAGCACTGACACAGGATTAGAGTCAGTCAGCACTGACACAGGATTAGAGTCACAGTCAGCACTGACACAGGATTAGAGTCACTGTCAGCACTGACACAGGATTAGAGTCACAGTCAGCACTAACACAGGATTAGAGACAGTCAACACTGACACAGGATTAGAGTCACAGTCAGCACTAACACAGGATTAGAGTCACTGTCAGCACTAACACAGGATTAGAGTCAGTCAACACTGACACAGGATTAGAGTCACAGTCAGCACTAACACAGGATTAGAGTCAGTCAACACTGACACAGGATTAGAGTCACTGTCAGCACTAACACAGGATTAGAGTCAGTCAACACTGACACAGGATTATAGTCACAGTCAGCACTAACACAGAATTAGAGTCAGTCAACACTGACACAGGATTACAGTCACAGTCAGCACTAACACAGGATTAGAGTCAGTCAACACTGACACAGGATTATAGTCACAGTCAGCACTAACACAGGATTAGAGTCAGTCAACACTGACACAGGATTAGAGTCACTGTCAGCACTAACACAGGATTAGAGTCAGTCAACACTGACACAGGATTATAGTCACAGTCAGCACTAACACAGGATTAGAGTCAGTCAAAACTGACACAGGATTATAGTCACAGTCAGCACTAACACAGGATTAGAGTCAGTCAACACTGACACAGGATTATAGTCACAGTCAGCACTAACACAGGATTAGAGTCAGTCAACACTGACACAGGATTATAGTCACAGTCAGCACTAACACAGGATTAGAGTCAGTCAACACTGACACAGGATTATAGTCACAGTCAGCACTAACACAGGATTAGAGTCACTGTCAACACTGACACAGGATTAGAGTCACTGTCAGCACTAACACAGGATTATAGTCACAGTCAACACTGACACAGGATTAGAGTCACAGTCAGCACTAACACAGGATTAGAGTCATAGTCAGCACTGATGCATTATTCAGCAGAGGTGTTTAGAATTGCATCTCCCTCCTTTCTCAGACCAGGTGAGTGTTAGATGTATGAAAATCTCAATGTCAAGTCAAAACTGCCCGAAATATGAGTTGGTAACAGTGTTTGACCCTAAAGTGTCTGAAAAGAAACTTAAGAGGTGGATGCATTACATTACATTACATTCATTTAGCAGACGCTTTTATCCAAAGCGACGTACAATAAGTGCATACAGAGACGTCATCAAGATCACTACAGAACAGGCAAGACAAAGCACATCCTTCCCATAATGTAGCAGCTATCCCTAGTAATGAACGTTGACTGTAGTTCACAGTAAACTGTGGGTAAATCAGCTATACTACACTTCTATTCTAAATACTATTATAAACTATAACAAACAGACAGGAAAACACAGGGAACTAGTACCATGAGGTCCTAGGTTAGAATATCAGTCAAGGTGGAGTCTGAAGAGGTGTGTCTTCAGGCCTTGATGGAATGCAGGCAGGGTTCGGCAGAACTGATTTTAGAGCTGCCAAGATTTGCATCCCCCTGTTTTCTCAGATTAGGTGAGTGGTAGATGTAGGAAATTCTCAATGTCAAGTCAAAACTGCCCAAAATATGAGCTGGTAACCGTGTTTGACCCTAAAGTGTCTGAAAAAAAACTTTACAGGTGGATGTATTATTTGGCAAAATAGATTTTGTACCTGCCGAGATTTGCATCACCCTGTTTTTTCAGCCAGGAAGACTGTTACATATATGACATCCACATTGTCAAGCCAAAACAGTCCAAAATATGTGCTGTTAAAACCATTTGCCTCCTAGGTCTCCAGAGACAAAGTTCAGGGGAGGATGCATTATTCGGCAGAGGTGTTTTTTTACCTGCCGAGAATTGCATCCCCTCCTTTCTCAGGCCAGGTGAGTGTTAGATGTCCACCTGCAGCTACATCCCCGGCAGCCTCACCACCTGCAGCTACATCCCCGGCAGCCTCAGCACCTGCAGCTACAGCCCCGGCAGCCTCAGCACCTGCAGCTACATCCCCGGCAGCCTCAGCACCTGCAGCTACATCCCCGGCAGCCTCAGCACCTGCAGCTACAGCCCCGGCAGCCTCAGCACCTGCAGCTACAGCCCCGGCAGCCTCACCACCTGCAGCTACAGCCCCGGCAGCCTCACCACCTGCAGCTACATCCCCGGCAGCCTCAGCACCTGCAGCTACATCCCCGGCAGCCTCAGCACCTGCAGCTACATCCCCGGCAGCCTCAGCACCTGCAGCTACATCCCCGGCAGCCTCAGCACCGGCAGCTACAGCCCCGGCAGCCTCACCACCTGCAGCTACATCCCCGGCAGCCTCAGAACCTGCAGCTACAGCCCCGGCAGCCTCAGCACCTGCAGCTACAGCCCCGGCAGCCTCACCACCTGCAGCTACAGCCCCGGCAGCCTCACCACCTGCAGCTACATCCCCGGCAGCCTCAGCACCTGCAGCTACATCCCCGGCAGCCTCAGCACCTGCAGCTACATCCCCGGCAGCCTCAGCACCTGCAGCTACAGCCCCAGCACCTGTGTCATCAGGAGCACCCAGTGCCACATATACACAAACTGAAATAGATAAATGTATGTTTTTGCAAATATTTCATTCTTTGCCTGTAAAGACATATACTGACTATCTTGTACACATTACTTAATGTTATGAAAGAGGCTTCAGTACATGGACAGGTATATCCAGACATCTAACAGTTTAGGTTTTGTCTTTGGTGATTATTGATGAAAATAATTTAGCAAAATCACTGGGCAGTCTAGTAACAGATTAATTAACTACTTCTCACTTTTGCAGATGTGAATGAGGTGTGGGCTGGGAAACACTCAGATGCGCATGTGATTCTGGCTAAAATTGGACCATATAAACTTTCTGATGGGACATTGCATGGATTGCTACCACCCAAGAGCTTGAGAGTGAGGTAATTTTGTTATTATTCTATGCTCTCAGTTCAAATTCCATTTTGTCTTAGTGTATAAATCTTAATCAGTGTCTTCAGCTTTGAAATTTTCTTTAAAATTGCAAGTAGGTAGTTGTAAAACTAGAGAAAAACACATTTTCAACACTATAATACTGTAACATATTCATATATTCTGTATCTGCTTTTTCCAACACCACTCGAGCTGAATCAAGTGTATATTGACGTAATATCTTAAGTGAATGCACTGTTTTTATGTAACACTGTGCATCCTTTTACACATATTTCTTCTAAATTCAGCATGCCTTATTTTGTGTGTTTCGATACCTTATCTGCATTTATAAATCATTTTCTAGTGTTTTGAAAGATGCTGGTACACATAAAGAGTGTTTGTATGGAAGGGTTCACTGGTAGGTCCAGCAGGGCTGAAGAAGTTAAATACACTGTAGTGCAACACATTAATGCTCAGTAACAGATAGTGATGTTGTAAATGTGTTGTAATTAAGTTGTTAATGTAAAAACATGTTGTTGGAATACAGCATGAAATAATTGGGTGACTGATCTTTCACAAGTAATCAATGCGTACCTTACTGTGCTTGTGCGACAGTACAACAACAACAAAAATGTGGATCAAGCTGCTGTCATTGATAGCTACGAAATGACATGTATCTGGACAGGAAAAGCCTCCAAACTCAAGGTTTGTGGAGAAATGTTTCTTATGATTTGTAATTTCAAATTTACAATTGCAATGTCATTGTCATTTAAACAAAAACAAAGGCATAGCGGTGACAGACATTGCTATGATTGCCATGTTTTAATCCTGTTTTCAAATAAAGCAAAATACTGGTTTCTTATCTTGATTTTCAGATGGATCCCTCGAGATACAAAATGATAGCGGGGATCTTTAACGAGTACCACCACGGGATGTTAACGGTAAAAGTGTGACTGTTGTAGCTTTAATAAGTTGCTTAATAGAGGCCACATCTGTTCTTTTATATTGTCAATATTTGGGAGGCCAGTAGACAAGGGATCTGAGCAGCAGTAGTTTCCAATTAACTACAATGAGTCACAAATTAATACAGGTTAGGCAACATTTTAAACAATGAATGATCCACTAGCCTACTGTCTTGGGTTGGAATGTTTAAGTGTTTATGCTTTAAGATTCATAGCCTGAAACATGTTTCCTTCCAAAAATATAGGTCATTTATCCTCATGAAAGGAAGTGTCTTTTTCTGGATCCAGTGGGAGAGTCCCAGGTGAACATGAAAAGGTGCGTGGAAAAAAACAAGGTGATAAAGAATTAAAGAAAGCAATTAAATATATTTTAAAATGTTATAGAAATTTATTAAATGGAAGAAAGTTAAAGTTATTAAAATCTATATATTGTTCCTTCAGTGCATTCTTGCGGAAGAGAGGATGTGGTTTCCAGCAGCCTCTGCTGTTTCTGCGTTCTGGTTTCCTTTTGGCATCGTTGGGACACTCTATAAGATTTTTTCCGCCTCCGTTCCGGTATTCGTATCTTGCCCGACAATTATTCCCGACACCTGTTTTGCGTTTCCTGCTGGCTATAAATACCTCAGGACTTCCGCATTTCCGCACTTCGATATTGTCTTTGCTATGTTGACAAACGAAGTTGGTAAGGTATAGGAATTCCGGTCGCTGCATTTCTGGTTCGTACGAATAGGAAACGCAGCATGTCCGGTTATAAGATTTAGGATTAGATTGGTTTTCTCTTTCCTTTCACCTGGTCTGAGAAAGGAGGGGGATGCAAATCTCGGCAGCTCTAAAATCTGTTCTGCCTAATAATGCATCCACCTCTTAAGTTTATTTTCAGACACTTTAGGGTCAAACACTCTTACCAGCTCATATTTTGGGCAGTTTTGACTTGACATTGAGATTTTCATATATGTGATGGTCTTCCTGTCTGAAAAAACAGGGGGATGCAAATCTCGGCAGGTGCAAAATCTGTTTTGCCAAATAATGCATGGACCTCTTAAGTTTCTTTTCAGACACTTTGGGGTCAAACACTGTTACCAGCTAATATTTTGGGCAGTTTTGACTTGACATTGAGAATTTAATACATCTAACACTCACCTGGTCTGAGAAAGGAGGGGGATGCAAATTTCGGCAGGAAATAAGATACACATGTGCCAAATAATGCATCGACACTGCAACTTTATTTTTAGAGATCTATGAACCAAATGGTTTTATCAGCATATATTTTTGTGCCATTTTGGCTCGACAGTGTGAATATCAGGTCAATATAAAGCTGAAATAACGGGATGCATTACTTGGCAGCCACAATCAGTTCTGCGGAATAATGCATTCAGCCCTTAACATTCAGTAAGGACACTTCAAATCAAACTCTGATAGGAATAAAATGGTGTTATCAGCACATGCTTTATTTGATCGAGTTTGGCATTTTTCCGCATTTAAAAGCACCAATGAGTTCGCCCTCAGAAATATTGACAGATAAATTTCAGACCACCGTATCAATGCTACTGAGTCTAAAAAAACATTGATGACTCTAAACGTTCACAAACTATAGACGTCAGATCCTTTCTCATCATTGATGAACACCCACAAATAAGATGATATCGTTTTTAAACAGTACGTTGCCGTAGAAATCATTACAATGTCTGGTAGTTTTCGCTTTAGCTGCGCGCGGTCCCGCGAGGTGCATGCAATTCTCGGCGGGCAGGCAGAATTCGGCACAGAAAACCTGCACAGAATCACGCAATGTTTAGTTCGTGCAGCGCTACACTATACAGTTCTGTGGGCTGCACCCACACGGTAGCGCAAAGTCCGGTTGTCTGAAATCATGTGAATCCTTGTAAATGTGAAAGGGCTCCAGTCTTTTGTAAATCACATGATTTATTGTAAACATGAAAGGGGTGCTATTGTTTGAATTACAGGCGTGTCTGCCTTATTTTCAGGACACACCTTGTCCCACACCCACAAGGTGCATTCCTGAAGAAAAAAAAAAAAGATTTATGGCAAGTCACTGTAATTCATGTGACTTATTTTAAATGTGGCTTCAATGGTTTAAATTTATGACTCATCATTTTCTTCTGTCCAACCTTATTTTCAGGAACGCAAATTGTGCCACACTCACTGCTCATGCACTAAAGGCGAAATGGAAAAATATAATTTATTTACATGTGAAATGATTATTCAGTGAGGTTTACGTTTATATGTTATATGTCATTTAACATATATCTTATGTTATATCTCAAGCAGTTGTAAGTATCCTATAAACTAATAAGGGACATTCATTATTAACACTGTTATTTGGTTCAATTGTGCTTAGAAAACTGTTTGAATCAATGTATTCGTTTCTTAAAATGAATACTTTATTTAACCAGGCAAGCTTATTGAGAATATTTTTTCTACAACGGGATTGTATTGAAAAAAGATCAGTGTTACGGACTTTGATGTTATGAAGAACAATCTCCTATGATGGTTGTGGTAAGCATTAAAATGTAACTTTGTTGAACCAGTTGTTGACAATAAACTGATACTGGGATATGTGCCATTTGCTTGAACTTCAAATCATGAATCAGAATGAAACTGAAAGCCAAATTCTATCCTCCCGCCTTCTTGCTGCCGTCAGAATGAGGCCAGATATGATCAGTTTGTATCAGCCTGCCAAGTGGCAAATTGAAGTGATAGTGCAACTGAAGAACGCAATTAACTCTTGTATCCAAACCAAGAGGAGCTCGTGATTTGTACAAAGGTAAAATGTAACTTTTTGCAACAACAAAAAAAGTATTTTTGCATTCATGTAACTGAGAAATAAGATTTATCAATGTAATAGGCCTGATTTAACAATTTAGTAGGCTACTTTTGACTAAGATATAGCCTATGTGTGATGGATTTTTTCTTAATCATAGAATTAAAATAGTTTAAACGACTACCTAGAATGAATTCAAAATGTGGTCCGTAGCTAAACGCACTATTTTACATTATTACCATGTATCTTTCATTTCATAATGCTAATCAACGATAGCCTAGGCTACACGATTAAATCCAACAAATAGCCTACTGACAGACACAATGTTTTTATTTTATTTTAATACCTATTATGGAAATTATAATAAAGTAAATAAACTGCTGCACGCGCACAAACACAAATCATGACAAAGTTCCAAAGTATCAGTTCAGTCACGCGAGTACGTTTTAGAATAACCTTAATAATACTCTTGAGAAGATGAAACCGCTGTCGTAAGTCGGGTGTAACACACATCGTCCATGAATCGTTTCCCTGTGAGAAAAAAATAAAGGTAGGCACTATAATAAAAAAAGGTAATCTGTACCTATTCATAACGTGGCTGGAAAGTTGTTGTGTTAGTTTGGTACAGTTCTTTCTTTTTTAAAGTTTTATTTTTATGGCTTTTCAGCTTTATTAGACAGCACAGTGTAGAGAGACGAGAAGAGAGAGAGGGAGAGATGCGACAAACGTAGCTATAGCTACGTGCCGGATTCGAGCGGCCGACGTCGCGGCTCGCAATGAGCATGGAAATTCGCAATGAAAAGTCTTCCTCAGTTGGTTACATCTACATTTTTTTATTTGACTCAACTAAATTAAACCGATTAGTTTTTATTTCATCTAACCCGTGTTCATATATTATTGAAAATTGAAATGCCCAGCTTTCTACAAGAGAGATGGACTGCACTTAAATCGCAGAGGGGTTGGATACTCTCCCAGAACATGGACAGATAGCCTACACAATAGCGAACTCTCACAGAAGTGACTCAAACATACATTCTCCTTTTAGATTCCCAGGTAGGACACTGCCGTTGTACCCTTGAGCAAGGTACTTAACCTGAATTGCTTCAGTATATATCCAGCTGTATAAATGGATACATGTAATAAGAATTTGTGTAAGTCGCTCTGGATAAGATATAATGTAATGTAATGGGCGCCTTCAAACAAACCAAAAACAGCATTGGTTTGAGAGCGAGGAGAGAGAGGTGTTTCGTCATGACACACGCGGATCATTTCACAATATCTCCACCTATCTCGGCGTATTAATTCTACTGGAAAAAAATAAAAATAAATAAAATTTACCTCTCCCTTCAAACACAGGTATATGGGTTATTTATTAAATCCTACAATGTAATAGCAGTATTTTTCTCTTTCCCTTATCCCTTTCCATTATTTCCCTAATGAATATTTATTCTGTTTTTTCTTATTATTAATATATTTTAAAATATTTTTTAATATAATACAATCCTTTATTGTTCTTCAATTAATGTGATTTTGTTTCGTAAAGTGAGCTTCTAGCATAAGCCCTGTAGGGTTTCCAACCTCTCCAGCATATTTCTGTAAATGACTTTGTGCACTTGCATTTGTTCTTTATTCGTGCACATAATAAATAAATACATTAATAAATATGTGTTTTGAGAGTGTGGGATTGAGTAACATAAGGTCGCTACTCTGGTTATTATATATTGTACCGTACATGTACTTTCTTGAAGTAACGTTAAGCCTAATGCGAAAAGTACAATATTGGTAATGCTACACAAAAAAATTAAGTTGCCAATTCTCATTCTTGACTGCTTCTGTAATCCATCTGCCTTGAGACAAATTAAGGCACTTGCGTCTACCTCTATAAACGGTACCACAGTATATTCTGTGGCTGCACCCCTTTCTTCTTCCTCTTCTTCTTTTGGTTTGATTGGCGGTTGTTGAACCAGCTTATAGGTGCATTACCGCCACCTACTGGACTGGAGTGTGGAACAGTAGATTGACAGACAAAATAAAATAAAAAATAAATTCTCTCAATTAACCCCGTTTCCTTCAGGTACTTAATTAGGTGACTGTATATTCCCCTTGATGCATCTCCAAGGAAGTTCTGCACCCCTTTATTGCGGTACGCCTTCTGTTTGTAATGTTTGCACCACCCTCGTGAAGCCACACGCGTAACTTCCTCTTCCGCGTGCCTGTGCCCAGCCCCCCGTCCCAGAGTAGCGCCCACAGAACGTGGTAGCGCCCCTAACAAACGATCCAAGGTCAGCTCTACCATCCGCAATCCCAGCCATTGCTATTTTCTGGGAATGCTGGATAGTGAACCAGGATCAGCGGTCGGGAGCTACAGCCTGCATTCCCTTCCGCATCTATAGCCGTGATTCGGTGTTGCGTGATAGGCTACGTGATAACGTAGCTCATCGGAAATTTTTGAAGAGAGAACAGATCATTATCCGCCTTGACTGCGTATGGACCAAATAGGCTATAAACATTGATCCTTAGCGCTGACGTCCGCCGCGAAAGGAGAAAAAGGAACACGGGTTTGGGATTGCAGACGGTAAGGAGCATCCCGCTTCACTGTTTTAAGAAGGTTACGTGTGTTTGACGCTAATAAGCCCGTTATTTCACCAGCAGTATACGTGTTGCTAATCACACATATGCACCCTGATTATGAATCTATTTTTGGTATTGGTGCTGGAACGGTGGAAGCTGGAGGACTATTGATTTTAATGTCATTTAATGTCATTGTCATTTAATCTAAAATTTAGATTTGTATTGGATTGAGTAAATTAAAATGGTTTAATTTTTTATTTTAATTGAAATAAAACCCTGTCAGTATTGTGTGTGTTTGTGTATTAGTGAGGCAATGTGTTAGTGAGCTTATGTGAGTGTGAGTGATCACGTGTGTGTGTGTGTGTGTGTGTGTGTGTGTGTGTGTGTGTGTGTGTGTGTTGTATTAGTGAGTGTGTGTGTGTTTGGGATCATACAGACAAAGAGCTGTGTCTGCACTATGTGAATGTGCTCTGTGGGAATGTGAGAGTCATTCAGTCTAACAGCTGTGTGAACTCTACTCATACAGGGGGCACAAACACACTGTATGTGACCTTTGACCCCTTTCTGCAGTCAGCAGCTTTCAGACTGTGCTGCTGTATGCACACGTGTGTGTGTGTGTGTGTGTGTGTGTGTGTGTGTGTGTGTGCGCTGCTGTGCATGTGTGTGTGTGTGTGTGTGTGTGTGTGTGTGCTGCTGTACGTGTGTGTGTATACTTGAGCTTGTGTAAATTAAATCTCTTATTACTCTTCCCCCCCTTTTTTTTCTTTCACTTGTGAAAAACACTGACAGTTATATCTCCACCTCAACTGGCTCTGTGAACACTGAAGATTTCTCCCCACCGCTGTCTCACACTCCCTGTTTCCTGTTAGGGCAGAGAGAGGGAGCGAGAGAGAGAGATATAGAGAGTGTAAGAGAGAGAGAGAGAGGAAAAGAGAGGGAGATAAGTATATATATACATATAGAGGGAGTATCAGTGGCTCCATGGCGGTGGCGGGTCCAGCAGAGGAGAGTGTGTTGGAGGGGGAGCTCACCTGTCCTGTGTGCCTGGATCTGTTCAGCGACCCACACCTGCTGCCGTGTGGACACAACCTGTGCCTGGCGTGCGTGCGGGGGCTGAGGAGGAGGGCGGAGCGGGGCAGGTTCAGATGCCCTGAGTGCAGGGAGAGCCTCCGTTGCAGCGGCCCCCTCCAGAAAAACTACAGACTGGCTAACATCGCCGAGGATTACAGAAGGAGGGGCCGGCCCTGCCGCCAGGCCCCACCCCCACCCCCGCCCCCTGTGCACTGCGACTACTGTTCCCCGGGTGACGCGGCGCTGGCGGTGAAGACCTGTCTGCAGTGTGAGGTCTCCATGTGCGGTGAGCACGTCAAGCCTCACCTGGAGCGTCCCGCCTTCCGGGAACACCCCCTCACTGAGCCGCTGGGGGACGTGCGTGACCGCAAGTGCCCCGCACACGACGAGATGTACAGGTACTACTGCGTGGACGAGAGGGTGTGCGTGTGCAACGCCTGTACCATTGAGGGCAGGCACACTGGCCACACCATAAAGACCCTGAAGAACACTATGAAAGACTTGAAGGTGAGCCATGGAGCAGACACGCCTACATGCTTGGCTTGCTCATTCATGATTGGCTGGCACCTTTCCAGAGCCACTGCCTGTTGGAGAGCTCCAACATGGTTCCAGAGGGTTCCAGAACACACACAAGGAAGCTTCTAGAACAGACACAAATGCAGGGTTACATGGCACAAACGGAGTGTTCCAGAAAACACATTCAGGCGGGGTTGAGAACACATAAATGCATGGTTCAGGCAGCTTTCTCAAACAATGGCTGCTCTCTGCTTGGTTTACATATAGATTATTATACCCAGTGCTGTGAACTTGTGTATGAGCTGTGGTGAATTTTCTGTATTTCCATTTTGTAAATGAATATGATTTGATAAGAATCAGCCTGTCCAACAAAGGATATATATACTGTATATACACATGCACGCACACACACACACACACACACACACACACACACACACACATAGACGGGTGACAAATTAAAGGAAAAACCAACATAAGGTGTCGGTCAACCACGAGCCGCCAGAACAGCTTCAAAGCGACTTGGCATAGATTATACCTCTAGTCTAGCATAGATTCTAGTTTCTGGAACTGTACTTGAGGGATTGGACACCATTCTTCCAAAAGATATTCCCTCATTTGGTGTTTTTGATGATGGGGGTCCAGTGGCTTTGTTATGCTGTGGGGGGCATTTTCCTGGCATGCCTTGGGTCCACTTGTCCCCTTAGAGGGAAGAGTCACTGCAAATCAATACATAGTTATACAAAGTGATCACCTTTATCCTATGATGAAACATTTCTATCCTGATGGGAGTGGTCTCTTCCAGGATGACAATGCCCCCATCCACAGGGCCGAGGGGTCACTGAATGGTTTTATGAGTATGAAAATGATGTGAATCATATGCTATGGCCTTCGCAGTCACCAGATCTCAATCCAATTGAACACTTATGGGACATTTTGGGCCGATGTGTTAGACAGCACTCTCCACCACCATCATCAAAACACCGAATGAGGGAATATATTTTGGAAGAATGGTGTTCCATCCCTGCAGTAGAGTTCCTGAGACTAGAATCAAGGCACATTGAAGCTGTTCTGGCAGCTCCTGGTGGCCCAATACCTTACTAAGACACTTTGGGGTCAATTTGCTTAGATCCCAAAGAAGGGGTGTTATTTTGCGGGTGCAGCCAAAGTTTTTGCATGCGTTATCATTTCACACTTCACGGACGATCAACTAAAGAATCATTATGTAAATTGCTCCAGCTGCAAACAGCCATATTTAAATGAGAGATTTTGCTTGTTTGGGTGAAAAAGGTTTTATTTATTTATTTTTTTTAGTGAAGGGTATCGGCTACTGTTACACTGAACGAGCTGGCGATTTATTTCAAACTGTTTCACTGGATGTCTTCTAGTTTCTGCCGGGAGTTACAGATGGTTGTCGGGACTGAAATGATCATAACTATGCTTACTAGCACTAAGCCTACTCGCGCTGTAAGTGTCACATAAAATCACATTTCCATTTGATCATGGGTTTTTTTTTTTATAAAGCTTTAATTTGCTTGTTATTCACTGTTTGTTATAATAGACGTTGTATTGCTTGTTTGATTCAAATACTAGTTACTCTTGTATTCGTAAACACGATTTGCTTCATGATTAAAAAATGTATTCTTCAGAGGCCGCCGCGGTGGCATACCAGTAAAAGCCGCTGAATTTCAGTTTGTGCAGTTGCGCCCCGAGGATCAGGGGTTCGATTCCTGGTCCTGCCAGATCCGAGTATGGGCCAGTGCCTTGAGGGAGTGGCAATTGGTGGCTCCCAGGGTGGGGGGGAGGGACTCGTTGCGTATAAGACAGCCCTGGGCGAGTTGGAATCACACAGAGTTTGAGGAATCGTGCCCTAAAGAGGACGTGGGCACCCTCTTTTCTACTACCGGCTGACGGGGGTTGTAGCGGCGATTCTCTAGCGGTTGCTACACGGGGGGAATTGAATTACATAGGGGTCCAATTGGGAAAAATCTGAAAATAAATTTAAAAAATGTTTAAAAAATTTTTTTTATTCTTGCTGTTCATGATGTCGCTATCCACAAATTCTCCTCTTGTGTATTTGAGCATTAGCTAGAATGGGCCAGTTAATTAGCCCCCATTGTTACGCAATCATTCAGAACATTCTGTTATGGATATTCCAAACACACCCGTACGTGTCTTGCTACAATGACAGCCGTCATCTTATCGATTCTGTGTCTTTTAATACCGCTTTCTAATTGTACTAAAATGATCCCGCAAATACCTTTCCCAAACTTCCTTTCACGCTTAGATTACTTTAGCTCGTGTAAAGTGATTTTACTATTTGCATGACCACCTCCCAGTATTTCGCAAAATAACATAGGGACGCCCAATTTTTCATATTCATTCAGGCTCACCTGCAAAAATGAGAAATCAACGTATCCTTCAATTTTAACACATGCAATCCTCTTTGCACCTCGTTAGTTTAGTAAATCGACCCCTTATGTTGGTTTTTTATAAAAGGATTTGATATCCTTTTATACCCAGTCATGATCGCATAACCTGTTTTCCTGTGGAATGTTCCAAACAGGTGTTTATTTGAACTTTCCAGTCTTTTTGTTTTTTGCCCCTGTCCCAACTTTTTTTGGAACGTGTTGCAGGCATCAAATTATATATATACTTTATATTATTCATTTATTTTTTGTCTGGGAGAGTGGTTGATGTAATTTCATTTCTGAATGTACTTTTATATGTACATGTGTTTGACCTGTACCTAAGGACAATGATTTTAATTAAAGGTGCTTTTAAAATTTTCTCTCTCTCTCTCTCTCTCTCTCTCTCTCTCTCAGGAGTCTCTGCAGATGCAGATGCAGAAGTTGAGCAGGAAGATTTCTCGCACAGAGAAATTTCTGCAGCAGCGTGCCGATGCTGAGCGTGACAGCCATGTGAGTGTGGAGCACACTCAAATCTGCCTTGCCCGTTTCCTCCCTCTCATAATAATTTCCTGTCTCCCTCTTCCTGTTTCCTGTGCAGAGGTTTGTGGAGGGGGCGGAGCAGCATATGAGGGTGGTGGGAGACCTGTTGCAGGTGCAACTGGGTGGGTTTCTCTTAGCTCTGCGGGGAGAGTGTGCAGGCTCACAGCAGGGCGGGGCCGGGGGCGGAGCTTCAGTTCAGTCTCAGCAGGATCACAGAGGATCGGGCCTGCCTCCAGCAGGCTCAGAGCAGCCTGCAGGCCCTCCTGCAGGAGAACGACCCCTTCCACTTCCTGCAGGTGAGCCTTACAGCGTTACCCTCCTGTTACTGTTACTGTGTTACAGCATTACCCTGCTGTTACTGTGTTACAGCATTACCCTGCTGTTACTGTGTTGCAGCATTACCCTGCTGTTACTGTGTTACAGCATTACCCTGCTGTTACTGTGTTGCAGCATTACCCTGTTGTTACTGTGTTACAGCATTACCCTGCTGTTACTGTGTTATATCATTATTGTTCTTCATATTCTCATTTTGAAGGGTGAATCTTCCTTTTCTGTTCAGTTAGTATGTTAATTTTATACCTGTTTCTTTGTGCTTTTTTAAAGGAGTATCATTCAACTGGGAAAAAGTGAGTATCAGATTATCATTCCATAAAACAATCACATTTTAATCAATGTCTGACACTTATAATTAAATAAACTGAGAGGAGAAGCCCAGCTGTTCAGTATTATTATGCTCTGCTGGGACTGGAATAAGAAGCCCCCCAAGTGGTAGAGAACTCACTGACACACCAAAACTCTCACCGCTTCACTGATTCACTTATTTATTTATTTACTCACTCACTAGCCTCACTCATAGTGTCTCCCAGTCACTCTCAGTGCTGTTGTAATGAGCAGGCACAGTAAGATTGGATCAATCTCAGTGCTGTGCTAATGAGTAGGAACAGTGCGGTGGGATCAGTCTGTGTTGTGCTAATGATACAGTAAGATGGGATCAGTCTCAGTGCTGTGTTAATGAGCACGTTCAGTAGATGGGATCAGTCTCAGTGCTGTGCTAATGAGCAGGCACAGTAAGATGGGATCAGTCTCAGTGTTTTGCTAATGAGCAGGTACAGTGAGGTGGGATCAGTCTCAGTTGCTGTGTTAATGAGCAGGAACAGTGAGGTGGGATCAGTCTCAGTGCTGTGTTAATAAGCAGGTACAGTAAGATGGGATCAGTCTCAGTGTTGTGCTAATGAGCAGGTACAGTAAGGTGGGATCTGGGTACAGTAACAGATGTAAAATCAGCTTCATCTGTAGGTATTATTACAGGCATAGGGAGTGGACTAAAAATCAGCTATATTCTCTATGTTTGTGTGTGTGTGGATGTCTGTGTGTGTGCGCAACTGTGCGTGTTTGTGGATGTGTGCGTGTATGTGTGTGTATGGTGTGTGTCTATGTATGGTGTGTGTGTGTGTTTGTGTGTGTGTGTGTGTGTGTGTGTAGGTTGCGTAAAGCTCTGAAGAGGCCGCTGTTCTCTCCAGGCAGTGTGTGTTTGGACACAGAGGGACTTGCTGATGTCATGGAGGCCAAACTGGAGGAGTTTCAGGCTGAATTGAGACTGCAGGTCACTGAGCTCATCCACACTGTGTGTGAGTACGAGGTGGGTGGGGTGGAGGGCATCCACACTGTGTGTGAGTACGAGGTGGGGGGGGGGGGGGGGGGGGAGGGCATCCACACTGTGTGTGAGTACGAGGTGGGGGGGGGGGGGGGGGGGAGGGCATCCACACTGTGTGTGAGTACGAGGTGGGGGGGGGGGGCTCATCCACACTGTGTGTGAGTACGAGGTGGGGGGGGGAGGGTCATCCACACTGTGTGAGTACGAGGTGGGAGGGGTAGGGTCATCCACACTGTGTGTGAGTACGAGGTGGGGGTGGGAGGGCATCCACACTGTGTGTGAGTACGAGGTGGGGGGGGGGGGGGGGGCATCCACACTGTGTGTGAGTACGAGGTGGGGGGGGGGGGGGGAGGGTCATCCACACTGTGTGTGAGTACGAGGTGGGGGGGGGGGGGGGCATCCACACTGTGTGTGAGTACGAGGTGGGGGGGGGGTCATCCCACACTGTGTGTGAGTACGAGGTGGGGGGGGGGGGTCATTCACACTGTGTGTGAGTACGAGGTGGGGGGGGTGGGGGGCGGGGGCATCCACACTGTGTGTGAGTACGAGGTGGGGGGGGGGGGGGGGGCATCCACACTGTGTGTGAGTACGAGGTGGGGGGGGGGGGTCATCCACACTGTGTGTGAGTACGAGGTGGGGGGGGGGGGGTCATCCACACTGTGTGTGAGTACGAGGTGGGGGGGGGGGGGGTCATTCACACTGTGTGTGAGTACGAGGTGGGGGGGGGGGGGGGGGGCATCCACACTGTGTGTGAGTACGAGGTGGGGGGGGGGGTCATCCACACTGTGTGTGAGTACGAGGTGGGGGGGGGGTCATCCACACTGTGTGTGAGTACGAGGTGGGGGGGGGGGGGGTCATCCACACTGTGTGTGAGTACGAGGTGGGGGGGGGGGGGGTCATCCACACTGTGTGTGAGTACGAGGTGGGGGGGGGGGGTCATCCACACTGTGTGTGAGTACGAGGGGGATGTATGTGGGGGGAGGGTGATGTAGAAGGCACAAGGCTGCAGATTTCTTACCGCTGTCTTACCTCAGTCTCCATGATGACAGTGTGCAAATGTATCAGGGCCTCAGTCACCATGGTGACAGCATACAGGAGTTATCAGAACTGTACCCCTGTAGTTACCGCTGGAACTGTCACCACTTTTAGGTATTAAATGTATAATGTGCTGCAGGACCCACCTGTGTCTAAAGGCTCATGGCTGTTGGCAGGTGTGGAGACCAACGGAGAGGAGGAAGAAGAGGGACATGAGGAGGAAGAAGTGGAGGAGGAAGAACTGGAGGAGGAAGAGGGAGGATGAGAGTGATGAGTGATGAAGATGACGACCATGATGATGAGGACAATGAGATAAGAAGTGAGGGGATGAAGAGGATGATCATAGCGAATCTGCTGATGACTTGTACAACCCGGAGGAAGAAGAGGAAGCGGAGGAAGAGGAAGATGTCTCCTCTAGACTAACGGGGTGCAGTGTACAGCAGTGTACCCCACAGAGAAGCTGGAGTAGTTCAGTATAATAACATTTACTGGGACCAGGACATACTTATGTACATCTGTGAATGATCCTTTGCTCTCATTAAAATGATGTTGCTGAGGTTGTTAGAATTGTGTGGTTGGTATGAAAACTATTGATGTTGTGGAAAAAAAATCAGAGCTGTTTACAAGGCTCTACTGCCCCCTGCAGGAGTATGTGTATAAAGCTTTATGGCCCCCTATTTATAAGGCTCTATTACCCCCTGCAGGAGTATATGTATAAAGTTCTACGTCCCCTGTTTATAAGGCCTCTATTGCCCCCTGCAGGAGTATGTGTATAAAGCTCTACTGCCCCGTGTGTATAAGACTTTATTACCTCCTGCAGGAGTATGTGTATAAAGCTCTATAGCCCCCTGTTTATAAGGCTCTATTACCCCCTGCAGGAGTATGTGTATAAAGCTCTACAGCCCCCTGTTTATAAGGCTCTATTATCCCCTGCAGGAGTATATGTATAAAGCTCTACAGCCCCCTGTTTATAAGGCTCTATTACCCCCTGCAGGAGTATGTGAATAAAGCTCTACAGCCCCCTGTTTATAAGGCTCTATTACCCCCTGCAGAAGCTTGTTTATAATGCTGCTTTATTTGCATATGGGAGAGATGGTAACTAGGAGCTTCCATTTGAAAATACCACTCACATCAGCTTTCCAGTTTGTAAATACTACTTGCAAAGTTTTCTTAAGTATTCAGATTTATCCCACTTGATGTCACCCGTGCAGGACTGGCGTACAACAGCCTACCAAGCATGGTGGGCGAATTATGTGGTCAAACATAAGAAAGAAGCATATTTTCAAAATAACCCCATAAACCGACTGTTTATTCGTATTTAATGGATTACCTAACAACGTGAAAAGTCCATAGGCTAGCTATAGTCGAATCAAATGGTTCAGGAAAGTTTGGCAAAATGAGCCAAAATGGCTATAGTTAACATAAACAAAAGTTTCGGCAAACCTTCTTTTCAGAGACCCCTCCTCAAATCTCTGGTGATCTTTACCGTTAGACGGGTTAAACCGAGTTGTTACAAGCAAGCAAGTCATTCAAACTGTAATTCCCATATGACGTGAAAGCAGCATAAGTTTATATTATACTGCTACCTGTTTATAAAGCTCTGCTTCCCCTGGGACAATAATTCCCCCCTCTGGAGAATTACTGCACTTTCATCCCTAATCACTGGGTTTGTGTTTGCATTATCACTGCATCAAAACCATCTGCTTAATGACCGGTAATTATTATTATTATTATTAACTATATGTAATGAAATGAGTACCTGGGCCATAGCGTATGGGTTTGTACTGTAATTCACTGCCTTTAAATAGATTATCTCATTTAAAAAGCCAAATTAAATACAAAATTATGAAATTATAACATAAAATGCTATTATAGGAGCACTCTAACAAAAAAACTGAATTTGATTCAAGCACAGTAAGTTTTTATTCATGCAAGTTTGATTTGATTTTAACGTTGCTGATGGAACCAGTGTCAGAGTAAGAGAGCAGGGGGCCTGCAATGGACCCTAGTCAGTCTTCAGGGGGCAGTAGAGCATGTGTTAAGAGCAGTGGTCCCAAACCCTGTTCCTGAAAATCTACCGTCTTGTAGGTTTTCACTCCAACCCTAACAAAGCACACCTCACTCAACAGCTAGATATCTCGTTGGGCTGCTAATTAGTAGAATCAGGTGTGCCAAATTAGGGTTGAAATGAAAACCTACAGGATGGTAGATCTCCAAGAACAGGTTTGGGGACCACTGGTGAAGAGTATAAGTGATGGCTGAAAAACACAGAATATTATTGAGGAATAAGACTCTCCAGAGGGGGTATTTCACAAAGCTGGATAACTGAACTGAGTAAAATCCAGAACAGCTCTTTTTACTTCAGTCCATGTACCAGATTTGGAAGGGTTCTGGGTTTACTCAGTGCAGTTATCTAGGTACGCCGTAATCCTGCTTTGTGAAATGCCCCACTGGGCCCAGTAGTTCAAAACGTTTAATCCCAATCTGATCAGAGCAGATTTTGTGATCCAGGATCAGACAACTCAGCCAAATTGTCCCGGTATTTCAAAGCAATTCAGGATAGGATCACCCTGATCCAGATTCAGACTTTTCAAGATTACCAGATCCTGAATATCAGTGCTTTAATCCTACCTATTGGATATGAAGAACAATATAAGGAAGACAGACAGTATAACATTTAGAGCCTTTTATTAAGGATATAATTATGAATTATATTTTATGAATAATTTTATGATCACAAACTCATTTGATTGAGTACATTGTTCTGAGAGGTAGGCAAGAGGCCACTGCCAATGTGACAAAAAAAAAAAAATTATTAGGCTACAAATGTATTATTTCAATTTACAAACTTTACCATCTTATTTATATTGATACATATTTTTAAAATGAATTGTAAAGTACATTGTGCTCTGGTAATCCACTCTAAATCCACCCCTCCAGTTGGATCAAGGTAATCCTGATTTTTTTGGATCAAATTTATCCCATTATGTATAATGGTTAAGGAACTGGCCTTGTAACCGAAAGGTTGCAGGTTCAATTCCCAGGTAGGACACTGCCGTTGTACCCTTGAGCAAGGTACTTAACCTGAATTGCTTCAGTATATATCCAGCTGTATAAATGGATAATATGTAAAAAAAAACATGATAAAAAAAGTTGTGTAAGTCGCTCTGGATAAGAGCGTCTGCTAAATGCCTATAATGTAATGTAATGTAATCCCAATCCTATGTTTTTGTTTTGAACTACTCGTTTTGAAGATTTGATCCAGATAAAAATTGGATTTGACTTCCTGATCCAATCGGATAAGAAAGTGATCCCAATCCTGTTTTTTGGTTTTGAACTACTCAAAATCCAAATCGATCCAATCGGATAGGGATTAAAAGTTTTGAACTACTGGGCCCAGGGCGGTATACTCTGAAGCAGGATTACTGAGTTAGCTGGATAACTGCACTGAGTAAAACCCCGAATCCTCCTAAATCTGGAAGATGGACTGAAGTAAAAAAAGCTGTACCAGGTTTTACTCAGTGCAGCTCCTGGTCAACAGCAGTGTGCTTAGCTAGAGTTTAATCCTCAGGATTAAACCTCTAGACCACAGAACTGCATTACAGCATGAACACAGATTTGGATAGCTGTTCCAGTTGGGATGCATTTCTCTGGTATAAGGGTTTAAACCTGAGGTTTGCCACAGAGGGAAATAAACACACATGCATAAACACAGGCTGATGCACATATGATTACGTGTAAACACACACACGTACATGCAAAAACACAGGCTGGCATGTACAAATACAATTGCAAAAATCACGCATGCATTCATGTACATGCATGCATACAAAAGCATTTAGAGGTGGACACATATAATCACTTGCACACACATGTACACTTGCAAGGACATAGAAATTATTTACAACTTTCCGCATGCACACATGAGCACCCACAGAAATGAGGCAAATGAGTCGAAGTTTGTTTTAAAACCTTTTTTCTTTTTCCAACATCCAACTTATTTCATGTTACTTTCATATTTTTCCAAGCTGTCATTTTTTAAGACTTTAATTGTGAAATTAAGTTTCCTTTATTAAAATTAAAAAATTAAAAAACAGAACAGTGTTGTTGTTTTTACCAGAAAAAAAACTCTTTCTGTTGATTTACAGTATTTAACGTGACAGATAAAAGGGGGTGTGGCCCTGGTCAGCAGTTGTGTGTCATGTGACAGGAAGAAGGGGGTGTGGCCCACGCACAGTAACACCAACGCATAAACACTCTGGGTGTCTCAACAGGAGGACACTCCCCTTTTCAAACACAGAAATGAATGAACTCTGCATGCTTTGTGTTTTCCTGAGAAGTGAATGAACAGTTGAAAAGTCTGGCTGGTTAAGACGGACACTGAGAATACCTAGTTTTCACTGTTCTGGGGGACGATTAGGTTTACATCACTCAGCATTAAATGATTCTTACCAAAACTCTAACCGGTTTAAGGTTAGAGGCTGTTAGTGTTTAAGGCTGTTAGTGATATTTGAGCTCTGAAACCAGGCAAACATGGAGGCCTAAAGCCTTTAGTCAGATGGGAGAGGCTGGGCCTTAGAGGGACTGTCCTAGTGTGGCTGATGAGACAGGAAGTCGCTTTTGACTTTTACACAAAGACAGGTGATGAGGTGAGGTTTTACTGTGAAGACACCGGTGACATTGGGCTTGAAGATCTGCGATGACATCTGACCAAATTTGGCCAAACAAATCACAAGATGAGCGCAAAAATCTATTCATCATCGTCGTCATCATCGTCATCATCGTCATCATCATCGTCATCATCGTCATCGTCGTCATCATCGTCGTCATCATCGTCATCATCATCATCATCGTCGTCATCATCATCGTCATCGTCGTCATCATCGTCGTCATCGTCATCATCATCATCATCATCATCGTCGTCATCGTCATCATCAGGATCAATTCTGCCGGCCAGCACATCCTCAATCCAGTCCTCCAGTTCATCTGCTGTGGGCATGTCTTCGTCATCATCCATCTCCATCCAAACGCTATCAGCCTGTGAGAGAAAGACCCCACCCACACCTTCAGCATGTCCACACAGGTACACCCAAACTCTACCCTCACACCGGAACACCGTGACCCTGCCCAAAAACAGGTACATTCTCTTCCCACCATCAGAGAGGTGCACCTAACACACCCACATCCCCACTCTCCCATAGTTAAACACTGACCCTGCCATCATGCCCACACACAGGTAGACCCTGATCACACCCACTCATAGGGTTGTAAAGGAATTCTGAGGTAATTTTGGAAATTTTGAGGTAATTTGGGAATTTATGCTGTTAACAATATTTTTCATGAATCGTAAGTATGTCTAATTAATCCCTTCCCTTTCACCTCAGATATTTGTTGGGAGTGTTCTGATGCAATATGGCAGCTTCACCCAAGCAGGAGTGACACATTGTGCCCCCCCTCCAGTCCATCATTACATTGTGGGGGAGCACGCTGAGACATGACACAGTCACAGACTAAAGCCTGGGTTTTCAACAGGCTTTTTATTAATGTATTGGGCCTATTTGAGGGGTCACTACAAATACTTTGCACACATTGGGCCTCATTCATGAAATGTTCATAAATATGCGCATACATTTACGTACGAAACAAGTTAGTACGAAAAATACGCCTCATCAAACCATGGGATACGCCTCACCAAACCAGGCAGATTTGCTGCAGATTCCGTGCGTATATTCATACATGGCGATTCATCGTAAATGACAAGCGTGTGCACCTTATTTTGCGATTAGGATAAATCCACGTCCATTAATTGCTTTATATGGAAGTTGTCAATTCCATTTAAAGGTGCATACGAAGTCAAAATGGCCCAGAAAAATCAAAAGAAAGAATTTTTTCCGACACTGAAATCAAAGTTGTATTAGCAGATGTTCAATCAAGGGAAAAAAAATAATTTTGTATTGTCCGTTCCGGTGTCATAAAGTAAATAGTAAAGTAGCCTATATAGTAAGGTAAAAAGAGCACCATAATTCATTGGACAGTGACACATTTTTTGTTATTTTGCTATTTTTGATGCCCATTTTTGGGCATCAAAAAATATTGGACAGTTTAACATAATGTACAGTACCAGTCAAAAGTTTGGACACACCTACTCATAGAAGGTTTTTTTCCGTTATTTTTACTGTTTTCCACATTTTGGAATAGTAAAGACATCAAAACTATGAGATAACACAAATTAAATTATGCAAAAACCAAAAAATGGTTTGGATGGATCACTTGAAGGGTTGTTTCTCCTGACAAATTTTCCTGTTGAACTCTATGGAAAAATAAGTCAGGAGAAGAAACCCTTCAAGTTATCCATCCATATCTACTGCATATCTGGCAGCAGAGTGATGGTTTAAGGCTTGTTTGATACGTCAGACCCTTGATGACTTAGAGCCATTTAGCCAACGATGGGTTCGATACTGTTCCAGTGTAATTTACAGCTAAATCTAGTCCCACCCCCCAATTCCCATAGAGATCCATTCAAATGTAGAGGTTATAGCAGGGATCTTCAACCTTATCCCGCAAGGGCCGGTGTGGGTGCGGGCGTTTGTTCCAACCAAGCAGTTACATGCCTGATTCTACTAATCAATCACTAGAGTCTTTGCTAAGGACCTTGATTAGTAGAATCAGGTGTGTAATTGCTTGGTTGGAACAAAAGCCCGCACCCACACCGGCCCTTGCGGGATAAGGTTGAAGACCCCTGGGTAATAGTATCGCTTGTAGGAGTACCAGAAAATAAGATATCAAGAGTCTTTTGATATTGTTGGGTCGCAGACATCAGGAAGTCATGGCATTCAACCATGCATGGATATGCAACCAAATATTTAAAATGATTACTTTATTCTTTATAACTTTATAACATCGGACGAGCGCATTGCCTCCATCTGCCAAGCACTACTGTCTTTCTCGCAGCCTGGAAATAAATAAAATAATTTCATTTATTAATTTTGTCATTTTGTTGGTGTTCTGTGCGTGTGAGAGGTGGTTTGAAATCCCCCTAGTGATGGAAAGAGGTAGTTAGGACTATACTCTGACACAGTAAAAAATTTGACGTATACTAATAAGCCAGCCGTGTCTCACTGCAGCGTTCTGCAAACGTGTGCCAACTGAACTGCCCCACAGACTGAAGCTGTTGTGGGTTCCACCAGGCAACCGGGCCAGGACGTTGAGCTATACATTTCGCATGACATATGAGCTGCACAGATGTGATAGCCCTTTCTATTCATATACGCAAATGTATCTTCGGATGGAGCCTTGAGGCTACGTTTGTGCAGTAGCCTACAGTTATGGCACTAATAACATTGGGCAGGTTGGCAATTTAACAAAAACCCAAAAACGACTAACCAGCCATACATCACTCTTAGTCAACAAATAGCCTATGCGTAATCCTAAAGATGTGTTCTCTCCTAAGGAGCCGACTCCTCCAACAGCACAAGATCAGCCATTGCAACGCTGGCTATACAGACCTGTAGCAATTTTAAAGCAAATTCCGTTCAATGGTTAAATTTGTGTTTTAATTTGTACATTTAACATCATATAACATTTTAATTTAGTAGCCTACTGGGAACATTAATTAAGTTATGGGTCTAATTAAATAAATGAATGGCCTACACTCGATAAATAGGCTTAATCTAAAATGCTTGCTTTTTACAGTCGTAATTATTACTTTTTTTGCAAGGCTACATTTAGTCTTGTGAATTTAACTAAGATTAAAAATAAATCCATAGGCCTATTCTAATTGACATTCAGAAGCTACATTTAGGAGCAATTTGAATTTATGGATGCAGTACGCATGTATGTATGTTTGTATGTAAGAACAAATCTGAGATACGGAAACTTTGAATGCCAAAATACGAACAAAATTGCTAATATGAACGATTTACGCATTTTGTTCTGCTTCTACTTTTGTTTCATGAATGAGTCCCATTGTTAGGGAGAGTCTAAGAAATGTCTAAGCATGATGTTGGTTTACCACAATGTGAGCACATATATTTGTATGTTTTTTTTCAAATTCAGTTTAACAAAATCATATTAAATAAGGAAACATAAATGAAAAAATATAATTTATTAATTAACTTCCACCTTATTTAACCTTATTTGACCTTATTTTATTCTAACCTTATAGTTAAGTTATTCCTATTAGGTAAGTAAGGTCAAGCAAATATTTTAACTTGACTTGCTTGACCTAGGCTAATTATTTATCTCAACCACAGCTAGCTTCAACTCTGAAGAATCTGGACAATCCTCCTCAGATTCAATTTGTGTGGTGTCATCTTTGACTCGAAGAGTTTCAAGATTGACTGAATAGCCACCAGCTTCTCAACTATTTTGTTTGTCAGATTGTTGCACACTCTGCTGTATGTTCCACCAAACAGGCACCAGTTCCACTCTGATGAAGCTGATGTTGGAGGGATCTGGAGAATAATTGAAGCAACAGGGGACTTGGCTTCACACTTAGAGTCCCTTCCACCAGGTTGATGCCTTGATGTGTTTGGCTGCCTCCCAGATGGTATCAGCACTCCACAGCCCTTCCTTGCAGGAAAATTTACCAAACTTGTAAGAACCCCTGACCTAGATTGAGGTGCTGTGCTAGCAGTGATGGTACCATATGTAGCAAAACCCTGCTCTCCAAAACGGATCTGGGCCAGTTCAGCACATTTTCTTTGTTTATTGTTTCCTTCAACTCTTTTTGTTTTATTAGCTTTGTTTAAGCATGAGATTGTTACAGTGAGTGGTGATTTACCCTGGAAAATTCTCTCCCTTTGCAACTCTACCCACATATAGGTAGTCACCCCACCACATGCACTCAGAAGGAGATTATAAATGAAAATCAGACTCACATCTTCAACATCAACAACACCAATCTGTGGAGAAGACAGGTCGATGTCGAAGGTCTTCTCCCAGTAGGGAACGAGCTACAGGGCAAAGAGCAGGACAGGAGTATAAATACCAGGCTACAGCGGAAAGAGTAAGACAGGATATTCACGACCAGGCTACATGGGACACTGGAGAGAAGCTACATAGGAAAAATGATGGCTCTGTTTAAAAAATAAATCATACGAGGGCTGTGCTGTGCTGAACTGTACTGTGCTGAGCTATACTGTGCTGGGCTGTGCTGTACAGTGTTGTGGTGTGCTGGGCTGGGCTGTGCTGTGGTGTGCTGGGCTGTGCTGTACTGTGTGCTGGGCTGGGCTGGGCTGTGCTGTGCCAAGCTGTACTGTACTGTACTATGCTGCGCTGTACTGTGCTTTGGTGTGCTGGGCTGTGCTGTACAGTGCTGTGGTGTGCTGGACTGTGCTGTACAGTGCTGTGGTGTGCTGGGCTGTGCTGTACTGTGCTGTGCTGGGCTGGGCTGGGCTGTACAGTGCTGTGATGTGCTGTGCTGCACTGTCCTGGGCTGTGCTGTGCTGTACTGTGGTGTGCTGGGCTGGGCTGGGCTGTACAGTGCTGTGGTGTGCTGGGCTGTGCTGTGCTGCACTGTCCTGGGCTGTGCTGTGCTGTACTGTGGTGTGCTGTAGCTGTGCCATGCGCCATGGGTTATTTCTCAGAGTACCAGTGACAGATCACAGATGTGCTGGGCGAATAAATTTTTACATTTGCATTCAGGAAACATTGCTGTTCCCGTGGACGTGTCTGCATCAGGTCAGTTCTCACAAGAAGTCCATTCTCCATCACTGTCCTGCGCAGCACCATCCCAGCAGATGCTCATTCAGACTGTCAGCAGAATTCCTGCAGTACATGACTACAGGTCCCAGGTCCAGCCAGCATACTGACAGTCTTCCGCAGAATGCTGAGCAGGACGAGGGGAAATTGGACAGTTGTTCTCTGCTCACTGAACTGAACCATGCTCGGTTGAACGCTTACCAGGGGGAAATCATCGGGGTCGATCCAGATGATGCTGAGATCAGGGTTGTCTGTGTTTTCCTGGGAGACTTCCTTCAGAATCTCCAGAAATTCAAAACCATCTGGGAGAGATCAGAGTTCAGAGGTCACATGACATGTTGCAGTAGGCTTGGTCTTATCGTTCAGATCTGAGACTGAATCACCTTAAAACAATGACAAAGCTGTCTCAAACACAACACAAAGTGCTAATTATTGTTAAACTGAATGTCAAACAGTATGTTCCACTATCTGCATATCCAGACTTACATATGTTGCAAAATAACCATTTACTTATGTATAAGTTGTTGACCCCCTGCAGAAAAACAAGGTCAAAGTCAAGCTGACATGGCACAGGTGAGCACAGGTGTGTTCAGTTGTGTTTCCTGCATTACCTGGGTCATCCTCCTCTGCAAAGGCAACGATGTGCTGTCCATCAATGTCATCCTCCTGAGAGAGACAGACAGAGAGAGAGTACAATATTTTACTTATTCTACCATTTTAGCATTCATTTGTGTGTTTATGAAGGGTGATAGATATTGTGAAGAGGTCGTATCTATGGTGGATAATAGATCATGGATGTTGGGTAAAAAGGTGATATATATATGGTTGGTGATAGATACTGAATTATGTGTAAACAGTTTATATCTGTGGTGGGGGAGGGTGGGCAACCTTACCCATGTCTCATACATGCTGTGAGGCTCCAGTTTCCTCAGAGTTGGTCTGAAATTAAACAAAATATATATAATTTGTTCCATTCCTGACTGTATATTTGACCAGAATGCACAGCATGGCTTACACTGTAGCATTAGCCCTGATATTAGGGATCTCTTGGATCATAGTATTAGCCATGGGAATATTAGGAATGTCCTTGATTGTAGCATTAGCCATGGGAATATTAGGAATTTTCTCCTCTTTAGCATTAACCATGGGAATATTAAGAATTTCCTGGATTGAAATATTCGCTGTGGGAATGTTAGGAATCTCCTCATCTGTAGCATTGACCATGGGGATATTAGAAATATCTTCCTCTGTTGCATTAGCCATGGGAATATTAGGGATCTCCTGCCCTGTAGCATTAGCTATGAGAACATTAGGAATCTGTGGGATTGTAGCATTTGCTGTGGGAATATTAGGAATGTTCTGCTCTTTAGCATTAACCATGGGAATATTAAGGATTTCCTGGATTGTAACATTTGCTGTGGGAATTTTAGGAATCTCCTCATCTGTAGCATTCGCCATGGGAATATTAGAAATATCATTCTCTGTAGAATTAGCCATGGGAATATTAGTAATCTGCCCTGTAGCATTAGCTATGAGAACATTTGGAATCTGTGGGATTGTTGACGAGACAAAACGACCCAGTTTTAAAATTTTTGTTATAGAATGATCACGTTAAAAATTGACAAGACGAGCTCTAAGACTGTTTCGATAGTAACATAACACATCGGGATTCCAATTACGTTATTATTTACTGCAAACTGTGCTTAAGTTAAGTTTGTTGTCAATTTCCAAAAATTGTAATGTTACATTTTTAGGAAGCTAGCTACCTTTCAAAGACGAGAGATAGACGAGAGATAGCCTAACGTTGTAACGTTAACATTTGCCGCTTTACCGGTGGTACCTATTATTCCTTCAATCTCAATGATAGCTCTGTTTTTTGTCGCTTTATTTGAATACCGCAGTAATGAGACATTATACAGCACCGGTCTCTCCTTGAACAGACTGATAATATTATTGATCAGATAACGTTAACATAACAGATGAAAAAACTTCTGCGTTATGGTAAGTTTGTATCGTCTGCGCACACTTTCACTTTTGTGTCGCATGTGTTTGCCAAGTTTGGCAGCTGTCGATCACCAATTATTACACACTGGACGCTGATTGGCTGAGAGAGACAGATAGTTTTAAGTTTTAAGAAAATATTTAAAATAGACTGTTCACACCAACACTGTTCTAAAACTGCAGTTTTCAGTCCCGTCTCGTCTTTTTGGTGTGAGCCGGCCTTATGTGTGTATCTCACAGATCACCTGTGTGCATCTCAGGTGAGCTCATCTGTGTGTATATCACAGCTCACCTGTCATGTTCCTCAATGAAATCGACGAGCTCAGCCTCAGTGTAGGGTCTTCCGGGGATGCTGACAGGTTCGTCCATGAAGGGTTCATAGAAGTCCACTTCATTCATCTTCAGCTTTAGCTTCCTAGCAATCTGGGGGTCAGGGGTCGAATCAGAGTGGGGTCAGAGGTTAGGGTTAGTATAAGTGAGTATGGCCAGTCTGGGGCATCAGTGCACTACATGCGCAGCTTTATCTCTATGAGGGTTGGCTACAGTGATTCTTTTAAACTTACCACAGGTACACTTTATTATTTTGAACATATTCCCCCAAAAAGTGTGTGCATGGCCCAGATCTATTACTCAACTCAGCCTGCAGTTACCAAAACTGCAGCATGTGATTCACCAACCCTGTGATACTCATTAGCTAAATGTTTCATACATTTAGTAAATATTTTGAACATTTAGCTAAATGTTTTATACATTTAGCTAAATTTGTAGCTAAATGTGTCATACATTTCTCAAAATATTTTATGCATTTAGTTAAATATTTAGCTCAATGTTTCATACATTTAGTAAATGTTTTGTACATTTACCTAAATGTTTTATACATTTAGTAAATGTTTCATACATTTACCTAAATGTTTTATACATTTAGTAAAATATTTAGCTCAATGTTTCATACATTTAGTAAATGTTTTTGTACATTTACCTAAATATTTTATGCATTTAGTTAAATATTTAGCTCAATGTTTCATACATTTAGTAAATGTTTTGTACATTTACCTAAATGTTTTATACATTTAGTAAATGTTTCATACATTTACCTAAATGTTTTATACATTTAGTAAAATATTTAGCTAAATGTTTTATAAATTTAGATAAATATTTAGCTAAATGTTTCATACATTTAGTAAATGGTTCATACATTGACCTAAGTTTCATACAATTAGTTAAATATTTAGCTAAATGTTTCATACATTTAGTAAATGTTTTATATATTTAACTAAATATTTAGCTAAATGTTTCATACATTTAGTAAAAGTTTTGTACATTTAGCTAAATTATTTATACATTTAATTAAATATTTAGATAAACGTTTCATACATTTAGTAAAATGTTCATACATTTAGCTAAATTATTATACATTTTGCTAAATGTTAAAAACCACTAAATAAAACATTAAGCTTATATATATAATTTTGGGATTTAATATTTACACCTGTAAATATTCATAAATGTCATAAATGTAGGAAAAAGGGAGTTTTTTATTTAAATGTGAGAAAAAAAGCAATATATTTCCATTAAATGTGGGAAAAAATGCATTGTGAAATCATAGCATTTTTTGTCACATTTGGCTCCCCATAGTGATACTCTGATTCACTGTGATTCACTGACCATGTAATGCTCTGGTACTATAATTCACTGTGATTCACTGACCCTGTGATACGCTGGTACTATGATTCACTGTGATTCATTGACCCTGTGATACACTGGTACTATGATTCACTGTGATTCACTGACCCTGTGATACACTGGTACTATGATTCACGGTGATTCACTGACAATGTGATACTCTGGTACTGTGATTCACTGTGTTTCACAGACCCTGTGATACACTGGTACTATGATTAATTGTGATTCACTGACCCTGTGATACTCTGGCACTATGGTTCACTGTGATTCACTGACCCTGTGATACTCTGGTACTGTGATTCACTGTGTTTCACAGACCCTGTGATACACTGGTACTATGATTCACTGTGATTCACTGACCCTGTGGTACTCTGGTACTATGATTCACTGTTAATGTTAACTCTGCTGGCATACCTTGGAGTCGAAGGTGGCAAAGAACTTAATGAAGGGGTGGAACTCCTCAGCTGCATCCTCAAACTCCACAAAGTCTGAAACCACAAAGGTCAAAAACACCAGCAGACATGGGGAATCGATTGAGCTATTGCATTATCAGGGAATTCACAATTTCACTTCACATGTAAACAAACCAGGAATGTTTCACAGATGTGGAGTTATGCATTTCTAATGTATTTCTGCCATTTGGAATCCTTGTTGAATTGCACTGAGACTCATCTGATTGGTAGAGAGATTAATCAGATTAATCTGAGTGGTATAATTCATTGTGCCCTATAACATCAAGGTGTGATAAAAATCAAAACACAAATTATGACTTATTTTGGTATTGTAATGGGTTGGGTTTGGGATTGGGATGGGTTGGGTTTGGGAGTGGGATGAGTTGGGTTTGGGAGTGGGATGGGTTGGGTTTGGGAGTGGAATGGTATTGGGATTGGAATGGGTTGGGTTGAGTTTTGTATTAGGATGGCATGCGCTGGGTTTGGGATTTGGATTGGGATGGGTTGGGTTTGAGATTGGAATGGGTTGGGTTTGGGATTGGCATAGGTTGAGTTTGGGATTGGGGTGAGTTTGGTATAAATTATGAACTAGTTTGTGATTAGTTTTGGATGTGTTTAGAAAGGTATTTAAGTGAATTTCGGATGGATTTGGATGGGTTTTGGATGGATTTGGGATGAGTTTGGGATTGGTTTAGGATGGGTTTGGGATGGAAATAGGGTGAGTTTGGACTGAATATGGGATGGATATAGGGTGAGTTTGCGATGGTTATGCGATGGGTTCGGAATAATATCTAGTACGTACGAGGAGACCTCTCGCTCTTAAAGTAGCCAACCAGTTTGATGTCTTCATCAATGTTATGGAAACCTTTTAGTTCTCTTTCATTATCAATGATCTCCACTGGGTCTTCAATCACCTGATAGAGAGATGAGTGGGATTATAGGTTTATAAAACTTATAAACATCCATAAAATAACACTTAGGTATTTAACACAATCCATGAAGCAAAATCAGTCTTGGTCAGTGTGAATTTTTGAGTGCAGAGTGAACCGTCTTGGTCAGGGTGAAGTGTAGAGTGCAGAGTGATCAATCTCGGTCAGGGTGAAGTGTTGAGTGCAGAGTGATCAGTCTTGATCAGGGTGAAGCATTGAGTGCAGTGTTATCAGTCTCAGTCAGGCTGAAGTGTTGAATGCAGAGTAATCAGTCTTAGTCATGGTGAAGTGTTGTGTGCAGAGTGATCAGCCTCGGTCAGGGTGGAGTGTTGAGTGCAGAGTGATCAGCCTCGGTCAGGGTGGAGTGTTGAGTGCAGAGTGATCAGCCTTGGTCAGGGTGGAGTGTTGTGTGCAAAGTGATCAGCCTCGGTCAGGGTGAAGTGTTGTGTGCAGAGTGATCAGCCTCGGTCAGGGTGAAGTGTTGAGTGCAGAGTGATCAGCCTTGGTCAGGGTGGAGTGTTGTGTGCAAAGTGATCAGCCTCGGTCAGGGTGAAGTGTTGTGTGCAGAGTGATCAGCCTTGGTCAGGGTGGAGTGTTGTGTGCAGAGTGATCAGCCTCGGTCAGGGTGGAGTGTTGAGTGCAGAGTGATCAGCCTTGGTCAGGGTGGAGTGTTGTGTGCAAAGTGATCAGCCTCGGTCAGGGTGAAGTGTTGTGTGCAGAGTGATCAGCCTCGGTCAGGGTGAAGTGTTGAGTGCAGAGTGATCAGCCTCGGTCAGGGTGGAGTGTTGAGTGCAGAGTGATCAGCCTCAGTCAGGGTGGAGTGTTGTGTGCAAAGTGATCAGTCTCGGTCAGGGTGGAGTGTTGAGTGCAGAGTGATCAGCCTCGGGCATGATGAAGTGTTGAGTGCAGAGTGATCAGCCTTGGTCAGGGTGGAGTGTTGTGTGCAAAGTGATCAGCCTCAGTCAGGGTGCAGTGTTGAGTGCAGAGTGATCAGCCTCAGTCAGGGTGGAGTGTTGTGTGCAGAGTGATCAGCCTCAGTCAGGGTGGAGTGTTGTGTGCAAAGTGATCAGCCTCAGTCAGGGTGGAGTGTTGTGTGCAGAGTAATCAGTCTTAGTCATGGTGAAGTGTTGTGTGCAGAGTGATCAGCCTCGGTCAGGGTGGAGTGTTGAGTGCAGAGTGATCAGCCTCGGGCATGATGAAGTGTTGAGTGCAGAGTGATCAGCCTCGGTCAGGGTGGAGTGTTGAGTGCAGAGTGATCAGCCTCAGTCAGAGTGGAGTGTTGTGTGCAAAGTGATCAGTCTCGGTCAGGGTGGAGTGTTGAGTGCAGAGTGATCAGCCTCAGTCAGGGTGGAGTGTTGTGTGCAGAGTGATCAGCCTCGGTCAGGTGGAGTGTTGAGTGCAGAGTGATCAGTCTCGGTCAGGGTGGAGTGTTGAGTGCAAAGTGATCAGTCTCGGTCAGGGTGGAGTGTTGTGTGCAAAGTGATCAGTCTCGGACAGGGTGAAGTGTTGAGTGCAGAGTGATCAGCCTTGGTCAGGGTGGAGTGTTGAGTGCAGAGTGATCAGCCTCAGTCAGGGTGGAGTGTTGTGTGCAAAGTGATCAGTCTCGGTCAGGGTGGAGTGTTGAGTGCAGAGTGATCAGCCTCAGTCAGGGTGGAGTGTTGTGTGCAGAGTGATCAGCCTCGGTCAGGGTGGAGTGTTGAGTGCAGAGTGATCAGTCTCGGTCAGGGTGGAGTGTTGAGTGCAGAGTGATCAGCCTCAGTCAGGGTGGATTGTTGTGTGCAAAGTGATCAGCCTCGGTCAGGGTGAAGTGGCATTGAGTGTTGATCATTGTTACGCACATCATAGAGGAACTCCACCAGTGTGTCAGCTGCCAGCTCGCCGTCATACTCAATGATCTCATCGTCTGAGAAGATATAGATGCTCTCCACCTCATCCAGACCTAAGGCACAGACTCAGTGTGAGATACACAGAAGCAGCATGTGTGCGTGCGTGTGTTTGTGTGTACACAAACCTCAACTCTCTGTGATTGCGTGTGGTTGTACACAAACCTTTGTGTCCACTCTTTGTGTTTGTATGTGTATGAACAGTATAAATAGACCAAGAAAACAGGCAATCCCTATTAATGGAGAATACTACCACAGAATGGCCAATAAAAGGAAAGAATTTTACAGTTAGGCTGTCATGTCTGAAGAACCCCAGCTCTGATGACAGGTACGAGAAGAGGACGTATGTTACCCAGTTTTTTGGCAACAGCACTGTCCTTCTTCTCATCAATGAGGCCAAAACCTATGTCTTCATCATCAAGGTCATCCAGGACCTGAGCAGCAAGCTATAGGGTGCGAGAGAGAAAGCAAGTGAGAGAGAATGGGAGGGAGAGAGAAAGAGAGACAGTGAGGAGAGAGACAGCGATAGATAGGGTGGGGAGAGAGAGGAATCTTTAGATTGTTGTTGCTGTAATCCTATGTTTTTAATTCTATTGGACTGGCCTGTCGTAATGCTCTCCCACTGAGACCAGGCTACAACTTGGAGCTCTGTTGCTAACAAATTACTTTTCTGACTTAATTATTACAATAAAGAGAGCACATTAGTGCTGTCCTGTTACTTTTAGAAATGGTGTAAAGACCCCTTTACACATGTACAAAGCATTAATGGTATAGCACCTTCATATATCTCTGATTGGCTGTCATTTTATGTTCTACAGTGAGCCCCTTGCTGCTCAGCCATTGGTTCATTCCATGTGCCCTTGGTAACTATGGTAACTCTGGAGCAGCGTCCGTAGTCAGTACATCCCAAAAACACCCCTAAAACTGTGGAGAACAGTACATCAGAATGTCGGAGGCAGGCTGTGCTTTTAGAAACACAAATTAAAATGTAACTTTTCATTAATCCTGCTCTATTATCTTCTGTGTGTTCTTATTTTAACTTGGTGTATTTTATTCTTGTTTTCTGCATGTCTTTTTATTTTCTCTTTGTCCTCTTTATTATATTACTACTTCTATTATTGTTTTTCTGTCTTTTTTATTCTCATATATTTTATTCTTGCTTTGGTGGACTTTGAGCTGCATTGCTATAAGAAAAATGTTAAACAAATAAAGTTAATAATAATAATAATAATAATCATGATATCGTGTAGAATGAAGCTGGAAGCCATGCTTACAGTCAGCTTGTAAGCCGGCAGAACAAGTATACGCTTTTAAATTAGCTGCCACTTTGGTTGCTAAGTAATAGCTCACTCAGAGAATTGCACTAATATCAAAGCAAACAGGGTAATTTGTGTGTTAAAAACATTATAATACAAAAACTACCATTGCTGCAAGCTAATATAAAGCAGTTTAGGTTGGATATTAGTTTTTTGTAGTGCCAAAGCTGTGGTGATAGTGTTTGGAGAAAAATTGCTCCTGACATCTGGAGAAGATTAATAACTAATTAATAACAGGAAAAGGATGGTCTTTTAGTAGTTTATTCTGTTGCAAGGCCCAGTTCAGTTTTTATTCCCTTTTGACATCTTTATTTAAAAACATTGTCCTAATCAGCCCATATCGGCCCATTAGCCAGAGTGAATTAATGCTTTAGGGGTATTGGATAACGGTTTTAAAAGAATGCCCGCAGTGGCTATTTCTCATGATGTCCTACGAACAGCAGTGGTGGGGTCAGATGGAATAGCTGACTGTGGTAAAGACCTAACATGCGCTGGGATCCATCAAAACCAAACTCAACACTGCTACAGTCACTCTACACTACTGACCACTATGACCTTTACTGGACTTTACATTTATACTTTTCAGTAGGTGTATGTGCTGAATACAGCTAGCCGTATATACACACACCAACCTACCCACGCACACACACGTGCAAACACACACACACACACACACACACACACACACATAAATGGACACACACACCTTCACATCCATTTCCATGATTGTCTTATTAAATGGACTGTGATATTGTAATATGACAGATGTGAGAATGGGAGCTCTTGTATTTCCTTCTGTATTTCAGGCCTTAAAAGCAGAATGCTGCTCCTGCACTTTCTAAATCCAGGAGAAATTGGACCCACTGACTGACATATGTGCTGACCAATGGAAGAGCTGCATCCCTGGCAGGCATGTAAGGGAGGAGGGGCAGGATATGCTCCAACTGGGTCAAGGAAAGAGGCGTGTAAACAGCTGCAGAGGAAGCAGGTGTTTTCACACACACAAACACACACACACAGACACAGACACACACACACACACACGCACACACACACATATGGACACACATACACACACACACACACACACATATACAGATCCTTTCCAAAAAATTAGAATATCATGGAAAAGTTTTTTTTTTTCCATAATTCCATTAAAAAAGTGAAACTTTCATAGATTATAGATTCATTACACACAAAGTGAAATATTTCTAGCCTTTATTTGTTTCATTTTTCATAATTTTGGCTTACAGCTCCAGAAAGTATTTCAAGAAATTAGAATAGTGTGTCGAAAATCAGCATTTACTTCAGTTATTTCAGAGAATGAATGTTTTAGACTGAGTGTCACACTATCATCTAATTTACTCAAAACACCTGCAAAGTTTATCTCAGTTTGGTTCAGTATGGGGAAGACTGCAGACTTCACAATTGGTGAAATATTTCTAGCCTTTATTTGTTTCATTTTTCATAATTTTGGCTTACAGCTCCAGAAAGTATTTCAAGAAATTAGAATAGTGTGTCGAAAATCAGCATTTACTTCAGTTATTTCAGAGAATGAATGTTTTAGACTGAGTGTCACACTATCATCTAATTTACTCAAA
Source organism: Synaphobranchus kaupii (assembly GCA_029718625.1). NCBI lineage: Eukaryota > Metazoa > Chordata > Actinopteri > Anguilliformes > Synaphobranchidae > Synaphobranchus > Synaphobranchus kaupii. The sequence goes on from CM056376.1 coordinate 118,290,118, forward strand.
ACACCTGCAAAGTTTATCTCAGTTTGGTTCAGTATGGGGAAGACTGCAGACTTCACAATTGGCCAGAAGACCATCATTGACACCCTCCAGAAGATGGGTAAGCCACAAAAGGTCATCGCTAAGGAGGCTGGCTGTTCACAGAGTGCAGTGTCCAAGCATATCAATAGAAAGTTTAGTGGAAGGGAAAAATGTGGCAGGAGAAGGTACACAAGTAAAAGAGATGATCGTAGGCTTCAGCGGATTGTCAAGCAAAGACGATTCCAAAATTTGGCGGAGATGCAGAGGGAGTGAGCTGAGGCTGGAGTCGGTGCTTTAAAAACCATCACGTACAGACGTATCTGGGACATGGGCTACAACTGTCGGATTCCTCGAGTCAAGCCACTCCACTCATTCTCTGAAATAACTGAAGTAAATGCTGATTTTCGACACACTATTCTAATTTCTTGAAATACTGTTTTGGGGGTTTTCTGGAGCTGTAAGCCAAAATTATGAAAAATGAAACAAATAAAGGCTAGAAATATTTCACTTTGTGTGTAATGAATCTATAATCTATGAAAGTTTCACTTTTTGAATGGAATTATGGAAAAAAAAAAACTTCCATGATATTCTAATTTTTTGGAAAGGATCTGTATATACACACACACATATACACACACACACACACACACACACACACAGTCACACACACATACATACAGATGCACAAAATTGGCATTATCCATATAGCTATCTCTCCAGTACTAGCATTATTATTCATTATTAATGCCATCTGTCCTTCATATCTGATTTGCATGTGTTAAACTGAGTTATTCCTCAAAAGGCTTTGTTTCTAACGTAAACATAATTTTAATAATCATCCAGATTGCTTTGAAAATCCCTAATCCAAAATTATTGCCTCTGAATCTGAGCATTCGCTATCTCTGGCTGCATGTGTATTATAATGGGAATAACACTGGGGAAATTAAATCTGTGCTGTTAGGTGTGTTCGCTGGACAGGTGTCTAAATGGTGGATTTTAAGAAAGAATCTACCTGTGACTGTGAACAAAGCCTGAGGAGGCCAGACCCTAGGGTGGGCGCGGGTCCAAAATGTTCCACACCATCGTCCTGTGGTTTTAACAGACCTGTGCTGCCTGCACACTCCAACCACACCACCAGAGGGAGCTCTGCGCAAAAGCTGTGTCGCTAACACTAAAACCAGCTCATTCCACCAGCACTGCCATGAGCTTCACACTGAAAGCAGAGCATTTCCTGCCTGGAGGGCTGCAAAAACCAAACAAACCTCACTTCCTGTACACGGCCAGCTGTTTTCCACAGCACTCATTCAATTAGCATGATATTTATTTTTTTTGTAATATAATGAGCAATTCTTTGGCAGGTGTTGAAGCCATAATTGAAGCCACCACACTTCAAAGCAGCATGTTTTTCACTCTGATAAGTGAAATTAATGAATGAATGAATGACAGGTTAATGGTTTTCATGCCTTACATTCTGCCACAGCCAGTAATATTGCATATTTGTTGTTCTGTCTCAACCCCCCCCCCCCCCCCCCCCCCCACACACACACACACACACACACACACACACACTCGCTGCAACAGAGATGCGCAGTCACAGGCCGGACCGGGCAGGGCCGGGCATGATTATAATTCCTGAACATACCTGGTAAGTCAGGGCAACAGGACTGGTAAGCAACTGCAGAGAAAAGTCACGCTTTAGACTACACCAAAATCAGCTTTGAATAGAATTATTCACTCACAGAACAATCAACAGAGTACAGAAATATTCACCCACAGGACAATCAACAGAGTACAGAAATATTCACCCACAGGACAATCAACACAGTACAGAAATATTCACCCGCAGGACAATCAACAGATTGCAGAAATATTCACCTATAGGACAATCAACAGATTACAGAAATATTCACCCACAGGAAGATCAACAAGAGTACAGAATCATTTACCCAGAGGAATGTACGGAAAAAGCAAACAGTTGTCAGTCTTGCTATCTTGGTAGAAGGTCAGTAACATTAATCAGAAGGGTTTAGCTGAGGTGAAAAGATTATAGTAAAACCAACAGATTGTTGTTCTTTGAATGTCATGGTCACAAGTTAGTGTAAATAAATTAATATTTACATATTTGATTAAAATGCACAGGAAGAGAACTGTGAAGTCATTGAGTTCACTATCCACATTGAGATAGTAACTGAGAGTAACTGACCATATTCAGACTGAGAGTAACTGACCATATTCAGACTGAGTAACTGACCATATTCAGACTGAGAGTAACTAACCATATTCAGACTGAGAGTAACTGACCATATTCAGACTGAGAGTAACTGACCATATTCAGACTGAGAGTAACTGACCATATTCAGACTGAGAGTAACTGACCATATTCAGACTGAGAGTAACTAACCATATTCAGACTGAGAGTAACTAACCATATTCAGACTGAGCGTAACTGACCATATTCAGACTGAGAGTAACTGACCATATTCAGACTGAGAGTAACTGACCATATTCAGACTGAGAGTAACTGACCATATTCAGACTGAGAGTAACTGACCATATTCAGACTGAGAGTAACTGACCATATTCAGGCTGAGAGTAACTGACCATATTCAGACTGAGAGTAATCTTGGTAGAAGGTCAGTAACATTAATCAGAAGGGTTTAGCTGAGGTGAAAAGATTATAGTAAAACCAACAGATTGTTGTTCTTTGAATGTCATGGTCACAAGTTAGTGTAAATAAATTAATATTTACATATTTGATTAAAATGCACAGGAAGAGAACTGTGAAGTCATTGAGTTCACTATCCACATTGAGATAGTAACTGAGAGTAACTGACCATATTCAGACTGAGAGTAACTGACCATATTCAGACTGAGTAACTGACCATATTCAGACTGAGAGTAACTAACCATATTCAGACTGAGAGTAACTGACCATATTCAGACTGAGAGTAACTGACCATATTCAGACTGAGAGTAACTGACCATATTCAGACTGAGAGTAACTGACCATATTCAGACTGAGAGTAACTAACCATATTCAGACTGAGCGTAACTGACCATATTCAGACTGAGAGTAACTGACCATATTCAGACTGAGAGTAACTGACCATATTCAGACTGAGAGTAACTGACCATATTCAGACTGAGAGTAACTGACCATATTCAGACTGAGAGTAACTGACCATATTCAGGCTGAGAGTAACTGACCATATTCAGACTGAGAGTAACTGACCATATTCAGACTAAGAGTAACTGACCATATTCAGACTGAGAGTAACTGACCATATTCTAATCTACCTCCACTTGTCCCAGTACTCTACCTCCACCTGTCCCAGTAATCTACCTCCACTTGTCCCAGTAATCTACCTCCACCTGTCCCAGTAATCTACTTCCAGCTGTCCCAGGGCTCTAACTCCACCTGTCCCAGTACTCTACCTCCACCTGTCCCAGTAATCTACTTCCAGCTGTCCCAGGGCTCTAACTCCACCTGTCCCAGTACTCTACCTCCACCTATCCCAGTAATCTACTTCCAGCTGTCCCAGGGCTCTAACTCCACCTGTCCCAGTAATCTACTTCCAGCTGTCCCAGGGCTCTAACTCCACCTGTCCCAGTACTCTACCTCCACCTGTCCCAGTAATCTACTTCCAGCTGTCCCAGGGCTCTAACTCCACCTGTCCCAGTACTCTACCTCCACCTGTCCCAGTAATCTACTTCCAGCTGTCCCAGTACTCTACCTCCACCTGTCCCAGTAATCTACTTCCAGCTGTCCCAGGGCTCTAACTCCACCTATCCCAGTACTCTACCTCCACCTATCCCAGTACTCTACCTCCACCTGTCCCAGTAATCTACTTCCAGCTGTCCCATGGCTCTAACTCCACCAGTCCCAGTACTCTACCTCCACTTGTCCCAGTACTCTACCTCCACCTGTCCCAGTAATCTACCTCCAGCTGTCACAGGGCTTTAACTCCACCTGTCTCAGTACTATACCTCCACCTGATCCAGTAATCTACCTCCAGCTGTCCCAGGGCTCTAACTCCACCTGTCTCAGTACTCTACATCCACCTGTCCCAGTACTCTACCTCCACTTGTCCCAGTACTCTACCTCCACCTGTCCCAGTAATCTACCTCCAGCTGTCCCAGGACTCTAACTCCACCTGTCCCAGTACTTTACCTCCACCTGTCCCAGTAATCTACCTCCAGCTGTCCCAGGGCTCTACCTCCACCTGTCCCAGTAATCTACCTCCACCTGTCCCAGTACTCTACCTCCAGCTGTCCCAGGGCTCTACCTCCACCTATCCCAGTACTCTACCTCCACCTGACCCAGGGCTCTACCTCCACCTATCCCAGTACTCTACATCAGGGGTTCCCAAACTGGTCCTGGGGAACCCCTGTGTATGCTGGCTTTCATTGCAACCACAGTTGCAATCCCAGAATTTTAACAAGCTGTTAATTTTTCTTAATTAGGTGCTTTTCATGTTTGGAGGAATTATTCACCCTCTTAAGCCACATTATGTCAGAAATAGCTATGCATGCCATGTAGAATAAACTCCCTATGTTCACATTGTGCTTATTGTGCTATATTGCAACAATTACATAAAAAGAGGTTACAAAATTATGTATTTTCACTCAAATGAAAGAGTGAAGTGAATCAATAGGCTCCTAATTAGGTTGTTGAACACATGTGCACGTTTTGGCTCGTTATCATTTGCTTTGTGTTTAAATTCTTCATTATCTACCAAATGGTTAGTTTTAGTGGCCATGTGTCCACACTTTCACCAATTAGGAACCTATTGATTCAAATCAGTCTTTAAATGGATCTGTTAAATAATTTTCTTATCTTTTTAAAATAATATAGCACAATAAGCACAATGTGAACATGGAGTGTTTATTCTACATGGCATCCATAGCTATTTCTGATATAATGTGGCTTAAGAGGGTAAATAATTCCTCTTAACATGACAAGCACCTAATTAAGAAAAATTAACAGCTTGTCAAAATTCTGGGATTGCAACTGTGGTCGCAACGAAAACCAGCATACACAGGGGGTCCCCAGGACCGGTTTGGGAACCGCTGCTCTACATCCATCTGACCCAGCGCTCTACCTCCACCTGTCCCAGTAATCTACCTCCACCTGTTCCAGTACTCTACCTCCATCTGACCCCCATACTTCTACCTGTGTCCTCCACCTGTCCCCTTCATGAGTCCTGCATCTCTGTACACCTTCTGCATCATTGGTAGGCTGCCCTGCAGGTGAGCCCCACCACGTTGTTATCTGCAGACTGAGCACCTAAATGCACTACCGGAGACACTAAGAGCATGCCTTTGATTGATGGGGACACTGTGTTACATGAGATGAGTCACCTTAGTCTTAGCAGAAGAGGTCATTTCTCACCCCCCCCCCCCCCACCCCCCTCCCTAAAATTAGCCCTGAGAAAATTCCAACCTTTAATTGAAGTAAATTTATTCTGAGAAAAAAAATCCCTCATCAAGAAATAATTATTTTAACAAAACATGTGTGCCACAATTATTGGCACCCCTAGAAATTCTTCTCAAAATGTAACTGAAGCATTTTTTCCATTTATATTTTACTTTTTAAAGTTGATCAGAGTGTTTAGGGACTTTTAAGCAGTAATCCATGACTTCATGTTTCACTGGGGTATAAATATGAGGTGACACAGTAGCCATATTCCCTTATTCATATATCAACATGGGAAAGATAAGAGAACACACAAATCAAATGAGGGAAAAGTGTGTTGAGCTTCATAAGTCAGGGAATGGCTATAAAAAAAATAGCTACTCACCTGAAAATGCCCATATCTACCATTAGGGCAATACCTAAAAGGTTCAAAGCAACTGAAGCTGTTACAAACTTGCCTGGAAGAGGACCCAAGTTTATTTTGCCCCCACGCACTGAGGAGGATGGTAAGAGAGGCAAAAAAGATCCCTAAGGATCACTTTTGGAGAATTACAGAGGAAAATAGCATCTTGGGGTCATCAAGCCTCCAAAACTACCATTAGACGTCAGCTCCATGCCAACAAATTATTTGGAAGGCATGCCAGAAAAAAACCTTTCCTGTCATTTGACCACAAACGTAAGCGCCTGGAGTTTGCTAAACGCTACTGGAACTTTGACTGGAACTGTGTTCTATGGTCAGATGAAACAAAAATTTTGCGATTCGGCAACCAACACTCAAGGTGGGTTTGGCATAAGAAGAAGGATAGCTATACCGAAAATAACCTGATCCCCACTGTTAAGTATGGTGGAGGTTCCATGATGTTGTGGCGCTGTTTTTCCTCCAAAGGCCCTGGGAACCTTGTTAGGGTACATGGCATCAACTCCATGAAATACCAGAAAATTTTAAATCTGAATCTGGCTGCCTCTGCCAGGAAACTAAAACAGGGTCGTCGTTGGATCTTCCAGCAGGACAATGATCCAAAACATACGTCCAAATCAACACAAAAATGGTTAAGTGAACACAAAATCAAGCTTCTGCCATAGCCTCAGTCCCCTGACCTAACCCCCATTGAAAACCTGTGGGCTGAGCTGAAGAGGAGAGTGCACAAGAGAGGACCTAGGACTCTGGATAAATCTTGAGAGATTCTGTAAAGAGGAATGGTCTCAGTTTCCTTACTCTGTATTCTCCAACCTTATTAGATGTTACGGGAGAAGACTCAGTGCTGTTTTATTGGCAAAGGGAGGTTGAACAAAGTATTAAATGCAGGGGTGCCAATAATTGTGGCACATGTGGTTTTGTTAAAAATAATTATTTCTTGATGAGGGATTTTTTTCTCATAATAAATTTACTTCAATTAAAGGTTGGATTTTTCTCATTTTTTCAGTGTGAGATTAAGCTGATTCACCAAACGGTGAATTTTTTATAACCCTTTTTACTCATCTTTACCAGAGGTGCCAATAATTGTGTGTGTGTGTGTGTGTGTGTGTGTGTGTGTGTGTGTGTGTGTGTGTGTGTGTGTGTGTGTGTGTGTGTGTGTGTGTGTGTGTGTGTGTGTGTGTGTGTTTGTGTTTGTGCGTGTGCCTAAGTACTCAGCTGTTGGATCCTGTATCTGTGATTCAGGTCTCCAGGCCTGTGTTTCTCCCTCAGGACAGTGAAAGGTAAGAGAGCAGGCATCACATCTCAGGACAGTGAAAGGTAAGAGAGCAGGCATCACATCTCAGGACAGTGAAAGGTAAGAGAGCAGGCATCACATCTCAGGACAGTGAAAGGTAAGAGAGCAGGCATCACATCTCAGGATAGTGAAACATATCATTAGATCTGTGCCGAATGATCACTGCTCCAGTCTCTAAAGCTGAATTAAAGCCACTCAGCTCACACATGCTAAAAAGAAATTAGGACCAATCACACACATACACCCACATTTACACAGCCAATCACAAATAAATACACCCCTAACAGTCACTCAGCTAACCACACACACCAACATTCACATAGGGCAATCACACACATACACCCACATTCACCCAGCCAATCAAATACATACGCCCACATTCACCCAGCCAATCACACACATACACCCACATTTACACAGCCAATCACATGTAAATACACCCACAGTCACTCAGCTAACCACACACATACACCGACATTCACCCAGCCAATCACACACAAACACCCACATTCACCCAGCCAATCAGACACATACACCCACATTCACCCAGCCATTCACACACATACACCTACATTCACCCAGCCAATCAGACACACACACACACACACACACACACACACACACATTCACCCAGCCAATCAGACACATACACCCACACACACACACACACACACATTCACCCAGCCAAAGGCACATACACCCACATTGATCCAGCCAAAATCAGATTTTACCCAAACCTTGATCTTACCTGGCCCCACCCTAATGTTAACTGGCCCCATCTAATCTTACCTGGCCACTTTTTTCTTCATTCAAATATTAAGACCGTATTTTTCTTTCAGCCCAAACAAAAAACAAATCCTCAACATTTATCTTGAAATGCAAAGAAGGCTGCTTTTGGGATTGTTTGGATTTAATTAATTTAATGCAGTATATTTATGTTTAATACCTGCTAACTCCACCCCCAGTGCTCAAACAGTGCTATTAAACAGCAGGACCATCTGAATTGGGGATTGTAGTGTACTGATGGCAGCAGAGGCGGGCCAGGGGGGCGGGGGGTTAAAATGATCCCCACACAGACAGCTCTCACTCACTGATGTCCCATACTATTTTGGCAAGGTGGCCCCTCTGTGATTCGCTGACATGTGCAGAGATTCCCCCAAACACACACACACACACACACACACACACCCTGCCAGCAGAGCCAGGGGCCCCCGGAGGGTGGAGTGAACAAACACACACACACACACACACACGCATGCACACATACCTATACCACATTTACACACATATATAAGATTACATCCACATAGTATTATATAAATATGTGGTTAAAGATAATGTAATATTACATGGAATTACAATTGCACACCAGATAACACAAACAAATGATACATGCATACCACTACACAAGCACCAGATAACACAAACACAACATCACGTATGCATACACAATACAGAAATCTACAATTTGTGGTTCATAGCTATGCATGTACCACAATCCACAGTATTAACATTTTTAAATGTTAATTAGAGAAATTGAGTGAAAGAAAAGCGGGAGTCGAAAAAACAGCACACTTGCTTCAGCAGCGTTGACCTGCTCCACCTCCTTCACATTTTTCTTTACGAATCTATCCAAGGAATCTTTCAATTTTACACTGAATTAATCTCTCTTATTTTTCTTGTTTCTTTTTTTACGCCCCGAGCTGTAGCCTACTTTCTGAATTTGTCTCGGTCTCTACTGTTTGAGTTTGCCACCCGACTCGAAAAAAAAAACAACTTCAACTGAATTTGAAAATTTCATAGCAGCGGAGCGACGTAAGCCTATAGCTACTTCCCACATAACGTCAACTTTCCAAAACGCCATTTAGGCTAAATGTATTTCCGTGTGTATGGGTGTGCTTCACGAAGATATATAGGCTATTTTAAATAAATATAATTTTATTTAAAAAATTAATGTTTGTCATTTAAATTAATTTCCCCGCTCACCGCATGGCCCTGTGAAGTGCGGGGCCTGGAGCGGTCGCACCGGTTGCCCCCCCCCCCCCCCCCCCCAAAAGACGGCCCTGGGTGCGACCAACCCGGTGCGACCCTACTCAGAGTCACAACCCTATACGAACACCCACGTCTCAAGTATGGGAAGAGGTCTGTGGTCCGCCAGGCCATCCCATTAACAAACTCCATGATATCTGTCACCCGCAAATATCCAGGACATCACCATGACTACAGGCTGCACCACATGTGAACTGCTCTGTTAAGTGTGGGGACATGTCACAACACATTCAGTCGCCAAAAAAAGATTTTTCCCCACCTAGGCAGATTCCAGGCTGGCTTCAGTAGAAGATTCCTTTTTTCCTCCTTGGCTTGAATTACAGGATCTTTGGAAGGTTTGGGCTGAGATGCATGCTGCTCTTGTTTAGGCTGACCAGAAGTCCTCTTCTACTCGGATTGATCTGGTTAGATTTAGCTTGCTACATAGATCGTATATAAACAATCAAATAGCGTAGTATTATGGTCATAACTCCTGCCTGCCCTGTTCTCTTTTTTTAAATCCAGTATATGGTCAGCCGATATTATTTGAATATCATCATTTGTTAACATGCTAAGTACAGTATGTCCTATTTTTGGTATTTTTCTCTGTACAGATAGAGTCTCTGTTAGATGTGTGTTCTGCTGACTGGGTGAATGGGCTGGATGACACTGTCAAAAATTGTAACCAAATTTTAATTGGACTTTTACTTTTCATAGCATAGATGTCTGCATGCTGTGTCTTTTAAAGTGGCCATTATGCTGAAACCTGAATCTGTGATAGCCAGACCAAGCTGAGCAGTATAATAGGGCAGTACTGCTTAGAAACCAGCAACCTGTTGTTCTGACATCAAACATTTTTTTTTAAAATCTTTGCCTTTTTAAATGTTACTGCTGGGCCCATTTCTGACAGCATTGCTGGACGAGAGATTGTGCTGTAGACCTTCTTCAGTGGGAAACGGCTAGGGCAGGTCGTCATGTACAATGAAGCACGGGCCCACAGACTATTCCAAATGCATCACTAACTCATTCATATGAATATCCCAGTTTAGCCTAGCTATGTAACCCAGTCTAGTTTAGCCTGGTTATGTAACCCAGTCGAGTTTAACCTGGCTATGTAACCCAGTCTATTTTAGCCTAGCTATGTAACCCAGTCTAGTTTAGCCTGGTTATGTAACCCAGTCTAGTTTAGCCTGGCTATGTAACCATGTCTAGTTTAGCCAGGTTATGTAACCCAGTCTAGTTTAGCCTGGCTATGTAACCCAGTCTAGTTTAGCCTGGCTATGTATCCCAGTCTAGTTTAACCTGGCTATGTAACCCAGTCTAGTTTAGCCAGGTTATGTAACCCAGTCTAGTTTAACCTGGCTATTTAACCCAGTCTAGTTTAGCCTGGCTATGTAACCCAGTCTAGTTTAGCCTGGCTATGTAACCCAGTCTAGTTTAGCCAGGTTATGTAACCCAGTCTAGTTTAACCTGGCTATGTAACCCAGTCTAGTTTAGCCTGGTTATGTAACCCAGTCTAGTTTAGCCTGGTTCTGTAACCCAGTCTAGTTTAACCTGGCTATGTAACCCAGTCTAGTTTAACCTGGCTATGTAACCCAGTCTAGTTTAGCCTGGTTATGTAACCCAGTCTAGTTTAGCCAGGCTATGTAACCCAGTCCAGTTTAGCCTGGCTATGTAACCCAGTCTAGTTTAGTCTGGCTATGTAGATGATCAGGCTGCCTGACCAGCACAGCAGTAGACTATATGAGAGAAGCAGAGGGCAGCTTAGTGTATTTTTATATCATTATTGGATTTACGAATATGCATATTTATATTTAGCTCTGCCAGTGTGGTTAATCACAGGGACTCTCTACATGCCCAGTGCCCCTGAGGCCACAGAACATGGTGGAGGTCTGTTTGTGTAGACCTGATTTTCTGGCCTATAGAGTCACACCTACTTCCCCTGGCCTGTATACCCTCTGATATTATAAGAGCACAATGAAATACTGCTGCTCAGCATTAATGCTGGCGGCCAGCAGGACTCTGAGATGAGTGCAGGCAGGTGGCAGAGACACAGTCAGAGCAGATATGTGCTGGAACCGGACCCAGCTCAGGCCAGAGGACGGACCGCTGCAGAAATAGAATGACTGGCAGACTTCATAAGTGTGTCCCAGAAGGGATTAGTCCACCACTACCCACATTTATCACCCCAGCATGACAGACATATTTCTTATTGGGTCCCAACTGTCAGTGCATGCTCACTCCAACAAATGCTCTCCCCTTCCTCAACACTACAAATCCCATGATTCCTGGCCTGGAAAGGAAGCATTTTCTGCTGCTCTGACTATTCTGGGACATGTGCCTCTTAAGGACTTGAAAAATGTTTCTGCGCAACTTGCCATTGGTCTTGAGGTATTCTAGGAGCAGTAGTCCTTGAGGGCACATGGCACATAATCGCTATTATGTGTACAGTGGTGTGCTGCTTGGGATGTGATCGGAAGGAACAGTGGGGTGTGGGGGGTGTAGCGTTTCATTTTTGGAGAGCCCCTCGTAAATTAGTACTGTAAGGGAATCACTCTTAACTGAGTGACTAAAGGGGAGAGAGGCATACAGAAAAGTGAAAGTCAAAGGTGAAAGGTCAGCTCCCTCGCAGCATCAGCAGAGGTAGGACAGCAGAGTGATTTATGGGGTGAGGGGCGGGGTTATGACTTCATGTGCAACATTACAGAAAACACAAAGCCACTTTCCCCTGCTTCCCTTGGTACTAACCCAGTAATATCCATGTCTCAGTTTAGCAATGATACACACTACACACAAACACGCACATCACAACTACACACAAACACGCACATCACAACTACACACAAACACGCACACCACAACTACATACAAACACACACATCACAACTATACACTAAAAACACACATCACAACTACACACAAACACACACCACAACAGATACACACAAACATACACTTCAGTTCTAATCTTCAACTTCAGGCACAGAATTTGCTTGAAATAGACCTATTTGGTTTTTGTGTGTGCTTGCAAGTGCCTACTTGAATGTGTGTGTGTGTGTGTGTGTGTGTGTGTGTGTGTGTGTGTGTGTGTGTGTGTGTGTGTGTGTGTATGCATGCATGCGTGTGTGTGGCCTAGCTAACTCTGATGGTCATTTCTTCATACACAACCAGTAAAAATGGTTGGGTGCACTCCCAACCCAGCTTAGAACAAGTAGTTTTACTTCCTGTTTAGCAGAACCCTTGCTCAGCTTCTACTGGCCTGGTGTTATAGCTCACAGATATAATCCCATAACCCTCTCCATAAACCTGTATTATTGTTCACAGACATAACCCCATAACCTTCTCTATATGGCTGCATTATAGCTCACAAACATAACCCCATAACCCTCTCCATAAGGCTGCATTATAGCTCACAGACATAGCCCCATAACCCTCTCCATAATGCAGCATTATAGCTCACAGACATAGCACTATAACCCTCTCCATAAGCCTGCATTATAGCTCACAGACATAGCCACATAGCCCTCTCCATAAGCCTGTATTATAGCTTGCAGACATAACCCCATAACCCTCTCCATAAGGCTGCATTATAGCTCACGGACATAGCCCCATAACCCTCTCCATAAGCCTGCATTATAGCTCACAGCTATAACCCCATAGCCCTCTCCATAAGCCTGCATTATAGCTCGCAGACATAACCCTCTCCATAAGCCTGTATTATAGCTCACAGCTATAAACCCATAGCCGTCTCCATAAGCCTGCATTATAGCTCGCAGACATAACCCTCTCCATAAGCCTGTATTATAGATCACAGCTATAATATCCCCATAACCCTCTCCATAAGCCTGTATTATAGATCACAGCTATAATATCCCCATAACCCTCTCCATAAGCCTGTATTATAGATCACTCAATATACTTCATTTCACTATCAAATTCAAATGAAAATGGGCTGCCATGACAATCACATTCCTCCATAATCAATAATGGGAATATATATTTTAAAAAGTAATAATAACGATAATAATTACAATACAAAGCCTGTGAATCCCTCTCCCTGTATCAAGTTTTTAATTGTCAGTCATTCCCTCAAATTTGGGTTTATTAATGTAAATTTTAAGTCTTGTTTTTTTTTAAAAACTCATAATTTGGAGTGTTTTACTGGGCAGAGTAGTAGTGGATTTTAGAAAGAAGCATGTAGAGCTCCTGTCATTTTGACAGCTTCATGTTTAAAAGTCACTCAAATGCACCTGGACCGCTGTGACTCACCAGAACCCCGCAAACCCCTCTGTGGCCCCACAGACTTTCTCTCTACTCCCGAACTTCAGTCCCCAAAATGACTAATTTCTCCTGTGTGATGCCTGCACTGTCAGCTCTATCCACTGTACCACTGTAACCCCTTACACGCCAGCCTCTTCAGTCACCCGGCTTGCCTCCACCTCCAACCAACCCCCCCCACTCCCCCCCCCCCCCCCCCCCCCCCTCCACTGCACCCACCTCCAAGGCCAGCTCCTCCATCTCAAACTGTTTCTTGGCCAGCCGGTTCTCTCCCACATGCTGGTGGTAGTAGATGACCATAACATCATACTTCTTCATCACTGACTTGTAGTTCTTGGAGTTGAGGTCATGGACTCGGTCCTTTCCGTCATATTCGGGGAACTCCAGCCCCTTTTCCCCCCAGGACAGTCCCCCGAAAGAGAGCAGAACCCCCAAAAGCACCCAGCTCCACTTCATGGCTCCTCACCTACCGTAAAGAGCACCCCTAAATGAGAGAGTTCCTGTGGAATCAGCAGGAGGAACAGAGACCCCCACAGCAGCAGGGAGGTCCCAGGTCACACAGCGGGCCCAAACCCCCCCTTTTTAAAAAGCAGGTGCGTGGAAGAGCGAGTGAGCGAGGAGGGGGGCGTGTGACAGCGAACAGCAGCAGGAGAGAACAAGCTGTGGTAGGGGCTGGAGGGCTGGTCAAATGTAAGAAGCAGGGTGGGGGGGCATGCGCAGAGAGGGGGAGAGAGAGAGAGAAAGGGAGGGGACAGGATTCCTTTGCCATATTGAGTTTTGAAGGGTCTCTGACACCATCTAAAAATAAGAGGGATGCAGAACGGGGGAGCAAAACGAAACAGTTTTGGAATCTCTGGGACCAGCAAACAACGATGATGGTGATGATGATGATGATGGTTATGATGCCGATGGTGGTGACAATGATGATTATAGTAGTGATGGTGATGATGATGATGATGGTTATGATGCCGATGGTGGTGACAATGATGATTATAGTAGTGATGATGATGATGATGATGATGGTTGCACAGACATCCCATTACACTGTTAACTCCACCTGTTCTCAGGTTTAAATATCACCACATATCTCAACCAGAATCACTCCCCCTGGACCTTACATCCAGCTGTGTCCCTGAAAAGTTGGCATCATGCCAACCAGGTGCAATCCTGACTGCCATTCCAACCAGCTGTGATCCTGAGCAGGAACACCAAGGCCAAGTTAACAAGTATCAAATGCAGTGTCTTTGTTTCTGTCAGTAAAACGCCGTCCTGTGCATTTAGTTTGTCTGGCTATTGAACTTTGTTATATTATTACATTTGTATTGTTAGAAAAATGTAGATGATTCATGAAAACTATTTTTTTTAGGAACTCATCAAATGCATTAGCTGGCATGGTTTTTGCAAACTGTTTAAAAAAGCAGATAAAAAGTTGACATTACAGTGCAGACACACTGCTGACACAGTCTGCTTGAGACTTCCATCTTGCTGCATGTGTGTGTGTGTGTGTGTGTGTGTGTGTGTGTGTGTGTGTGTGTGTGTGTGTGTGTGTGTGTGTGTGTGTGTGTGTGTGTGTGTGTGCCTCAACATAGACAGTCAGATTCATGTGCAGTATCCACTAAAGGTGAGTTAGATTCTAGTGATTTACTCACTCCTGATATAATAGATCAGTGTGTTCAGTGGTGGCAGATTTGACAGGTGACAGATTCTGATCATTTATAAAGCTTGGATATGTAACTAACTCTTAGATATTAATTTAACCAACGTTTTGCTTATGGCCAGAAGTCTGAAATCCGTGTGACTCTAACCTCTCAATCAGCAAAGGTTTGCAAACACAGAGGCGTCATTGAGAAATAAGTAAGATCTCTGGAATCTGAAAGCATGAATCACCCCTGAAACCTCCCAGATAGCAGGCGATTTCAGGCCAAATGATGTTGAGTTTAGGCACTTGAGGGTCAGTTATGGCAATGGCTAGTGTATTGTGGGTCAAAAGTGGCCCAACAGTCACCAGCCACATTTAAAGTTTATCACAGCATTTGGATTCTGGGCCAAACGTGGCCCAAATGCAGTTCTGGCCCATATCATACCTGAGACATGGTCTCATCAAGGTTGAGTTGTGGCTGCGTTCTGGCAGCCAGATTCAGATGGGTTCATCGGTGTCATTCCATGGCGGTATGTGGGACAAATTAAAGTGGTAAGTGTGGGCCAGCACAGGTTGATCACTCCGTCCCTATCTGGGCTGAGAGATGGCACAATGTGGACAGAGACAGAAGGGAGAGCAGGTATGTGAGAGGTGAACAGAACAAAAGCTGGAATCCAGAATCACTCCCCCTGGACTGAAAATTTTTCATTGGGAGAAATTCCTTGGATAAAATCCAGAATTTTTTTTTCAAAACAGTTTGAAAAGTTAGCCGGATAACTCCTTAATTCTCCTCGGCAGAACCCCATCCAGGTGTTGCCAGTTTCCAGGTTGGATTTTTCCGGTGTTGGTGAATCTCATTTACACAGTAATCATAATCCTGTTCATATACATGTTCTTTTTCTAGGTGTTACAGAGTATATTCCTTTATTTATTATGTACAGTAATACATTTGAAAAAGTCTTGTAGTATCAGTTTGTATGGGTTTGTGCTTTGCAGTTACTACTGGCAGATGATTGGATGCTTTTCAATATACTTCCTATTTCAAGGTCCAAGTACCAGAACAGTTATATGAATATGACATCAGTGATTGGAGATAATATTACGGGTGTGTGTCATAGTATATAGAGATAGAGAAAGAGAGAGTGTGTGTGTGTGTGTGTGTGTGTGTGTGTGCTCATGTTATATTCAGTTTCAAGGAAGAAAGTCTGACAGCTATTAGTTTACAAGGTGAAAGAGAAGAGCTGAGTTATTAATATGAGTCAGGAACATGATCCACTACCTCAGTGGTTTTAACAGTTAATGCCTATTTGGTCACCAGCTGGGGGTGGGGGTGGGGCTGAGGGGGGTGTGGCCTCAGGTCTCTCCTATCTGGGTGGAGATGGTCTGGGCCATCTCTGCTCTCTATCAGACTATTACAGTATCATAGTTTTGGGGGGGGAATGTATGTTTAAACACACACACTCAAACATGAACACACACACACACACACAAATATGTGCACACATATAAACACACTCAAATACATACGCACCCACAACTGTGCACACAGACATAAACACAGATATGCACACATACACACCCAGTTATTATTCATTCACGTTTTGACATGTGGATAATTCAGTATGAGAGACCAGTACAGTTAACCATAGTTTGACGGCACCGGCCTGTTCAACTGCTCATATATGCCCCCCCCCCTATAGTCTTTGCCCTGACTTCACTGTACCACTGCTGCACTCTCCAGGCAACAGTGCCCTCTGCTGGCGTGAGATGCAATTGCCACCACACTGCGAGGTTCACTTCTCTGGAAATATTATTCACCTGTGTAAGTGATTTACTCAACTGGAAGAATAATATACGCCTGTGATTGATTTACTCACCTGGAAGAATAATATACCTGTGTGCTTGATTTACTCAACTGGATTAATAATATGTATGTGTGATTGATTCACTCAACTGGATTAATGGTATATCTGTGTGATTGATTCACTCAACTGGATGAATAATATGTCTGTGTTTTATTTATATTAGAGCTGCACAAGCCTTGCAATTACTGAGGCATTATGACAATTGTTTATTATGGTGATAATGGTGCTGATGATGGTGGTGATGGTGATGATGATGAAGGTCATGTGTAAAGACCAGGGTAAATGCATGCTTCCTGCCTCCTTTGTGAACATGGCCATTGATTCCCCTGCAGAAGAGCAGTGATGTTCAATTAAATTTTATTTGTATAGCTTTTTACAGAGAACTGAAGGAAAGGAAAATTGGGCAAAAACCATGTCTGAACCACCAAACAGCACATGAGGTAAAAACTCCCCAGAGTGATATCTCAGGACATAGGGGAGGGGCTAATCCAGTCATAGGAGGATGGGATAATCTAGCACTATGGGGAGGGACTAATCTAGCCCTGCTGGTAATGTGTAATGAGGAGGTGTTGCATCTGGCTCACTCTCAGCAGTCAGCTGAGGCTCAATAATAAACTCTCCTGCTGGAGCTCCTCTCTGACCTCTCTCTGTATGTTTCCATCAAGTGTTTTTTTATGCTCATTTTGAAGTTGCTAATCGGAAAAGCTGAATGGAAAAACCAAATTTCTAAAGAAAAATCCTAAATATCACAAAAACGTTTTTAAGCTCACTTGAGGCGGAAAAGCTGAAGTGTCGATGAAGAGAAGATACGATAAAAGGGGATGGAAACAGATTTTTGGAATGAAGTGGCATATAGTATAGTGCAGTAGCCTCAGCCGTTATAAATTTAACCACCTCATGTCTTTGTCAGAATATGGCAAGATAAAGCTGGCATAACAAACATGCAATGTAAGTCCTCCAATGGCAAGTACTGGTACATCTTAAACTCTCCATTCTCTCCCCTCAGCTTGTTTTTAAGGAACCATTATTGGGCACTCTTTTGATGACTTTTGATGCCCTGTGCACAGGGGGTTAGTGAACACCAGTGGATGGAAACACGTAGTAATTAGCATTTTCTTTTTGTCAACTTAAAATTCACACATTTGGATGGAAACATAACTTGTGTTTATGGCCCAGACAGGGGGCCTCATTCATGAAACGTGAGCAGAACAAAATTGCACATAAATCGTTCGTATTATCAATGTTGTTTATAATTTTGGTATTCATCAAAGTTTTCGTATGTATGAACAGAATTTAAACCTGCTCAGGACCACGCATACTGCAGCCGTAAATTCAAAATGCCGCTAAATGTAGCTTCTGAATGTCGATTAGAATAGGCCTATGAATTCTTTTTTTTTAATTCACAAGACTAAATGTAGCCTTTGAAGTGCACAAATACAAATGTAATAATTACGACTGTAAAAATCAAGCACTTTAGATTAAGCCTATTAATCAATTGTAGGTTATGAATTTATTTAATTAGACACATAACTTAATTAATGCTCCCAGTATGCTATTTTCTGAATTGATTAAATTATGTTATATAATGTTATATAATGTTATATGATGTTAAATGTGCTAATTAAAACACACATTTAACCAATGAACAAAATTTGCTATGACTTACAGTTCTGTATAGCTAGCGTTGCAATGGCTGATCTTGTGCTGTTGGAGGAGTTGGCTCCTTAGGAGAGAACGCATCTTTATTGCACATAGGCTAGGCTATTTGTTGGCTGAGAGTGATGTATGGCTGGCGTTTTCGGGTTTTTATGAAATTGCCAACCTGCCCAATGTCATTCTACTGCACAAAAGTAGCCTCAAGGCTCCATCCACATATACCCTCTCCACCTCAGCTGATGTGGGGTGAGCATACTGGTGCAAAATGGCTGCCATTGCATTGTCTAGGTGGGTGCTACACATTGGTTTGGTTCAGGCGAGTTTCGCCCTCATCATTGTAAAGTGAATATACAGTTGAAATCGGATGTTTACATACACTTAGGTTGAAGTCATTAAAACTCATTTTTAACCACTCCACAGATTTCATGTTAGCAAACTATAGTGTTGGTAAGTCAGTTAGGACATCTACTTTGTGCATGAGACAAGTAATTTTTCCAACAATTGTTTACAGACAGATTACTTCACTTTTAATTCACTTTATCACAATTCCAGTGGGTCAGATGTTTACATACACAAGTTGATTGTGCCTTTAAATTTTTAAAATATTTGGTTGCATATCCTTTGGCTTTGCATGCCATGACTTCCTGATGTCTGTGACCCAACAACATCAAAAGACTCTTGATATCTTATTTTCTGGTACTCTTACAAGCGATACTATAACGTCTCTGCATTTGAATGGATCTCTGTGGAAACTGGGGGGTAGGACTAGATTTAGCTGTAAATTATGCTGGAACCGTATGGAATACATGATTGGCAAAATGGCTGTAAGTCATCAAGATATCAAACGAGCCTCAAACCATCACTCTGCTGCCAGATATGTAGTAGATATCGATGGATCACTTTAACTCCTTTGCATAGAAGGTGACGCCAGCGGGACCTTTTTGCTCAACTGAGACATTTGTTGCTACTGCAGCCAAACTATTAGTAGAAATCACAAACTCTGTGTTTTAACTTTATTGGTAGACGGTTCGTGACGATTTGTGTCACTATTTCCCAGTAGCAAGTTCATTTAACAAGCAACCCCCCACCTAGTCTATACCTACCCATGCGTGACATAGTGGACAATAGCGTCTATGTTTGAATTCATAAATATATTTATTCATCATATAAAATTAGAATAACGTCATAGCAACAAGATAAACCCAACAATAGCCTGATCATATGCCAGAAAAGCCGTGAAAAGCCCTGCTCACTCAAATGCAAAATAAACTGTGAAAGTACTGTCTCATTCTACCATGTATTCTACTTGCAATATATGCTACTAAATATGAAATAAATATACAATCCTACCATTGGTTTCACACATCGAGATTCAGTGGTCATTTATTGTCTGGTACAATCGGTTTGAGAAATATACAACACTTTATACCGCTATTACACTATCTGAAACGTTGATGTGTAATACCCCCATGCCCTGTAAGCCTGTCTCATTCATTACAGTTCATTCTGGTTTAATTGTCGGCTTTTTTATCCAATAGAGTACATTATAACCTTAGCAACAGTATATTCCATGTCTTTTTGGGTGCTTTGAACAATTTACTACAGCCCAGTGTAACAGCAGTCTAGTATTACGCAAGCTCTATAGAAAACGCATTAGGGAGGGGAGTTTCCCTTTTCCGATATGTAAGTATTTTTGTGTCTAAAATGCCGTTGGTCTCGCTAGCTACATGTGTACATTAGTGTTTCCACTTGAGCACTGTCTTTCCAATATGTTTGATAGCCCTATTGTTATTTTCGCATTTTGAGTGCATTTCACATACTGTAGTGCAATCGTTAAATTTATTTTTGATGTAGGCTACCGATGTTCATTGAAGATAGAACATTTGGCAGCCTTTTGCAAATGGCGGAATACTATTTTATGTTCATGTTATCGTACATAATATAGGCTATGGTATATATACTTGTCTCTTAGGGCATGACAAATGCTCATTCCAATTTACTGTGCGCTGATATGTGGTAGATTAAGGTAAAAATTTCCTTGGAGTCTATTATGTTCCTATAATGAATAGGAACATTAAAAAAAAAAAAACTACAGAAAAATGCAATCCCAGGACAAAAGTATACATACTGTAGAGTACAGGGAAAAGTGATGTTTTATTGAGGTACAAGAGTGAAAGATTAGGGGCTCTGTCTTGGCGATCCTGGCGCTTGGTCTAAGCGCATGGTGTAAAGTCCATTTAGGGCGTGTCCAAGTCCACTTTTGCTTTTTTAACGGCGTGTTTTTTGGGCGCTAAGCACGGCGCAAGTTGCAAATGGGCTGAACCTAGTTGCTTCATTAATTATAGGTGTGTCTTGGGCGTGACATGCAATAAACCAATCAAAATGTCATATCCCATTCCCTTAAAAGCCTGCTTTTCCACCTTGGCGGATTGCCTTGATGGCGAAACAGACTTGCTCGTGCGTGTTTAGTGTGATCAAGGAATAGGCTAAATGGAGTATGATCAATATTATTCGGACTAACCATTAGCCTGTGAGTTCCTGGTAATTCCCGACAGGGCTGTTATTTTAGAAAATATATGCGGTTAAATTTCGTTAAAAGGACCTGCAACAGCTGAGAATAAGCTATCAATGGCTTCAGTCTCACCTTAGAAAATGCCAAATTAGTCTGCTTGTTCAGCGAATTTCATTTGATTATGCAATGAAAGTGTCAAACATCAATTTCATGAGGCTGTTCTCATGGAGTTCTCGAAGTTCAAGCTTCATCCGAAGTTCATTAGGCTACCTGCATAGTAATATTGATTAATAACATAAATACCGTTATTTTGCCTTAATGATGACACTAAATACAATAAAGCTGTCAGGTTGGCAACCCATATGTTCAATAATTTTGTCCTTGTTTAATAATGTCCTGTTTATGGAAATGTGACCAACCTGTTTTAGTCGTAGCGTAATGCTTTAAAACAATCCACTTTCCCAGGAAGACCGTGAAACGTGCGACTTACAGCAGGGGAAACAGAAAAACATGCAGCGCACATTCAGAGAATGGTATTAAAATTAATTGTGAATTAATTGTGTAACGTGCTGCAAATTTGTTTTTGTTTCTAATTAGACGCTTAGTTCTCTTTAAAATTTAGTTTTTTTAAAGTTTTGTTCAGTTATGGAATAACAGGTGAAATCAGCTAGGTTTTAATAAGCTGAAAGTATGGAAACCTGGTCACTGTAATTTAAAAAATATGAAGGACGAAGAATAGCTAAGGTTACAATTTAGTTAACATGGTGACATTTATCTCCGTTTTTTAACCATAGGCTTTCGAAAAAACCTTATGCACAGCGAATCCGCTGTAGCCTAGGCTATTTGAAAAACAATAAATGCAATATTCACTGGACAAGGTTTTGAACTTTTTTCAGTCACAAACCATTCTATTTACTTGCAGGCTGTATTACTAGATAAACAGAGCTGTATTGTAATGACATCTGAAGCACATTTTCAGAACTCAAATGTCCGTCTATTGCCGTGCGCGAGTTTTCCATTGAATGACAATTCACGCATTAGGTGTAAATGACAATTTGTGCATTAGGCTTGATATAGGTGTTGTCAGCTCCTTTTTAATGGATAGCCATTGTCCCGTACCATCGCACATCGCCTGGATGTTGATGGAGTGGGCTGAAAGCAATTCAATGTGTTGAGGTAGGCTATGGACCCTTTTATTATTATGCATTTTTTGATATAGCCTACACAATAATTATATTTCACATTGTAATCTTGATATTTTAGTCATGCTTGTGCGCGCCCCTGTGTGTAACAGACAGGAGGGTACGCGCGTTGTGCACACACCTATGTAGACGCACTTATATGCGCCGTTAAAATAACATGTAAACAACTGCGACATGACTTTAGACCAGGTTTGTGGTGGTTCTAGCGCAAGCGCTTTCTGCTGACTCAAGATAGCAATATGCCAAAAATAATCCTGGCCACTCCTCATCTTACAGTTTTTCTCAATTGCTTACACACATTTTTTGAAAGCATACCTCATTTTCTCAAAACTCTAAACACAAATCCAAAAACCACACACACAAAATGCAAAACCCTACATATCTCCTGCAAAATGCTACTTTGCCTTCAAAACAATGTTATGTCTCCTCAAAATGGTAGTTTGTGTTCAAATGACACACACAGACCATCATATGAGTAGACATTTCTAAGAACCAATTGAACACTGATGTGCTGAATGGAAAACACTACTATGAATGGGAAAACACCAGTATGAAGGCCTTATCAGGAGCATTATGCCTTTTCATGTTCAGTGTTACTGTACGCTTACTCCTGTTGTAAAATATTACTGTATAATGTTTTTACTCAAATATAAAACAATACACAAATATACAGTAACAACAAAAATCTTTATTTTTTCCAAAAGTGCTGTAGCCTA
Organism: Synaphobranchus kaupii; assembly: GCA_029718625.1. Lineage (NCBI taxonomy): Eukaryota > Metazoa > Chordata > Actinopteri > Anguilliformes > Synaphobranchidae > Synaphobranchus > Synaphobranchus kaupii. The sequence continues at coordinate 118,313,160 of CM056376.1, forward strand.
TACATCACAGCAAACACAACTGGATGTGTAAATGATTTGCACAGATCAAACAATAGAAAATAGGCCAGTACAGTCAACAAAAAAAGAAAGAAAATGTAAATTAAAAAAGGACAAAAAAACTAGGCTGCATCCTGTCTTCGGTTCCTGTCTGGCCACAGGACCTCATCGACATCACAGGCTATGTTCTCTCTGGCCAAGCAGCGGGGGAAGTATCGCCTAGTATGGCGAATCCAGCCCTGAAATGCCTCAGGAGCTATATCGCCACATGCCTCCTCCTCGTCCTCCTCTTCCTCCTCCTCATCCTCCTCTTACTCTCACTCCTCTGCCTCTCTGATCACCTCTCACTTCAATGTTGCCATCCATTGTTCTCCAAACCAGGAGCTCACCTGTGGCCCTTATATTGCTCAAGCTTTGATTGGAAATTGCACAACGGCCTTGGAAATGGAAGTTTTGCCATTTGGCAGTGTGTTCTGTCTGAACACAAGGAGATTTGGCATTGATGAAGAGTGTGCAAAATAGAGAGTATTGTGTGTAGTGTTTTGAAGAAAGTGTGGTTTAGAATTTAAATCTGGGTCTAAAGCAGATAATTGTGTGTAGTGTTTTGAAGAAAGTGTGGTTTAGAATTGAAATCTGGGTCTACAGCAGGAAATGTGTTTATAGTTCAGCAGAATTGGTTTAGGGAGTTGGCACATGAGTTACAGGTTGTGGTCATTGTGTCATAAGTTCCAGTTTTTGTGTGTAAACAAAAAAAAAGTACAGAAAAACTGTAAGACCAACACGCCCAGTTCACTTGCAACGGGCGCAAGAATACATGGTAGTTAAACGACGTGAGCGCTACGCGTTATAATGAACCCTGCGCTGGGTGTAAGATAGGGCCACAGGCAACATATTTAGGTGTATGTAACACTGTGATATCAATGTTTTTTATCTTAAGCCATCAGAAGGAGCAAATGTATATGCTTTGTAATGGACAAAACTAACTTTATTCATTTTATGACATGTTTTGCAGAGGGATTTTGGACCCATAGATATCTACCCCCCTATACTGATGAAAATATAGTAATTCCCACTTGAAATTTATGCAAAAGTGAGTTTTATGAGCCAAAACTGTTGATTTGTAGTTAAATATATCATAATTTTTTTTATTTAGAGCAGTGCACAATTTAGCCATTTGGATAGATTTGGAGACACCATTTATGTAGGGGGTGAGAAAGAGAGAGTAGAGAGGGTGACAGAGAGAAAGAGAGAGAGAGGGTGAGAGAGGGAGAGAGAGAAGAGAGAGGGTGAGAAAAGGAGGGAGGATGAGAAAGGGAGAGAGAGGAGAGAGGGTGAGAGTGGGGAGGGAGGAGGGAGGATGAGAGAGGGAGAGAGGAGAGAGGGTGAGAAAGGGAGGGAGAGAGGAGAGAGGGTGAGAAAGGGAGGGAGAAGGTAGTGTGAGAGAGGGAGAGGGAGAGAGAGAGAGGGAGAGACAGGGAGCCGTAATGACTCTGCACTTTCTGCAGTGGGGCCTCATCCGCCTGGTTACTCTGGCCAAATCAAAGCAGCACACACACACACACTGCAAAAAGACAAGCCAAATGTAGAAGCATTATTTCTCTATTGTTGTGTGATTTTATCAGAATGTTTAATAGATTATTAAAACGTTCTCAGAAATGCCCCGTGCAACCCCCAGTCTAATGTTTTTTATACACTTTCTTGCTTAAATGAGAAGATCTTGTGATGGAGCAGGGACACTCATCCCTTGTGCTCTGAATTGCTCTTGGCGATGGCAGCTCTGTCTGCAGATGGTAAACAGACACACACACACACACACACACACACAGAACGAGACTCACTCACACACACACTCAGTCACACACACACACAGACGCAGTCACACACATGCACACACTCAGTCACATATATACATACTCACAGCAACATTAACAGAAACACTGCTACTAGCATAGTAACACCACAGCTGCCCTGGCTTTGCATTTAAATTAATTTGATATTTGTATATTATACCGGTATTCACCACTGGCACTGTAGAAGGGAAGACTCACACTATCAATAATGACTCAGACACAGACCACATTCACAGCCAGGAAACATCCTTTATCAATGGATTATCAAATATTTCATTTTAGGAAAGAGATACAATTTAAATAGTGCTTTTATTTTTGTATTTCAATCTCGTGAAAAATTATTGAATATTCTGTCTCACAACTACTGTCTGCAACTGTTACTACTGTAGGGGATACACCTTTATGTGGTAGTAGTGAGTAGGATGATTAGTAAAATGATGTCTGAGTCCTCACACGGGCAGCACCATTTATGTAGGGGACACGCCTCTACCATCCTTATACAACTAGTGGCGTAATTTTAGTATAATAAATCAGTCTCATAAAAATTTTATATACTATTCTCAAAAGAGAATATGCTAACTACAAATGGGCAACTTCACCTAATAATTTAATGAATTATCAATAAAATGATACATTAATAATTACCTTAACAAACTCACAACATTATATACTCAGTTGATACTGAATTAATATAAATGATTCAGCTAAGAGGTGAAAGCATTTGGGGTATTCCTGCGATTAGCAGTGGCTGACTTAATTCAACACAAGAGCAACATTAATGCAGACGATCTTGGAAAATGTAATAAAATTTATTGAACACCAAGTACCAAGTGGAGCAAAGCACGATTCACTACTATAATGTACAACAACCTATGTGCGAGTGCATGTGTGTGTGTGTGTGTGTGTGTGTGTGTGCGTGTTGGATGCACGTGGGAAATTTTCATGTTCTCCTACATGTGGGGGGTTACACCACTTGGCGTGTGCATGCCTCGGACACGTGTTCAGAGAGAACAAAGAAACTAAAATGGAGGGAGGTTTGAAACTAGCTGGAGCTAGTTAACAATGGCGCATGAACTGTACCAAACACAGATGCGCCCGCCTCGCTCAGTAGGGTCGGCAGGGTTTGCAAGGGCTCTTTTCCCCGGGTGTGCAGGCCGTACGCGGAGGTGAGACAACAACAACAACTGACTGGGAAAGACGAGCCAATGTTGGGTGTTTTATAACCTTATTGCTGGCTGTGATATCGGCCGGAAAGTATCGCATTACAGTGCAGAAATCATAACTGGGACAACATCCTACGTCACTTGCATCTAACTCAATCACCCCACCCAAGTTTCAGAACTTTAGGTCAAAGGGTTTTAGAATTATTAGCATTTATGAGATGAGCCATGCCCCCTGAAAATTAATTGGATTGTTATTCGGCCATTTTTTGACCTAGGCCTTAGAAAAGTAATGCCTGTATAAAAACACATGAGATGAGTCCACCTACCAAGTTTCATTCAATTTGGTCAAATTGTGTAGGAGTAGGTGTTTTACAAAAAAATGGTAATTAGCAGAAAATCCAATATGGCAGACCGTTTTACACCAGATGCGCACGCTTAAAGCACACGTGCAAGCGGAGCGCACTTGGAGCGGCTGTACCCACCAGAACCGCTTTTTAAACGCAGGCCGCGAGAAGAGATGCAGGTGCATTAACAACTCTTTCAACTTAACAACACCAGGATCTGTTAATTAATTGTTTATTAATTATAGTTATGCATAGAAATGTCCTTGTTTTCCGTAAAGTATCGCATACCAATTTCGGAAATTAATTTTTTTTATATATATTATTTATTATATCACATTATATGTATTAAAATGGTTGTAGATGGGAATGGTTAGGTGAACATCGATTATTTATACGCTGTTCTGATTATTTGATGCAAAATATAAGCGTCTATAGTGCATTTAAACAGTGTATTTATGTGAATTTGCATGCGGTTTGCTCGCTGTCGCGTTCACTAGAGGCGGGGGGAAAAGATTCACGACCGCAAGACCGCTGCGCAACTGCTCCGCTTCAGCCCCGGGTTTAAATATATACATCAATTAATATGGGTGCGGAAATGTAACGCTCTGCTTACTAAAATTCGCTCCTGGTGTAAAACGGCCTTGAGGCAAACTTGTTCGTCATAAGCAGAGGGACCTGTACACCAAATTTTGTGACTCTAGGTCAAACGGGGTGTTGGCAGTGGGGTGTGTCAATGTCCACCAGGTGTTCAATCTGCGTCATTATTTAAAGGATCTAAGAATTTGGCCATCCCAACAAGCCTACCAAGTTCGGTGATTCTAGGCTAAACTGGCTGACAGGAATTCTAGGCGACTGGTTTTTGTGCAAAACGAGTGCAGAACACGCCCACTCGGGCATTGGCATGGCATTATTTACAAACTAGCTACTTATAACTATTTGTGAACCATCAATTGAGGCAATCGTTGTATCTCAGGTCTGTTACTTTACAGTTAGCCTACTGACAGCACGACCTAAGCAGTGACGGAATCAGGCCAGATCATCTCATACAAGCAGTAAAACGGAATAGCAAGATGCCTTAAATATAATACAGACATATTATACTTATTATACTGCTTAGGTCATGCTGTCGGTAACTGTCACAAGCTCAGCTTCGGTAGTTTCCGGAGAAATATCTGTTTATTTAGCTATGGTGCCGGTGTTGCGCTGTTTTTGACTCCCCTGCAGATAAACGCACCTCGTCAAGCTACACGATATGCTATGAACGCCCTGCTCCTTTCTTTTGCTTAATTCTCAAATTAAAATTAAAACGATGATACTGTGGCTTGTGGTACGAGCATATATTAATCATGAATTGTAATTGTTATATTGATTGAGGAGGTGGACCATAGAATAATTGCAAAAAGTCACGATGTTGAACACTATCTTTTTCATTGCAAAGAGAGGTAAAAAGCAGGTCGGCTTGTTGAGCCATGTCCATACTAGTAGGCCTATATGAAATGGCAAATTCAAATGAAATTATGGAATTAGAATTTTGAGACGAAATGAGTAGGAAATTGAAATGCAGATGTAGGATTGCATTTGCCTGCGATGCTTCCATAGTAGGATACTGATCCCTGGACCTTGTGCAAACTTTCTCGTTCCGGTGACAATAGCACCATTGGATGGGCACCACATCTTGAACCTTTTCCACGCGACATCACGCGCATCCGCGCACCGGTCAGACCGCGCCGGGAGTAAAATGAGAGAGAGAGAGAGAGAGGAGGGATTTACAGACCGGATAGTGCGGTGACATCAGCTCAGAAAAATGTGTGTGCGCGTGTCCTGCGAGTGTGCTGTGTGTGTGTGTGTGTGTGTGTGTGTGTGTGTGTGTGTGTGTGTGTGTGTGTGTGTGTGTGTGTGTGTGTGTGTGTGTGTGTGTGTGTGTGTGTGTGTGTGTGTGTGTGTGTGTGTGTCTAGCGGCGGAATCATCGAGCTGGGGGGAGAGGGAAAAGGCGTTTCCATTTAAAACCGGCGAGACTGTAGCTACACAAGAACTCACCAGTGGATGGACCGAGCGATCTGTCTGGAAACAACTTGCAGAAACACATCACATTCTATCAAAAGAAAAAACAATATCAACACCATTATCAAGAATTCAGCCGAGGGAATAGGAGCTAACCTATACTTTTTGAAACAGACGTGTTGGTCACGAGAGGGTTTTGCTAGTGGGTTTGCCTGCACACAGAGCGCCTATTTCAGAACAAAAGCTCAAAACAAACACATAGGTATCCCTGGATAAAGAAAATCATCGCGCGTATCCTATAGAGCATCTCTCCGTCTCGTTCTCCCATACTCTCCTGGAGTAAGTAGCCGAATCAACCCATCTTCTTCCCTTTCAGTCGTTCCTCTTTCCATTCGTTTATTTATGTGACTTGTTTTGATTGTCATTGTTATTTATTTCCCTTTTCCTGTGTATGGCTTTCTTTCTTTGCTTCATGACACGCGCCTAAATGTCTTCTTTAAGAAAACCATGTCGGTAAATTCCCGTACACGCTGTACCAATCTGTCCTGCTCGCGGTGTTAAGCGATATTTTGTGGTATTAAACCCCTACTGTTTAGCAACAATAGTTGTCATATCGTGTGTTTACAGTTCGGATTTGCAATTTAGGCTACTTCCGAACTGAAAACAAGTAACGTCACGCGTTAACATATCTATACATTTTGTACCGAGTAGGCTAGCCTACCGTTACAAGTTGAGCTTCGCTACAGTAGCCTATACCCTATGCTATAGCTAATGTATGTGCTTACTTAATATTAAGGAAGATAGCCTAGGCTACTATTCACAAACCCAAAAAACGATGTTTCATGTTAATATTGATCTCATATTGGTTAAGGCACTAATGAATCATTTCAGTCTTCAATTAAACTTCATAAAATAGGCATGCATGTTAATTTATTAGTCGATTTTTTTATAGCATTGCTGTCGACCTGATTTTCACATTAAAAATGAAAACAGGGCAAATGGTCTCCAAACAGTTTTTTAGAAATAAACTTTTATAAGGGCTTGTTTTCCACAACACTCCCGCTGCTTGAATCGGTTCAGTTCGGTGGATTGAATTGAAACCGGGTGGATCTATTTGAAACGGTAAGGGCGCGCTTCCCCATCTGTGACCTATTTAACTACACTACTGTTTACCGGCGCATGGTCAGCTAGAGGGACTGAGTGATTGACGTGTCCTCTCTGAGCGGCACAACACAGTAGGTAAGAGAAAGTGTACCTGGCCTTCCCAAATTAAGGTAAAATGAAATTATCAGAAGGTGCCGTTTTCCCTTTTGGTACAGTAAGTGCTTTGGGACTGGACGACTGATTTTAGATCTGCTATACTGTACATCCCCAGGTCATAGCTCACACATAGTTGTGTGTGTGTGTGTGTGTGTGTGTGTGAGAGAGAGAGAGAGAGAGAGAACAGAGGAGAGAAGAAGCCAAGCTGCTATTACTGACAAAAATATCCTCCCCCCTTTGCAATATATCTTGTCAAAGGAGTGCAATGTTAACAGAGTACAGAATCTAAATATATTAAAACAAACACAATCCTTTTACAGTGTACTTCTCTGGGGGTTGGGGCACCAGTGGACTGAATGCAGGAATTGTGTGTGACTGCAGATTTCACCAATGACAAAGCATTTTACAGGACATTGTTTTATCCCCCCCACCTCACCCCCACAATTGAGTTGTGAGGCAGCTGTGTTTCCTTGGACCACTTCCTGTTTCTATCTGAGTGTTTCTGAGAATGCTGTCTGTGCACACTCGACCCACAAAAAGCAAACTGCTTTTTCTGGAGCTCTGGCCCAAAGCAGCCTTCTCTGGAGGAGCTTCTCTAGAGGGAGGCATGGAACAGCACAGTATATGTCAAAGGTGGTTTATTCACTCTGCGGGTATCGCAGTTGGCACTGTATGTCTGTCTGTCTGTCTGTATTAGTGATGGGCAGTTTGGCTGTTTTTCTGAGTCAGCTCTTTCCGTACCATTCGGTTCGAAGAGTCAGGGTCAGAGTTATGAGTTTTTGGTACATCCGGTTAATACAGTACCGTTCGTTTGTTTGATTCTTTCGAACTACCTGAACCACATTTTTTTCTCCCAGTGGTGCGAGCTGGAATTTGAAGCCGTTTCAGACAGCAGTCTAGCTGGTAGCAAATCAAGTTAGTATTCAATTCAATTTTTATAGAGAACTGTCACAAAGACGCTGCACAGGGAAACAGAATGCCTTAGCCCCCAACCAGCAAAACGAGGTAAAAAAACTCCCCGATAGGGGAGAAGAAACACTCAACAGTGGCGAGAAAAAACTTCCCAGTGGGAAAAAATCTCGGAAGGATCCTGGCTAGACAGAGGGTGCCCATCCAGTAGCTAAACTAGCTTTGATATTTTATTCAGACCCAAATCACCTGATTGATACTCATTTTTAATAGCCTATGCTCAATATTTTCTGTTCACTCTCCCTTACTTTTCAAGCTAGTTTGCAGTCGCATCCAGTTTACATTTATTTATGACTTTCCCATCTCTGTTATTCTAGCAGAAGTTTAACGTTAGGCCTATAGCCTAAAATAATGCTGTCGGTCATTGATTGTAACGTTAGATATTATGTAGCCTAAGAATAGACATTGAATGGTTATATTTGCATAGCCTATAGCCATTTTATTAGTCTATGCAAATATTAATTAAATTTTTTTCAGATCCTAGAATCCAGTAGCCTACTGAAAATGTGGTGGATGGATGGCTGTATAGGAGAGATAGCCAGCCAAATCCAACAAACAAGCCAGATCTTGATGCATGTGTGTGTAGGCAACAGGAGCCTGTTTCGTTTATTAGTTTTAAATAGTATTTGGTAAAGTTTTATTTTGGAAAAAATATGTTTAATTGAACCATTAGGCTATTTATTTATTCTATTATACAAAATAGTATTTATCTGCTCACTGTTGTTGGTCAAGATTTCTAAAATAAAAATTTCACCACTTTAAATAAGAAGTAGCCTATTTTCTGTCATTAGCTTAGTTGCAAACAGCCACATGTAATCATTTCGTAATCAAAAAGAAGTTATTTAAAGTGTTGGCGTCTCGGAATATCATTCCTATAACAGAATACCTTTGTCAAGCTTTCTGGTTGATCGACACTGAGTAGCTAGGCTAAACCCGATTATTAATGGTGTAGGCTACAGAATTTGCTCTTTGGTTTGTGTCACGGCTCTGGAGCCATGGAATATTGCCGCGGCTCGGGTTCTGAGTCGAGTTGATTTCGTGCTGATGAGAGTTGGGTAGTAGGCGACTGTAGGTACATCTTTTAACCGTTACTAGTAGTAGTAATAATCACTTTGGAATGAGTTGGGGCGATTATCTAATTCACAAAAATGCGTGCAATATTGTTAGATCAAATTAAAATGTATTCTTAAATGATTATAAAACAGATATTCGTGCGACCTTTTGTTGGGCGCATCACTACTGCGGCTCAACCTAGGTTCAAACTAGTGACACCGGTTCCCGGCTGTAGTCGAAAGCAGGCAGAGTCAGAGCCAGAGCTAAGAGCGAGAGACGTGGGTAAGCACAATTCCCTCGAACCGGCGAGTGGACTCAGACGACTCAGCATAAAGAGTTGTTCAAAAATACCGATTCGTTCACGAACTGCACATCACTAGTCTGTATCAGCGAGGAGAAGCAGACCTGTAGACCCTGTATTGTGTGTTTTTTGGTAGAAGGCTAGTTTTCCGCAGGCTTGTAAGGCGCTCTCCTCCAAACGCATTCTGCCTGCCTGCTGCTAGGGAGGGAACAGTGCATGTTAAAGCAGGGGGGTGGGGTCAGGGAGGGGTCAGGCACAAACTGAGGGGGGTTAAATTGGGGAGGGACGGCAGTCCGAATGAAAGGCTGCCTTGCTGTAATATGATTTGATGTGCACTGATTCGGTTAAGCTCCTGTGTTGGGTCACTGTCTGGGTGGGGGGGGGGGGGGGGGGGGGGGGGGGGGGGGGGGGGCGGGGGGGCAGTGGTGGCTTTTCAATAGAGCGTCTGTCTGTCTGTCAGGTTCTCCGTCTGTCTGTAAATTGCGGCCTCAGTTTGTCAGTTTTTAGATGGAGGGGGTGAATGAATGGTGGCGTTGTGCTCGTCCAGGTTGTTTGTGAGGTCTCTGTTTTAAGGTGTGTGTGAGCGGGTCAGTGCACTATTGCTGCTGTGGTCTCTGTTTTAATGTGGGTGAGTATGTCAGTGTGCTTCTGCTGCTCTGGTCTCTGATTTAAGGTGTGTGAGCGGGTCAGTGCACTAGTGCTGCTGTGGTCTCTGTTTTAAGGTGTGTGAGCGGGTCAGTGCACTAGGGTGTAGGTGGGGGGGCTGGGCTGTGGTCTCTGTTTTAAGGTGTGTGAGCGGGTCAGTGCACTAGTGCTGCTGTGGTCTCTGTTTTAAGGTGTGTGGAGCGGGTCAGTGCACTAGTGCTGCTTGTGGTCTCTGTTTTAAGGTGTGTGAGCGGGTCAGGTGCACTAGTGCTGCTGTGGTCTCTGTTTTAAGGTCGTGTGAGCGGGTCAGTGCACTAGTGCTGCTGTGGTCTCTGTTTTAAGGCGTGTGAGCGGGTCAGTGCACTAGTGCTGCTGTGGTCTCTGTTTTAAGGCGTGTGAGCGGGTCAGTGCACTAGTGCTGCTGTGGTCTCTGTTTTAAGGCGTGTGAGCGGGTCAGTGCACTAGTGCTGCTGTGGTCTCTGTTTTAAGGCGTGTGAGCGGGTCAGTGCACTAGTGCTGCTGTGGTCTCTGTTTTAAGGCGTGTGAGCGGGTCAGTGCACTGGTGCTGCTGTTTCGGTCTGTTCGCTGGGGTTGCTATGGTTGCAGTGCCATGCACATGGTTGCCAGGCACAGCCAAGGTTTCCGTGCTGGTTGGCAGGGTTACCCTCCTTTTTGTGGGGGTTATGGTTGGGGGGTTGTGATCACTGTTGCTGATTCCTGCTGTCAGTTCTCCCGCTAAACAGAGCAAGCAAACACACTTACCTGTATGGCCCTTACACTGAGCCAAACACACTTACCTGTATGGCCTTACACTGAGCCCAAACACACTTACCTGTATGGCCTTACAACTGAGCCAAACACACTTACCTGTATGGCCTTACTCTGAGCCAAACACACTTACCTGCATGGCCTTA